>BTHU01000017.1:43688695-44178695 GCA_036184795.1 Tokudaia tokunoshimensis
GAAATGGGGATGCTTGGCTTTTCTGAGTTTCAATGCCTTAATTCTCCTACATTCCTTTCCTTAGTAGGTCAAATAATACTCTTAAAAGGGCAAAATAAAATTAGAACAAAATGTGACTGGAATTTCAGATTTCCCTTGCCTTCAATTCATTTTCCATTCAGAAAAAAGTTGAGAAAGTAGGAGTTTTTTTGTTTTAAATGTTCACCCAATTTTATTAAGATTACTTAGTTCGAATCCAATTTTATAGAAGAGGAAAAAGGGAAGCAGAAGAAAATATTTGGGATTCCAGGAAGCGGGGTCCCCAGGCAGCCTTGCACAGGGTGTTGCAGTGTTACGGTTAAAGGCCTGCAAGCTGAGCTTAGTCCCTGAGTCTGTCTGAGGATGGTTGGGAGTCAGGGTGGAGGGTATTTTCCAGCGACATCCTCTTGGAAAAATCAGCCAATCACAGTCACTAGAGATTCTAGTAGAATTGTTCTTCTGCTTCTGGAGACCATTAAGTAGTCACAACTTCAAAGACACAATGTCTGCAGAAAAGGTGGTCCTCTCGAGTGGGAATGTGTTAGAGACTAAAACCAGTTTCAGATTTGTGTCTTACACAGGCATGTATTCACTTGCTCTCCTGAGATCAATTTTACCATAGTGGTTTTTATATTCACCCTTTGCAAAAGAAAAACCAAACTATCTACAGTGGATCAATCACATCAAATACATGAACACACAGAGGCCACAGCCCTCAAGGAAGTTTAAGCTTCTTAAACGCTGTTTTGGAAAGTGTTCAGTGAATCTTACTTTCCAATCAGCATCAGTCTAAATGATAGCTATTCCATGCTAAAAGCAATTTTCAGCTGAGTTTACATGGGTGTGCATGTCTGTTTAGCTAAAACATAAATTGTGAAAGACTTTTCTTTGCAGAAAAAGAAGAGAGACGTGGAGAGAGAATGCAGCTGGTGGGCAAGTTGAGCAGTTACAGAGAGAGGATAGAAACAGACTTTAGAAAATGATTCAAGTGGAAATGGACGCTTGGAGAATTCCCAACAGCAACTTTGGGCCTTGCTTCTGTTTTTTCCGGAACACTCCCTGTGGCCCCTCCTCCGAATTTTCTCTGACCCTTGCTTAGATGGCCTCTTTCTGAGATGCTGAGCACCTTGTTTTAGATTGAAATCTTTTATCCTCAGTATCCCCTCTCCCCTACCTCTTGCAATATTTCTCCTGAGAACGTACCAGTCCCTGACATTCATTATTGTCCTTCCCAAATGAAGGTGAGAAGTATTTGTTTAGTTCACGTGTTATTCCCACACCTTGAAGAGACTAAGTATGCAGGAATGCAAATACTGACAGAATGAGGGAGGAGAGAGAAGTAGTTTAAAGACTGTAGCCTCTACTGTGCTTGCTGGAGTTAGAAGTGGAATGTGAACGTAGACGCGGGTACAATTGTCATGGCTATAACCATGGTCTTGGGAGCCAGAGGGAAGCTGACAGTACTGCAGAGAGAACAGCTGTGCTGTATCCTGAGACAACAGAAGATGGTTGAATGGCAAAGTAAAAGCAGTAATCACAGGCCACATCCTCTCCAGAGGATGAAATTCCCATCCTTGCAATTTCCTCTCTTTCCTCTTTATCTTCCCCATGGGTTTGCAAACTCTAATATGGACAAGAACTGTTCTCTCTCTCTCTCTCTTTCTCTCTCTCTCTCTCTGCAGGTCTGATTCCTCAACATCCCCAGTCTATGTGTCAAGTAAAAGGATACTACCTATGGTTCCTCCATCTCAAAATCTAATTTGCATTAAAGAAAATCTTAATTTGCATTGAGGCTTTCTATAACACATGACCTATTGTATCACCTTTCCAATATTTTTGCTTTGGCATGAATTTGTTGCAGGTCATCTATCTGATTTTGTCATGTACCAAGTAGTAAGATATCTGTTTTCTGGTGGTCTCCTCACAAAATGCCGCATGGGTGCAGAGCAGAAAGTCAAAGCCTGAGAAAGAGTTTTCCAAACTATCCTGGTTTATTTCAACATAGCTATTGATAAAGATTCCTTCTGAGCCAGTGGAACATCTGGGACAAGCAGTTAACAAATGATATAACTGGTAGACAAGTCTATCAACAAACCAGATTGATGGATCCTGCAGTTAGGAGGGAGGCCCCTGTGAAAACCCAGTGGATAGACAGGGAGGAGTTGATTCCTACAACAGAGATGATGTTCAAATAATCCTATAGATTTCACTGGACGTTCCTACTATGAAAAGAATGGAAGGTCAAAACATTGCTGCAAACCAGTCCTACTTTAGAAAATCATTTCCCAACAGTTCTATGCTCTGTTGGCAGTTGGGGGAGGGGGCAGTTACCATTGATATTTGAAGTGTCTGCCAGGGTTCACATGAGTTCTTTTTAGAACTGCTAAAAATATTATGTTGGCACTGTCAGAAACAGATGAAAGATGACAATTTATATGTTGTTGTTACCACGGCTATAATTCTTTTGTATTCTTGTCTCAGTGACATTCCGTTTTATTCCTTTTCTTCTCTTGTGAAATTGGGGCAGCAAAATAAGCTGTCAGGTGTCAAATGTGGAAAAGCTTGAGCTTCTAGGGGGATGAGAGATGTCTTAGGCTATGTCCTCATTTATACACTTTAAAATGGCATGGCTACAGCCTTCTTTAGGCAATAGCTAAAAGAACGTCTTCTGCAAACTTCATTCCTATGAAAGGAAATTTTAATACCGCTGTGTCCTGGCCAGAATAGATAAGACCAAGAGTGTCATCTGCCTCAGATGAGGTCACTTTACAATTAAAGTGTTAACTCAGAAACACACTGGAAAGTTTGCCTATTATTTTCACCCCAAATGAGTAATATAAAGACCTCTGCTCTCTCTCACACCTGTGCTAATTTCAATTAATTTTTGTGCTGTCCCTGTGTCACACAGTGTAGTAAATATTTTACATATATTTTCTCATTTGACCCCTATTCTGACCCTGAGTAGTAGGTGTGGTATTACTTCTACTTAAAGGATAAGAAAATTGACTCTGAGTGGTGAAACATTTATATGTTTCAAAGTTAATGAGACCAAAAATGTTGCCAGAACAAAGAATTGATTTTAAGTCTATCTGACTCTAAGTTTTAAACTAATATCATGGCAAAATTTGCCTCCCTAGTGGCCTTCAACCTTTATTTTCATTCTGAAAGATGCATTGAGTGGACCCAAATAATCCTTCGTCAATCATCAGGAATATAATTTTAAGTGACTTTCAGATGTCTGTAACTATATTAATTTCAGCAAGCCATCTGCTCTGGGAATTTGGATTAGAGTTCAGGTGATTTTCTCCTCTAGTGGTGAGTTAGTTTGTTTTGTTTTGTTCTGTTTTTTGTTTTTGTTTTTTCTCCTAGACCAATTTACTTTAAAAGAACTTAGAATATGAGACAAAGTTTTTCTTTTCAAAGTTGTTCTTATAAGTTTAAGACTGCTTTTTTAAATAACACTTTTGAGTTTTGAAAATTAATAGAAAATGCCCAATTCTTTCTTCATTTGGTAATTTTCAAGTGTTTTTTAAAAGACAGTCATATCTCTTCTGTTTGTTTCTTTTCTATAAAGACAGCATGCTTTAGCTATGTACTTTCTCTTCCTCTCTGGTTCCAATAAACAAATCTTACTTTCCATCTAGAGAGGCAGTTGTTAGAAAGTTAGGTTTTGTTTGTTTTTTAAAATCTGTTCTAAGATTATTTTTGTTTGTTTGTTCCTGTTTGTTTTTTTGTTAACAACTTTGGGACTCTTTGTCAGGGATTTCAGGAAACGTTACTCCCAGTCCCTTGAGTAAATTCCTTGGCTCCTGGCCAATTCCCCATGACTGGAAAGTTTCTGGCAGGTCAGGCTCATGGTTAGAGATCAGCTTGCTTTCTTGCATGCTGTGCACAGCCGGACTCCATCACCTATGCTGAGTGGATAAATCCTGGTTATTGAACTATCAGACCTTTCACTTGTATGATATAATGTTGCATGGTCCTTTCTACAAGCATTTTCTCCCATATTACTTAAAATAATCCTCTGAGGTAGATATAACTGCTTTCATTAAAGAAGAAGACATAAAAGGGTATAGCACAGCACCTGGACTGAAGTAAGCCCTTAATGATTCTACTTCTCCCTCTCGTCTTCCAGTCTGAACGGGAGTGCACTGCAATTAAATAATTTGCCAGCATCGTATAATCTGAAACTAACTATCATCTACTAGTTGCACTTGCAAAACTCCAAATCTTTTCCTGACCTTGCTTTATTTGATTCAGTCAACATACAATACAGATGAAAGTCCCATTTGAGAGTAAACAATGTATATAGTTTGAATTAAATTCACGACATCTACTGACTTCAAAATCAGCTACAGAGAAAAATGAAATGACTTTGAAGCTGAACACAAAAATGTTGAACTTGAAATTGAAAGTGTTATTCATAAGTCATATAAAGGAAAATGCAATATGTATTTTCTTCTGAGTTCCATAGGAACCTTAAGGTGAAACTTCCTAAAGCAGATGTTCTCAACCCCCCTGATGCTGCGAACCTTTAATACAGTTCCTCATGCTGTGGTGACCCCCCAAACATAAAATTATTTCATTACTACTTTATAATTACAATTTGCTACTGTAGTATATATATCTGATGTGCAGAATATCTGATATGTGACTCCCTGAAGGGGTCTCAACCCACAGGGTCTCACTACCCTGAGAGTTTAGCTTCTGATCTGAGAATTCTCATCACACTTATGAAGTAACGTCATTAAGAATACCCTGGTGAGAACAGGGTCCATTGCCCTGAGATGTTTATGATATCTGCTGTGCCCTATAGTCAGCCAGCTAGCCTTCAAGTATTATCTCAGGTCTGAGTGTGACTTTGAACAAATCACTTAGATTTTTCTCTTTCCTTCTCAGTGAAATGGCTATGTTGTGAAGCAATTAAAGACACCCAGTGTTATATGTATATATGAATACTGTGCGACACACCATGCAAGCACAACTGTAAATGACACCCAGACCTTAATGTAAAATGAATGAATAAAAATTTTAGCCTAGAATCTTGGTTAAGTAGAGCATTAAATCAAGTGTTTGAGACAGTGAAAACACCTGTAGAACACAGTTTGAATATCTCTCATGGAATATTTTGATGGTAGATGTTTTTCTTGTTTATCAAATTACCTTATACTATCAAATTACCTTCAAAATAAACATATACTTGTAACTGTGGGCTTTTCCACCCATGCCCCAGTTCCAAAAATAATGACTCTGAGACTTATTAGTTATGAATATCCATAAGCTAGGGCTTGTCTCCTAACTAGTTCGTAACTTATTTAGCTAGGGCTTGTCTCCTAACTAGTTCGTAACTTATTTAGTCCATTTATTCTATTCTATGACTGCCACATGCCTGGTTATATTTTCTCAGTTTTATGGCTGTTCTTCAGAGTTCAGGGTGAATATCCCTTCCTATGTCTGACTCCATCCCTGAGTTCTCCTCTCCTCACAGGAACTCCCACCTCCTATTTCCTGCCTTAGCTAATAGGCCCTCAGCTCTTTCTTGACAGGTGATGCTTCCATACGGTACACTATTGACAGGTGATGCTTCCATACGGTACACTATTGACAGGTGATGCTTCCATACAGTACACAAGAGATTCTCTCTACATATACTTACTTTTTAGCCTCTTCCTCTGCCACAAATAGATCACATCTATATTGTTTGATCGAATGCATCACCAAACATCTATAAGCCTAGTTAATCAAGGCAGACCTGGATACTAGAGATGTTTTGGCAAGGTTACTGAAAAGATTTTAAGAATAGTATTATGATATCACAAGCATTTACCCACAATGTAGTGAGTATTCATATAATGGTGCCTATTTTTTTTTAAATATTAATCCTGTTTACTTACTTTCTTCTCATACTAGTTATAGTTTATGTGTTTGAGTTGTGGTTCTAAAGTAGATAATGATGGTTCTAAAAAGGAGATGAAAAGGGACTTCACTAGTCGGTTGCTTCTTCAGAAGCAAATATAATTAATTTTATTAGCTTACAACTGAACCTTCACAAATTAAGAGAGCCAAATATGAGAAGCTGGCTTCAATTACAAGTAGGCAGATGGTTTTATAACTCAGAATATCACCCATGTGGGAGAATTTGGTAGGTGAATAAAATCAGAATTTTAATGACATGATTGCTTTTTATGTGACCACAGATTTAAGTAATTTAAAATGTTTGGCTCTCGGTGACTTGAAGAGGGTAAAGTACTCTGTCTGACTAGAAATCAATTTTGCTTTAGTGAAAAAGAAGGGAGAAACAAGCTTTGAATGCATGCCTTCTAGAAGCCTATTTTTACCTGTGACACAAGTAATCCTTGCTGGTAATGGAATCTCCTTTGTCTTTCAAATAGTCTCATTTTAAATATTTCAAGCTCATTATTGGTATGCTAAAAACCAGAGCTCAAGAAAAAAAATATAACAAGCACTCCTAAATAATAGTGTAGAAAATAATTCAATTACAACATACTTTAATATAATCAGTTTGTACAAAAACATGTATTAAAATAGACAGTCTGTCTCATTAACATTCAATAGACATCTCCTTCAGCTGGAACTGAACTTATTTCAGATGCATACATACAGAAATTTCAGATAGGTTACAAATACATAGTTTACAAATACATGGACACACACAATATTAAACAGAAAACAGTTCCTAAGTGTTTAAGAGATTGAGGGTATTTTAGTGGGTGCATCTGTATATTTTTTTATGACATTCAATGGCACTGCCTTTTCAAATTTGAATAAATTATAGTTTTGCAAACCATAATTACATTGGTTCATACTTAATGGTTATGCTTTACACCTCTGAGCCAGTATTAATCAAGATTTTGTGAATTTATGCTTTCTTCCCTGTGTGGCATCATACTGCTCATGTGCTTTGGATAATTACACTCATTTATTGCTTTGTGTTATGTGGTCAGGAGCCACTCCCTTCCTCCGTGGTTTTCATCAATCTTATGGTGGTAGTCACACTGAGGTTTCAATTTTCCCTGCCCCCCCCCCACACATACATATGCTGCTTTTAGCCAATTCTTGTTTTTTAACTGGCTGATTCTTTCACCTTTCTGTCCACCATCCTTCCCACTCATCAAAAACAGATTGCATTTTGCTGCAGAAGAAAGATGTGTTCAATAAAACTTGGCCAAGAAGATGGTTATTGATAAGTCTTTGAAAGGCAGCTGTATTGTTTATGTACCACTGGGGACTCTGGTAGTGAGACTCAAATTGCTTGTGGTGCCAAGCAAAAAGCAAATCAGATTCCTTGCCACTTAAACCCTTGAAATAAAGTAATCTCTCTTTCTTTTTCACATTGGAGAAAAGAGTTGTAAATAAAGGAAGGATCCTTGGAGATAGCCTAAAGCATTGTCTACCATTATGGAAAGTCATAGTCACAGGACATAATGAAACATTTTCTAGCCACACTCTTAAAACTGTGGTTAAGTTTAGGACTAATAAAATAAAAATTATCCGTAGCTAAATTTAAATTTTAAAAATGTCTCCATAAAGAGGGGACTTGAGAGATGATTCCCTAAGAGTGCTGGTTGCTCTTCCAGGGATCAGAGTTCAATTCCCAGCACAGGCATAGTGGCTCATAATTTCACTAACTCCAGTTTCCACTGAGCCATCTCACTGGCCCAATAGAGTGTTTTACTTTAGGGACACTTTTCAGAGAGACTTTGGCTAGCCTACATATGGACTGTTGAGATTCAAAGAAGGCATGACTAAGCACATTCTTAAAGAAAGTGAAGGCCTGTAAATATAGCGGGAGCCCAATAAAGTTCATTGAAAACATACAGACATGAACACAGATCGGTTATATGCAATGTATCTTGGGATAGAGAGAACTGCACCGCAAAGATTTCTTCTTTAAACTGTTCAGTGGAAGACTGTAGTATGACAGGCACAGAGAATCACTCCCAGTGACCATTCTAATGTCTAAGAATGCTTTTCTCAGACATAGCAGAAAGATACAGAGGGAATGACATGGTCATGACCTGAAGAGATGCCCCCTCTAAATGTGAGAAGTTGTCTTCTAGGTAGACGGTGCTGGTCTTGACTCCTGATTCCTCTCCCTTCATATCCTTTATAATGTCACATGGACATACAAATGAAACTTTCCGGGCAACTTGACAGATAGGATCCATTTTTAAGTCTCCTTCATCTCTTCTCCAGAGTTAATAAATGTTCAGGGGCATTGCAAAAGGATCCAGCAGAGAGACTGCTGAAGCAGTTCGATGAATACCTTTAATCCTGGTTCTTGGGAGGCACAGATTGGTGAGTTTGAGGCTAACCTTGTCAACATAGGGATAGCCTGTATCAAAATAAATAAACAAATAAATACATTAAAAACAAAACGAAATGAAAAATAATCACGTGAATTTTTACTCTCATCTGTAAAGCTTGTGAGACTAACTAATGCCCAGTCATTAAGTGACAGTTACGCGATGCAAACACCAGGACACTAGGGGTGGGGACACAAGTCAAAACCAAAACAAAACAAAAATAATAATTTCAGAAGTTGGGCCATAATACCAGTGGTTACATACTATGTATGAAACAGATTTCATAGATTTGGACCCAGTAAGCTATTTAAACAAAATGAAAAATATTAAAAAAATCCCCACTAAAAACCACAATCCACACTAATTGCAACTTTGGGAGAGAAAATTCAGAATGTATTGGTGATGTATTATTAAAGTACATAGTTTCAGCAACAAAAAAAATGAAGACTTTTGAAGGATAAAGTGATTTATTACAGGGAGGAAAAGAAGGAATCATGCTTTACTTGTAAAAATTAAGAGTAAGCCTTTCACAAACCTAAGAAGAATGCACAAAATAAAACCTGAGTTCTGACAGTGGAGAAGGTGCACTGGCCATGAGGAAGGTATAGTGGCTGTGGGGAGGGTGGGCTGACTGTGGGAGCTGAAGTAAGTTTCTGCCTAGGGAGCTTACAGATTTTCACAGGACTTTTGCTATTTTCACTTTCTCAGCCTTCCTAAAATCTATTATAATAGTCTCCAGTAATCGTAAAAAATATTTTCATTTTTACTGGTAAATCCAAACCATATTCTGATGACAGAGACAATTTATATTTGTTGTTATAAATGCAAAACATGAACATGAAGGAACTCGGGGCTGGGAGGGATCCTGGCAGCCTAGGTGCAGGGCCCTTGTAGTGGTGAATTAGTTAAACTGCTTTGGATCACAGTGAGTGGTACATGGACTGCATCTGCCCCTAAGATTTCTGGATTCATGAATGAAAGACATACACACACTAGCTAATTTTGATATGCCTTGACTAGCTCAATGGTTGGGCACTTCTAAACCTCCCCATAGCTTGCACACATTTCTCTCTGGTATTCCTGGCTTAACACTTTCTAAAATCTATATTTTATCTTTGCTGCCCTGCTACCTTCTAGGAAGCTCCCACCCCCTATAGGGCTGCTTCCCTTTCCACCTACATTGCTGGATGGTTTCTTTCCTGCAGCTCTTAAATCTGATCCCTCTGCCTCTGAGTCATAGCAATTCCAATCTTTCTCTCCCTCTCTCTTGGTCTCTTGCTCACACAATCTAAAAGTCCCTCCTCACCTCCCCGACCAGCCATTGGCTGTATGGCAATTTTTTATTATCAGTTGAAGCCAGTTGGAGGTAGGAACCCTCAGGTCTGGAAGCACAGCTTTTGGGAGTCGAAATAAGACAAAGCATTAGGACCAATTCCCAACATCTCACCCTTTCTGTCCAAATATAAAAAGGATCTTCTCTCAGACACAAATTGAGCATAACCATAACAATTGTGCAAATTGTGAGTATGATATATAGTTAGCATCCAGTCTATAATATTTGTTAGTTAGATAAAGTTCTCTACTATTTATCCTGACTTAAAGAATTTACAATTCTATATCTGAATTATGTTCTGACTTTAATTTGTATTACCATCTGAAAGCCATCCTTTCTATAAATCTTCCCCAATGTTAAACAACTTGAATTTAATTATAAGACTATAATTAGTCTTCAACCTCATCAGAAATCTGAGAATGAATTAAATATTACTTGAAGACAAAACATAGCTTTCCAAACTTGACCAATTTATAGAAACAGCTAACTACCTGGACAGTCTGTCATTACTCCAAACATTGGAGCATCAGTCTTCAGTGCTCTGACCCAGAACCATCTTGAAATGAAGCAGGAACTATTAAGGACTTGTTTACTCTGTCATGGCAGAGCTAATCTGACTATCCTGCATTGTGTGTCCTTTAACAGTATTTTTTTCTATAAATGAATAGGGTAGTTTTTGTCTAGGGGCTATTTTGCCTAAGGAAGGTTTTGATGCTATATTTCTTCTTTGAATCAAGAAGGGGGTATTGTCAGGAGCAGACCCATCTCTATTCAAATGATCTTTAATAATGAAATAATATTAAATGTTACATCCTGTGGATTTATGATGTTTTTGAAGACCATCTATATAAAGTATAACTGAGTTATTGAACATTGACTACTCTTAACTATTTTCATTTGAATATTGTAGAAATCACCTTAATATAGTTAGATCAGAATCTAATATAACCATGAGTTTATTACCTGGCCCTTAACATGCCTTACTCAATCATCCTAAACAGTTTTTAAAGCAGTTATCAGGACTGAATCTAAACTTTATATTCTTACACGAGTTGTATAGGCACAGGGCCTATCTAAGAGGAATGATATTAATTTCAAATTTTGTATCAATATAAAAAATTTATATCGATGAAAACCTTAAATCTGCATCAATCTCTAAGTTCTGTACTAATATAAAATTATAACATCAATTTTTATCAGTTACAAAGATTTCTACCAATGTAAGGTTGTGGCTATAGAATGTTTTACTTAAGAATAAATTTAGTAATCCACCCCATCTATTTCCTTCCTGTAAAAAAATATGTCCATTTCCAAATTATCTCTTAAAACACCAATTTATCTATAATTTATAAAATAATTATAACCAGACACCCAAACCCAAAGAATCCTAGATAAAGACTTTCTATAACTTCTTCCTGATGAGTAGGGGCAATGATAAATTAAAGGAGTGTGGGTGGTGTGGAGGTGTAGGAAAATTAGAAAATTTGGTTGGATTTAAGAAATCTAGCTTTAGTATCTGTTATTCAGTTTCTGTATGCTTAGAAAGCTCAGGATTTGACTGAAGTTCTGATTGGATTGGTCTGAAAGGTTGGATGAAGTGAGGTCACCTGTAATTATCAGTTATTCCTGAAGCTGTTTTGCAAGCATTTCTCTGGAAACAGGAAGGAGGGGGCTGGAACAGCAGGTCATTTCAGCATCCCAAGGATGAATCTTGCCAAAGCTGTACATTCTGTAGCATACGCATCTCCCAACCAAAATTTTAGTACTATTAAGATATTTGTATGAATTATGCAAGGTGCACAGATTTGTTAAGGATGAATTTTTGCTCCTTGTTTAAGCAGGTGAAAGACAACTGTCTTTTTATGAGTTAATTTCATCAATAACCAATTGTAATAAATCTTCGTGCCATATGAAGAAGGGCATGAAGAGTCATAAAGATTCCATAACTAACAAGATTTATTGTCTAAATTTAGCTTGTGTTTTGTCTAGAAACATTTTTATGTCTATTGGGCTGTTCCCATGTCAAGGAACCAGCAGATGAAGTTACGTGTCCTGTTTGGTCTTCTTGAATTCGAATTTTTCTTTCTGGTTTTTTTTTTTTTTTTGTCTGTATCCAAGATCTTCAGGGGATCGTCCCTGGGTAAATCTGATCCATATCATCTGGAAGTGGTCCAAAGCCTTTTCTTCTCTTCTGTTAACACAAATGCAGAGCCTCTCTCCTAAAATAGCATGTTCTTGATGTAGCAACCGGAAATCATTAAAGAGATAGATAAATTTTATTTAATAGCTTGACCTCTCTCCCAGAAGATTTTTAATATCACAAATACTATCAAACTTATAATCATCTTCATTTTGATAATTAAAACAATTCAAAGAAATTAAAACATTCTAAACAAATATTATTTATTGAGATAGTGCCCCTACACTATCATCTGTTTTGTTCTTAGATAATTAACTTTTTCGTATAATTCTTTAAGGGATTTTTGTGTTTCTTCTTTAAGGTCTTCTACCTGTTTACTTGTGTTCTCTTGTATTTCTTTAAGGGAGTTATTTATGTTCTTCTTAAAGTCCTCTATCATCATCATGAGACGTGATTTTAAATCAGAGTCTTGCTATTCTGGTATGTTGGGGTAACCAGGGCTTTCTGTGGTGGAGAACTGGGTTCTGATGATGCCAAGTAGCCTTGTTTTCTGTGCTTATATTCTAGCTTTCATCTCGCCATCTGGTTATCTCTGGTGTTAGCTAGTCTTGCTGTCTCTGACTGTGGCTTGTCCCTCCTGCAAGCCTGTGTGTCAATACTTCTGGGAGACCAGTTCTCTCTGGGAGGAATTTAGGTATGGAGAGCTGTGGTACAGGGTCAGCTCTGGGGTGCAGACAGAAACCAGAAGGATCCTGTCTGTAGCTGGTCCTTGGTTCCTTTGTACTGATGGCTCTGAGTGGGTCCCTCTTGGGCCAGGAATTTGAAGAGAAGTGGTGGTCTTACCTGTGCTTGAAGGTGTGTAGGCACTCCTGGGAGACCATCTCTCTTCTGGTGGTATTCGTGTATGTAGCTCTGTGGCCCAGGATCAGGTCTGGGCACAGGTGGAAATCAGAAGGCTCCTGTCCCAGACAGCTCTTCGGTTTCTGGATCCTGATGGTTCCGGGTGCGTTCCTTTGAGCAGCAGGGGTGGTCCTACATGCACTTACAGACCTCTCTGAACTCCTGGGAAGCTAGGATCTCCCTGTGCCACCTGGGTATGGATCCTTGTGGCAGAGAACCGGTTCCAAGAGCAGACAGAAACCGGAAGGCTTCTGTTCCAGACTGCCCCTCGGTTCCTGTGTCCTGAGGGTTCCGGGCGGGTTCCTCTGAGTAACAGTGATGGTCCCACCTGCTCTCACAGGTCTGTCCAAACTCCTGGGAGGCTCACTTTTTCCCCGGTGCTATTTGGGTATCGACTATTAATTTTTAGTAGTGAGATCAAGGCCTAAGTTTCTACTGTCTGAGATAGGTTTAGGCTACCTATCCCCTGCTTATGATCTATAATTAAGATCAAAAGTCTCAAAGTATTTATTCAACTATGTATTTAACTTTAAATAAATTCCCTTCTACTTACTGTATAAGCCTATTTCCAGGCTCTAATTTTTGTCACACCAGGCTGAATGATCCCAGAAATCCCATGCAGATAATGTTCAAAGACCCCAAGTGCTGCCTTGGCATAGACATTTTCAAATTTTCTTTAAAGCATTTTTCTCATTCATTCTATTCTCTCTCCTTGCCTTTATTTCATATATTTGAGATCAAAGGCCTGGCTTTCTTTATTCTATATATACTTAAGAACTCTTAAACAGGTATGATTATACTCCCTTCTATCCTTAAATAAACAATTAAATTAAACAAATAAACAATTAAGAGCTAAACAGATTTAAGAAAACAAAAACTAACCCAAACAAAACAAACAAAAGCAGCAAACGCCCCCCCGCAAAAAAAACAAGCTAAAGTTAGCTAGTTTAAATTTCTTGATTTAGAGCTTTTAGTATAGCTCTAGTGTTTAAAAAAAAAAAAGATTAAATCAAAATTTGTCTCTCTCCTTTGATTAGCAGGCATCATCTACTATATGACTCTGCCTCAGAGCAGCCAGACTGTCTCTTTGCACAGCAAGGGCTCCCAGCACCTCTGAGGTTAAGCTCTTTGAGGTAACTAGAAACCTTTAGAAGGGACTGGGGCCTATGGCTGGCTGTGTTCCTTTGTTCTGGTTTCATGGATTGTGTGGAACCATGTGACCTGGCTCAGCTCGATGAGAATCCAATTCTCCCCTTCTCCTAAACTTATATCATGGTGTGTGTGCATTCCATTCTGGAATCTCCAATTAATTTTTAAAAGTGAGCTCTTGCCTACTATGTTGGCTCCATCTGTAGCAGTGAATTAGTTAAGCCGCTTTGGCTCCTGGCATATGGCTCTGGCACTGCACCTGCCCAAGAGCTCTCTGGATTTGTGAATGAAAGATATACCCAGAGACTTTACCTGCATGCAATAAGGACACATGCTCCACTATATTCATAGCAGCCTTATTTATAATAGCCAGAAGCTGGAAAGAACCCAGATGTCCCTCAACGGAGGAATGGATTCAGAAGATGTGGTATATTTACACAATGGAATACTACTCTGCAATTAAAAACAATGAATTCACGAAATTCCTAGGCAAATGGTCAGAACTTGAAAATATCATCCTTAGTGAGGTAACCCAATCACAAAAGATCACACATGGTATGAAGTCACTGATAAGGGGATATTGACCCAGAATCTCAGAATACCCTAGACACAATCAGCATATCAATAGATTTCTAAAAAGATGGAAGGAGAGACCCCTGGTCCTGGAAAGACTGGATGTAGGGGAACGCCAGGACAGAGTAATGAGAGGGGGTTGAACGGAGAAAAGAGGGAGGGAAGGGGGCTTATGGGACTTTCGGGGAGGGAGGAAACGGGAAAGGGGAAGTGATTTGGAATGTAAATTAAAAAAATAAAATAAAATTAAATTAAAAAAAAAAAAAAGAAAGACATACACATACCAGCTAATTTTGATATACCTTGACTAGCTTAATCACTGTGCTCTTCTAAACCTCCCTGGGGCTGGCTCACACACATTTCCCTCTGGTATTCCTGTCTTAACACCTTCTAAAGTCTATATTTTCTCTTTGCTGTTACCTTCTGGGTAGCCCACCCTACCTCCTCCCACCCCCATAGGGCCACCTTCCCTTTACATTGCTAGATGGTTTCTCTCCTGCAGCTCTTAAATTAGATATCTCTGCCATGGTGATGCTTCTCTTCCTCCCCTCTCTCTCAGTCCCTTGCCTGAGCCATCTAAAAGTCCTTCTTAGTTAGGGTTTTACTGCTGTGAATAGACACTATGACCAATGCAACTCTTATTAGGACAACATTTAATTGGGGCTGGCTTACAGCTGTACTTCAGAGGTTCAGTCCGTTATCAGTAAGGTGGGAGCATGACAGCATCTAGGCAGGCATGGTGGAGGCTGAACTGAGAGTTCTACATCTACATTTGAAGGTTGCTAGCAGAATACTTGCTTCCAGGCAGCTAGGTTGAGGGTATTTAAGCCCATCCCCACAGTGACACACCCATTCTCACAGGGCCACACCTCTTAATAGTGCCACTCCCTGGATCCAGCATCTACGACCATCACACCCTTCCCATCTCCCTGCCCAGCCATTGGCTGTATGGTAATTCTTTATTATCAATTGAAGTCAGCTGGGGACAGGGTCCTGAGGACAAAGCATTAGAACCAATTCCCGACATGCCCTTGTTCTAATCTTGGAGAATGTGGATACTGCTGCTGCAGACCCTCCACATTACAGGCTACACTCTGCAGACAGGGAAGGTGATCAGAATCGATTCTTACAGGGCTGGGCAGCAAGGGCTGCAGGCTACAGATTTTGTGTTACAGTCTTTTCCTCACTTCCTCCACTCAGGAGCTGTGAGCACGGGTCCTCGGAGGGTTTTATAATTTGGATATTTGACTCTTTTAGGCTATGAGAAAAATGACTAAATTAATGCTTTTTATCCCTCCAATAAAATTAAATAAGTAACCTGGTTTTGTTGGGTCAGAAGTCATTTAGTGTGCTTATTTGAAAAGCAGATTACTAGCACTCAACATTTCTTTGACTCTTCACAGCAGAGCAGACTGGTGAGGTTGTGCCTCTTGTTTTTAACTGGACACAAGAAGATTCTTTATTTCCCTTTAAGCCATCAGCAAGTCAACCGCTCTGGCCTGACATATCTTTTTTTTTTTTATAACCCACAGAAACCTAGATGGATGAATTACATATGTCCTATAGTCAATCTGTGTTTCAGGAAGAAACCAAAGAACTAGTGAATCGTAGCTGCTTTAAAAAAAAAAAAGAGGTATGTGTGTGTGTGTGTGTGTGTGGGGGGAAATCAATAATAAATTATCTTCCTCTATAGCAGTTTAGGATCTTTGCACAGCCCCTCTGACATGTAGATGGAGTTATAAATTGATTTAGTTGAGGATGCTAAGGAATCGCACATGCTCTGGACTGCCTGGTGAATGCAGGTTAGTGAGATAAAAATAACCCACCTTGTCAGAGAGACTTTGTAGGAGCTGCAGAACCCAGCAAGTTATTTTTACAGTTTAATGAGTTAGGCCCCAGCTTCCACAGGGAGACACAGCAAGTGGAGTATTTCATAATTTACTGCTGTAAAATGATCAGGATTCATGTTGTCTATAAAACATGAAAAACCTTCTTCATTCCTTACCAATTAGATCATAGTTACAACTTACAGTTCCTTTGAGCCTAAAAGAAAAAAAAATTTAACTGCTAGACATAAATGAATGCTGTGGTTAAATTAAACCCTTCAACAGCCCAAACAGGCTTGAAAGAAATGCCTTCTGGATGTTATTAACACACATATTTAAGTGCTATTTTTAAATTTTAACTGCAAGCCATAGCAAGCACAAATGTTTCCAATAGCTATTTTGGCATCGTAGCCCTGTGTTCACAGTTTTTCATCTTTACTAATTCTTTTCAATAATTATTTCACCTTTCTCTACTTAATTTTTTCTCTTCTTTTTGCAGATAGAGCAAAGTCGTCTTACGGAGATAATTATATTTGAGGAACAATTACGTCAGTGCAGCTTTGTCATCAAAAGTTCTCTTCAATTATCATGTTAGCAGGATTGTGTTTTATTTTCCACGAGTACATTACAATGTGTAGGAATTGCAATTTGAACCTAATAACTTTAAATGTTTAATATATTTATGCTTATTAAAGTAGGTTCACTCTGGAACAATTTAAACACAACCATCAAGCCACCTGTATCAACCAAAGTAAAACTGGAGAGTTTGTTATGCGTGTGTGCAAATGTGTGACCAAGAAGGAAGCAGAGAGACGAAGATTGTTACCTACTCCATTTGATGCGGCATAATTTGGATACACAGTGTGAGTTTACTAAGGCTGCTGTAACCACATGCTTCACCATGGGCAACTTGTACAACAGAGTCTAAAAACCAAGGTCAACATACTAGTGAGTTTGGATTCTCCACTGCCATCCTCTTGAGATGATGAGAAGAAATGGAGTGTCACAAGTTTGGAGGAAGGTCTGAGTAGGGAGTAGTATTGTAGAGGTGATGTTTTGATGTGAGATTACAGATGCAAAGGGCTAGGGAGTGTTCATTTCCCTTCATAGGTCAATGTTGGTTTTCTTATTGATTGGAGAAATATGGAACGACAGTGTCTCTTTGATTTACACTTCCCTGATGAGTAAGTATGTTAGCTATCTTTGCATGTATTGATTGGCCATCTGTGCCTCTTCTTTTGAGAACTGTTTAATTCATTTGCCACTTATTGCTTGGATGCTTTCCTTTGTATAGCATCAATTTCCAATATGTGGGGATTATTTCTGGAGTGTTGGTTGTATTTTATTAGCTACGTATTTCTGTATAACATAGTGTTGTCTTGATTACTGTAGCTTTATGTTAAGCCATGGCATAAATTCTCCAAATCCAAATGTCTTTTTCAGAGTTTTTTAGTATTATCCTAAATCTTTTGCATTTGTATATAAACTTTAGAATTGCTGGGAGTCATATTGTGAAAAGTATAGATCAATTATTTTTAGATTACATTAAACTTGTTGATCAATTTGGGAAAGTTGTTTTCAGTCATTTTTTTTAAAGATGTTTTTCTATTTACAATTTTGTATCTGCTAGCAATGGATGGATATGTTTGAGAAATGTGTTGTAGATGACCATAAAGTACATTTATAAGGGACAGTTATGGTTTACCAGACCATATAAACTTGTAGTACAACTATGGCATATATGGTCAGTTGCACACTAAAACATAATTTGGTTCATGACTGCATCTAGATGTTCCGTAAGAATATGTTTTACATTTTCCAATATGCACATTTTATACATACTTTTCTAGAATCATATCTTTCTAAAACTGTTTTTAATCATACAAAATGGTGGGCTTCATGATGGCAGTTTTATACAAAGGTAAGGGTACATTGCTCATATTCAAGCACCCATTAACCAATGTTCCTTGTTTCCTCTGCCCTTCCTTCATTAGATAGCATCCTAGTTTCCTTCCTTCATTAAAATAGTTCCTTTATGCTTTTATGCCATATGTAATATATAAGAGATGAAATATATAAATTTCTAGATTCTGCAACGAGGAAAAATGTGGTTTATTAATCTTAATTATTCTTTGGACACTTTCTTCTTCACAAAACCTCTTTCTACTTTCATGTCTCATAATCATGTCTGTTTATGGTAGGGGCATGAGCTTAAGAGCATGAGGACCTTATTTGATACCAGAACCCACTTTACCCCCTTTTATAAAGATAGATTCTTTCCTCATACAATCTGAATACAATTTTCCCTCCTTCTACTCCTCCCAGTTCCTCCCTACATCCTTTCCTTTCCAGATCAACAACCTTTCTGTCTCTCATTAAAAGAGAACAGACTTTTAAAGAGATAACAGCAAAACATGACAAAAATAAAACATAGCAAGATAAGAAACAAAACAAAACAACCTACATTGAAGCTGGACCAGTCAAGCCAACAAGAAAATAAAAGAGCCCCAGGAGAAGGCACAAGAATCAGAGACCCAATTACTCATGCATTCAGGAGTCCCATGAAAGCACTACACTGAAAGCTATGCTATTGACTGGGGACCTGGTGCAGACTCCTGTAGGCCCTGTGAATGCTGCCTCTCTCTGTGTGAGTTCATATGTGCTCTGCTCAGTTGTTTTAGAGGGCCTTGTTCTCCTGGTGTCCTCCATCCCCTCTGTCTAGCTTCTTCTGCTTCCTCTTCCATGGGCTTCCCTGAGCGCTCTCTCTCTCTCTCTCTCTCTCTCTCTCTGTCTCTCTCTCTGTATGTGTGTGTCTCTGTGTGTGTGTGTGTGTTTCTGTGTGTGTGTGTGTGTGTGTTGGGGGGTGATAGAGGGAAACATCTCATTTAGAGCAGTGACTTAGTGACACGAAGTTGTAACCCCAGCACTGGGGAAATGGAGACATCACACTGACCAGCCACCCTAGCCTACTTGACAACTTCCAGGACAGTGAGAGACATCATCTTAAAAAGCTGAGCAGATGGGGCTAGAAAGATAATTAACATCACTTGCTGTTCTTCCAAAGGACCAGAATTTGATTCTCAGCATCTGGTCAGGTGGATCACAATGGCCTTCAACTCCAGCTCCAGAGGGCCCTCTTCTGACCCCTGCAGACACTCTTACACATGTGGTACACATACATACAGAGGTGTACATATACACATATATTGTAAAGAATTAAATCTTTTAGAAAGGTGGTTAGTGGAAAGATTATAAGAGCAGAGGAGATGGAGGGCACCAAGAAATCAAAGTCTTCTAGGCACAACAGGACTGATGTACACATGAGCTCACAGAGACTGTGGCAGCGTGCACAAGACCTGCACAGCTCTAAGCCAGATGGCATCCCAGTGCTAGGAGAAGTATGCATAGCCTCCATCCCTATCCCAGACGCTATTTCCTACTAATAACCTCTTGTAGAGGAAAAGTTATGAAGTCTCACTGGTTATACAGCTAAGGCCCCGTGACCAGCAATAGATGGCCAACACACACACACACACACACACACACACACACACACACACACACTGAACTAAAAGATATTTTTGGAAGATTTATTTATTAGTTTCATAATGCTTTGTCTATTCTCATCTCCCCTACTTGCAGATCTTTTTCATTTGCTTATATATTATGGTTCCTGGTTCTGTGAGGTTTTTTTCTGGGGGGAGGGGGGGTGCGATTTCTCTGTATGTGAAAGTGTATCTCTCTGCAACTGCGTATATTTCTTGTTCTTTGGCTCTCCCCCTCATAATTTCTTTGTTCTTATATATTCAGGCTTGCTTGTTTTTATCTTATCTTATTAGTATTATTTTTTAGATGCCTATTTTTGTTTAATGAGAAAGAGCAGAAGAGATATGAATTTGGGGGAGATAGAAAAATGGGGATGATCTGGGAGGAATCAGGGGAGAGAAGACTATAATCAGAATATATTGTATGAAAAAAATCTATTAAAAAAAGTAGTTAGCAGTTGAGGAGTATGTCTGCTCACTGACAACTGTCACTAGGTTTAGTCTCACCTAGTTATCTTTGCTTTTCACTGCTGCTCATTCTGTGACATTGGGGGTCTCAGCAGTTCCAATCTAGCATTCCAGGCCTCAAAAATTTGTGCAAAACCAGTGCTCTTCAGTCTACCTTGAGAGGCTGAAGAAGCTGGGTCAGGAAACAATGATGGCATCATCATCATCATCATCATCATCATCATCATCATCATCAGTGTCATCATCAAAAAGTTGAGTCAGCACATGCTGACTTCACCTCCTCCTCCTCCTTTTCCTCCTCCCTCTCCTTCCTCTTGCTGCTTCTGCTGCTGCTACACTTCCTAGTAAAAAGTGAGGACAATTGAGAGAAAAAGCTCTAGAGATTTTCCCTAGTTGCCTTATGTCGGGGCCACTGTTCTAAGGTGCTGCCCAATGTTGGGGAGGGCCATCCCCCTTGGTTAATCCTTACAGGAAATATACTTCCATATGACTAGAGACATTTCTCTTAGGAGATCTCAGGGACAATGAAGATCAGCCATTACATAAGCTACTAGTTCATTTTGTCAATAATTGATGTCTCAAAATATCTGAATTTAATATCTGAGACATATTCTAGCTCTCATCTAAATTTTTGTATAATTTAACTTGGTTCCCATTTTAACCACTTATCTTAAACTTTTAAAATATGGTTAAAATGTTTGCTTTCAATAGCACTTTTGTACGTGAAAAATTGGGGAAAAAATCAAATATTTAATAATAATGAATGATTAAATACATCGTAATTCTTTTCTGTGTTGAAATATTTAGCAATGAAGAAAACGAATCATTCCACCGAGGCCTACATAATACAGTTGAAAAGTGTTTAAACTCCATTCTTTCTGGAAATATTTATTGAACATTCATTCAGTCCCAAATATTGTAGTGCCAGGGCTGACTGTGATAAATAAGATACATGTGGGTCCTGCCTGAAAAGAATTTAGAATCTCAAGGAACAACAAATAAATCAATAAATATCACTGCAAGTTTTGATGGAATATGAAGACTATGAAAAGCAGGTAGATAACTAATACCCAATGGTCCAAAAAGCTCATGATGATGGTGACTATTTTTTTATTAGATATATTCTTTGTTTTACATTTCAAATGTTGTCCCCTTTCCTGGTTCCCCACCCCCCATGAAAATCCCATAAGCCATCTCCCTTCCCCCTGTTCCCCAATCAATCCTCTCCTGCTTCCCTGTCCTGGTATTCCCCTACACTGCTGCATCGAGCCTTTCCAGGACCAAGGGCCTCTCCTCCCTTTGATGTCCAACCAGGCCATCCTCTGCTGCCTATGTGTCTGGAGCCAAGGGTCCCTCCATGTGTACTCTTTGGTTGATGATTTTTGTCCCTGGGAGCTCTGGGAGTACTGGGTGGCTCATATTGTTGTTCCTCCTATGGTGCTGTAAACCCCTTCAGCTCCTTGGGTCCTTTCTCTAGCTCCTCCATTGGGGACCTGTGCTCAGTTCAATGGCTGGCTGAGAGTGTCCCCCTCTGTATTTGTCATGCACTAGCAGAGCCTCCCAGGTGATAGATACATCCAGCTCTGGTCAGCAAGCACTTGTGGTCATCTATAATAGTGTCTGGGTTTTGTAACTGTATATCAGATGGATCCCTAGGTGGGGTAGTCTCTGGATGGTCTTTCCCTCAGACTCTGCTCCACACTTTGTCTCTGTATCTCCTTCTGTGGGTATTTTGTTCCCCCGTCTAAGAAGGACTCAAGTATCCATACTTTGTTTTTCCTTCTTCTTGGGCATCATTTGATATGTGAATTGTGTCTTGGGTATTCCAAGTTTCTGGGCTAATATCCACTTATCAGTGAGTGCATACCATGTGTATTCTTTTGCGATTGGGTTACCTCACTCAGGATGATATTTTCCAGTTCCACCGATTTGTCTTAGAATTTCATGAACTCATTGTTTTTAATAGCTGAGTAGTATTCCATTGTGTAAATATACCAACCACATTTTCTGTATCCATTCCCCCGTTGAGGGACATCTGGGTTCTTTCCAACTTCTGGCTATTAAAAATAGGGCTGCTATGAACATAGTGGAGCATGTGTCCTTATTACATGCTGTAGAATCCCCTGGGTATATGCCCAGGAGTGGTATAACAGGGTCCTCTGGTAGTATTATGCCCAGTTTTCTGAGGAACAGCCAAACTGATTTCCAGAGTGGTTGTACCAGCTTGCAATCCCACCAGCAGTAGAGGAGTGTTCCCCTTTCTCCACATCCTTGCCAGCACCTGCTGTCTCCTGAGTTTTTGATCTTAGCCATTCTGACTGGTGTGAGGTGAAATCTCAGGGTTGTTTTGATTTGCATTTCCCTGATGACTAAGGAAGTTGAACATTTCTTTAGGTACTTCTCAGCCATTCGATGTTCCTCAGGTAAAAATTATTTGTTTAACTCCGTACCCCATTTTTAATAGAGTTATTTGGTTCTCTGGAGTCTAACTTCTTGAGTTCTTTGTATATATTGGATATTAGCCCTCTGTCAGATGTAGGGTTGATAAAGATCTTTTCTCAATTTGTTGGTTGCTGTTTTGTCCTATTGACAGTGTCCTTTGCCTTACAAAACTTTGTAAGACAAGGTTTCTCTGTGTAGCCCTGGCTGTCCTGGAACTCACTCTGTAGACCAGGTTGGCCTCGAACTCAGAAATCTGCCTGCCTCTGTCTCCCAAGTGCTGGGATTAAAGGTGTGTGCCACTACTACCCAGCAATGACAGTGATTTAATAAAAGCCAAGTCAGTAGAGTGATATAGGGTTACAATGAGGGGCAGGGAGAACTGTGCAGACAAGGGTGTTGGCATGTGTAAAGAGTCTAGAAAGAGCTAGACTAGAGCTTCACACTGCTGTTAAATCCATGGAAGTTCACAGCTCTGATGCAACTTCACTGCACAGGTCCTCTGTGACAGTAAGTAGCCAGAAAGCTGTGGACTGGATTCATGGCATTAATGGTTTTGCAGGGCTTTGATTGGAAGTCATTGTGATTTATTTTCTATTGTCCATACTTTTCATGTAAGTGCCTTAAAAGATATTTGAGAGTAATGTGGTTCATGAGATTGCCAAAAGTGATGTCTCTTTCGAGGAGAAAAATCCATGGAAAACAGGCATAAAAAGTATAGAGCAGACCCTGAAATATCTAATAGTCCAGGTAAGAAAGAAATATGAGTTCTAGAAACTGAGTCTGTTTTTACATACTAGTCACATCATAATTTGAATCTGGATCCTTCACAGACTCAGGGCTTTAACACTTGCTCTCCAGCTGGTGGTGTATTTGGGGGAGGCAATGTGACCTTAAGAAGTGGGGCCTCACTGGTGGCTGAGGTTTCTAGGTCAGGCCTTTGAAGGTGCTATCTAGGTCTTGGTTCCTGCTCTTCTGTGTACAATATGGTCCATCCTGATGTGAGCAGCCTCTCCCTGCCGCCACACACTGAGCTGCTTTGCCATACCGTATCCACAATGAAGGACTGAGCCTTTAGAAACCATGCGTCAACCCAGTCTTTGCTCTCCAATTGTTTCTGTAGGTGTGTTCATAGCCACATGAGAGCAGCTAGTACAGTTGACATCTAAGATATATTTTGGACTAGGTAGGGATTTCTGGTCATTTGGATGGGCAAGGAATGAGAGAGAAAACAGGAATTATATTCAGATTGAGGCTTAACAAAAAGTGTGTGTGTGTGTGTGTGTGTGTGTGTGTGTGTGTGTGTGTGTGTGTGTGTGTGATATTAACTTCAGGGGGGAAAGATGGGAGGAGAAGGGCTCTCTACGTAGATCAAGTCCTTCAGTTAGGCATTTCATCTTTGTTTCTCGATGGGGTTGCCAGGCAGGAAGCTGGTGGAGAGGTCTATGCTGAGACTAATTTAGAAATCTGTCGGAGCGTTCCTGTAAGTGGTGAAAGCAAAGCATAATGAACTATATGTTCTGGGATCTTAATTACAGGGAAGGCATATGGGACTGCATGCAAAATACAATGCTACTGGCAGTTGTCTCTTGAGGAGGTGAGGAGGGATGCAATTATGACTGGGCATATTTATTTGTGACCTTAAATATTTACTGAACATAAAAACAAATATCACATTTTAAAGGTAACATCTTGGGGCTGAGGAAGCCTATCGTGATTAGGTCCTACATTCTTTCTCTGCTGTACTCCTCACCCAACACACACACACACACACACACACACACACACACACACACACACACACCACCACCACCACCAAGCCTAAGTAATTAAAAAAATATTCGGAGACCAGTATAGACACTGAGGGCCTACAGAAAGTTGTTTACTTAGATTCTTTAAGTATGTTCTTTAAATAATTGTTTCATTTCTATCATTCCAAGTATTATTATACTTTAATATGGAAAAGTGGAGCTGGGGGTATGACAGTGATAGAGTGTTTGCCTGGCATGTACACATTTTGTGTGTGTGTGTGTGTGTGTGTGTGTGTGTGTGTGTGTGTATGTATGTGATTTAGGAAGATTATAGGGACTGAGAGATACCTCAGGAAGTAATAACACTTGCAATGAAAGTATGAAGACCTGAGTTCAGATCCATAGAATGCACATAAAATCTTGGGTGTGGCCATGGCCATGTGGGCCTGTAATCCCTGAACCAGGGAACTCAGGATGTGGGTGGGAGATAGAAGGAGGAAGAGTACTGAAACTTCTAATTATCATCCCAGCCAATGTACGATGAGCTATAGTTTGGTGAGACATATTGTCTCTAGGAAATAAGGCAGAGAACCAACCTCACCATCAGCCTATACACAATATGCACACACACACACACACACACACACACACACACACACACACACACACACACCCTTTGATCTCTCCTTAATATCGGTCAAGTTTTCTTTAGTTATACCATTACTTTTTATTCCTCCCTGAGTATCCACATCAGGTTTTCCTTTTACTTTTTGCTGAGCAGGACACCTCCCTCTCAATCTCTCACTCCTATTCACTATAGAAGTTACTTCTTAAAATTCGAAATAGAATTTTTATATCTTTGCAATCTTTCCTCATCACAGCTGATTTCTTTCTTATCACTGTTACCGTTTTACTTTTAGAGAATAAATCAAACTAAGAAGAAGAGCCCTTCTGGGTCTTAAAAGACCAAGACCCTCTCCCAAGAGCTGCCCCCACCACCTCACACATACCCCACCCCCGCTTCTGTGTTTGTTCCTTTAGCAGGGACTGCATCCTCATTTTTCCTGGCTGTCAAACCTCTTTGTCCCTTGTTTTTTCTTCTGAAGGAAGATTCTAGCACTCTAATGCTGGATGATACTTTGCCCCACAGGGAGATTAGTTTTCAGTCTTCTCAGTTGCAGAGTGGTTATAAGTTTACCTGACTGATTGTTGGAGTGATGTTTTTATTCACGGTGTAAAGATCATATCTGTATTATGCAAATGCTGATTTCTGAACCTGCAGAGATCTGATTACAGGCCGGACTTTGGTTATTTGAAGCTTATCCTGACTTAGTAGTTTGTATTCCCACTCTCACCTTCTGATTGGTCAAATAAAGAGCTGAATGGCCAATAGCTGGGCTGGAGCGTTAAGGCAGGACTTCCCGGCTAAAAGAGAGAGTCTCAGATGGGAACTGGAGGCTGATGGATTAGCCAGGCTGGGAGATCTGGAAGAAGAAGCAGGCCAGGAACTAAGAAGGAAAGTTAACTAACGAGCTACGAGGCAGAAATTAGAATAGAATAAATAGGTTAATAAGTTACGAGCTAGTTGGAAACAAGTCTAGCTATAAGGCCTAGGCATTCATAATAAATATAAGTTTCTGTGTAATTATTCGGGAGCTGGTAGTCCTAAAGAAACTCCACTAACAGCTGATGAGGTGTGGTATTCTTTGGGAGGATTTGGCATTAGTTCATGCCACCTGTATTAGGTATTTTTCCTGTTGCTGTGATAAAATTCCCTTGATAGATAAATGCAGATCTCTCACCTCACCAAATTAGCTTCTCTTTGTAGTAGAAAAAGAAACTATTACAAAAAGCTGCACCTAGTCAAATTGAACAACTGAGTATGGTGTGTCTAGCGCCAAGTGATACACCTTCAAAACAATTCTTGCAGCGGCCCAGGAAACAAGAGCAGAAATGGGGATGGAAGATCCTAAGAGCGCGAGGCAGTTGGCTGTGAGATTGTGCCTCCTAGTTATGACAGAAACACTATATCTATGGAGTCTCAACAGCATGACTTCCTAAACAAGACCTGAAAAGTTTCAATAACAGTTGACATCTTGGCATACACGGGGGAATCTCATAGGGCCCCACCGTTAGATAAAGAGCTCTAAGCAATCGGCAACTGGTGAGAGAGGAAGAGTTAATCTCCAGAGGATGAATGCCTGGTTGGTAATCCAGTACCAAGGGGTCAGCCCTAGAAACATACATATCAAGGCAACACTGAACAGACTCAACAAGTTATATATTTATTCATTTCTATGCACATGTAACAATGATGGGTGAAGAAGAGGAAGCCATGAATTTGGTAAGTGGGGAGGGATAGAGGGAGAAGAATGTGGAGGGAAATTATATGATTGCATTTTAATTTTAAAAGAATAATTATGGAATACTGTGACTATTTCTGCATCTACAACTCACATATGTCATTTGTTAGTAAATTTGTTTAAATTTTAAAAACAAAATCTCCAAATCTCTGTATTTATAGGTGAAATTATGTGATGTTTGGAATTTGTTTCTGAATATTGTTTAAAGAAGAGTGAAGACAGGATAGATTTATCAAAGAGTGAAGAGCAAATAAAACATGAATGGAGAGGGCTGGAAGTTCAGAGGGCAAACAACGAGAGCACAGAGACTCATTAGACCCTTCCACCTATGTTTGTGTGTGTTTGACACCTTCTATAATAAAAAGCTTTTTTTTTGTGGTTTTTCGAGACAGGGTTTCTCTGTGTAGCCTTGGCTGTCCTGGAACTCACTCTGTAGACCAGGCTGGCCTCGAACTCAGAAATCCTCCTGCCTCTGCCTCCCAAGTGCTGGGATTAAAGGCGTGCGCCACCACCGCCCGGCTATAAAAAGCTTTTTATTGTGCATTTAAACACTCATTGTTGGTTTTTTAAAAAAAAATCACAGACATTTTTAATTCTCTAAGCCAGTAGTTCTCAACCTTCCTAATGCTGTGACCCTCATGTTGTACTGATCCCAGTCATAAAATTATTTTTGTTGCTACTTCATAACCATAATTTTGCTACCATTATGAATTATAATGTAAATATCTGTGTTTTCTCATGGTCTTAGGCAACCTCTGTGAAAGGGTCGTTCCACCCCACCAAAGGGGTCATGATCCACATGGGTTGAGAACCGCTGCTCTAAACTAAGTATACATTGTAAGTTTCCCCTTTTCTCTTAGTAAGACCCAGGAGAACCTTAACATATACCGTAGCCCTTGAACTGTTTTAGAAATCAAAAGGGGACACTGAGGAGGTCAGAAGAGGGAGTTGGATCCTCTGGGCCTAAGTTACAGATGGTTGTGGGCTACCATGTTGGTGCCGAGAATTGAACTCCGGTCCTCTGCAAGAACAATAGTGCTCTTAACTGCCAGTCCTCCTTCCCAGCCCCTCAAACCCACCATTTCTAAAACTGAACTCCTAAACTTTATCTTTCAGGCCCCCCCAAATAGTTCTTTGTCTAGTGCTTCTCACTTCCGCTCATGTGAATCGTACTTCATTTGCTTGGGTCAAGATCTTTGCAGTAGTCCATGATGCCTTTCTGCCTGCTGCATCCGGTCTGATTCTATCAGTGTCATTTGGAATGCATCCAGAATCTTTGACTCCTTGCCCACTTCACTGCTAGGACTGTCATCTTCCCTCAGGTTATCAATAACTCGAAACTCTACTCCTCACCACCATCACCACAGTCAATCAGGTCCAGTGAGTTTTGTTTGAGACAAAAGCTGTCAAATTGTGTTACATCCCTTCTCTAGTCGTCTAGAACTACGTGCTATTCTTCAAATTAAGCCCTGCCGTTGTTGTTGTTGTTTATTGTTGTTGTTGTTGTTTGGGGGTGGGAGGGGCAGTCCAGAAGGCTGAGACACCTGAGAAGCCTGAGATCCAGCCACTGATGGATCTAGTGAGGGAGAGGTTTCTGGCTCACAGGTGGTGCCTTTTTTTACTGTCTTCACATGGGAGACTGAGAAAGATGGAACTCTCAGGCTTCTCAAAAGGACACTAATCTACTCAGGAGAGATCCACCCTCACAGAGATCCACTTCCCAATACTATCTAATGGTGCTATAAAATTTGTGGAGACAGACATCCATGCTATAAGGAGGACTTTGCAAGATTACAGAAGTACTTATCTGGAACGTTCTTTCCCCAGATAGTAATTCATTTCTCTTAATGAAGTCTTTTTTATACATCCTATCTAAAATTTCAGTTTTTTGTTCATAACTTTTTATACTTCTCCTGATTCAGTTTTCCTTTAATATTGATCATTCTAAGATCTTTTATATTTAATTTGTTATTGTGTTTAATTTTTGCCTCTCCTATTAGGGTGTAAGAGAACATTAATTACATTCACTGGCCTAATTCTAGAGCCTAGAATACTATTGAATATACAAAAGCCCTCCATAACTACTGTGAAATGTTCAGCCTCTGCTCAAAAGAAAGAAGACAAACTGAGGCAGGAGTGGCTATTCTTCCCAAATCAACGCTTAGATTGGGACAACTTTCCCCAGCAAAGAAGAAAAAAAATTGAGCAGTTTGAAATCCAGGTTGTAGATCAAAGATTCTCTGACACACAGGGAAGATTAGAAAGGATGTAAAATACATGTGGTGGTTTGAATGAAAACCCCATAGGCTTGGGCATCTGAATTCTTGGTCCCCAGTTGGTGGTGCTGCTTGGAGAGGCTTAGGAGGTGGCCTTGCTGTCAAGAAGGGAAAGGTTTGGAAAGCGTACAGCCTCACCCAATCCCCAGTTTGCTCTCTCTGCTACATGCTTGTGGTTGAGAACTGATCTCTTAGCTTTCTACTCTGGCTTCCATGCCTGCTTCCTGCTGCCCTGATGAACTGTCACCCCTCCGGAACTGTCAGTCCAAATAAACTCTTTCTGTAAGTTGCCTTGGTCCTGGTATTTTATTCCAGGAACAGAAAAATGAGGAACATTGTGCCATATAGCATTTCCCTTGTTCCTCTATACGGAATTAAAAGCCAAGAGAAAGACTTACCATCTAAGACTATCTAAGACACAGATTCTTTTTATCCCCCTCCCCCCACTTCCTCTGTATGGTGGTTGGATTAAGGACTGTTTTCACACTATTGAAAGGCTTAGAACGAGGAGGATACCGAAGACAAGAAGGAGGAAAGAAACAAATGCTCAAATCAATAAATCTCCCTCGAGCAAGAGAGCTCACCTTGTGAGCACAATTTTCCTTAATTTTGCATATAAACGATGTCGTTGGTGTGAACCGCGGTGTGCCAGAAGCAAACTCGCACGCCTGCCGCTGTCTTCAGGAAGCAAGCCTCAGAAGCCTTTGAAAGTCAGAGACATTCTGCTCTCATCCCTAGTCTCCACGGAGAAGCAAGGCCTCCTCTTCCAAGTGATGAGCAGCAGGCTTGAGTCTGTCCTTCATGTCTGCTTCCAGCTGGAGACGTCACTGCTCTCTGTACGGGCACTTTGAAGAAAGGCTGACACTGCAGTGCATTTGGGAAATGGTGTTTGAGAGACAATAAAGGGGCCCTGGCTTAAACTACATTAAGGGATCACAGGAGTACATCTTGACTGTATTTTCAGATCTTTTGATTCAAAGACACACATTTTCTTATCTCCCAAGGGGAGAGGCCAACCTAGTACAGACTATAGACAGAGCCTCGAAAATAAGGTTGCCAACCACGCATCAGAGATAATTAGTGAGAACACCGCAAGGGGCTCCTTTGCTGCCTTAGGGCAGGGCAAGAATGGATCGTGGAGGAAACCCAGGGTCTGAGAGCTGAGACACCAGTCTAAACTGAAGAGTAGACAGGCACTGGTGGTGTTAACTGCCCTGTTTTGAACTACTTGGGGGAGAAGAGGGGATATGTTTATATCACCTGGTGGCTTTGCCTGCTCGCTGCCTTCAGGGGCCCTGCATTCTTTCCTCAGTGTGAGAGGGGGCTGGACAAGCACTGGCACGAGCTACAGTAAGGCTCTGGGCAGTCCCTGAAATGGTACCAGCTTTGCCCTGTGTGTGCAGAAGACTTGAACCCACCCAGTCCCACCATATGCACATGCCATTCATACGTGCCACTTTCCAAGCCTTACTTTGACACACGTATGCACAAAGAGCATATGTTCACAGACCAAAGTTAACGAAAACAAATATGCAAAATTATGCAAAGAAAACAAAAGCAAATGCAGGAAAACAAGGGCTTAGGAAGAATTATTCAGAGCAGCTTTCAAATTTCCTGCAGTCTACTGTTAGGAAGTCTCCTTTTTCCTGATAGAGCCACCAGAGTCCAGTTAGTACCTGGTCAGTCTCCCTAAGTCATTAACGAACTGTCCCAGAAGACCATGTGCTTCTCTGCCGTTAACTGCCCAGGAAACTCCAAGAATTATTTCTTTCAGAAATCCTCTGGTTTTCTAGAGATGTATCTCCTAATTTAGTGGTATCTACTTATTTCCTAGTAAAACTTTGAATCAGAGATGATGTGAGCTGAAACACATTTCATTATGCCCCATGTGTGACTGGCTACTAAATAAGATGCAGGGAAATGGTCAGAAAAGAAACCCAGTATAGTTGATGCCGGCCTTCATTCTTCTTGTATTTTTTTTTAACTTGCTTTAGACTCCCTTGCTTATCAAAGACTGTATAGGTTTTCTTCCACGCTCACTTCTACCATCCCCCCTGCAATTTAATTGGACTGCTTTCTTACCTTATACACACCGTTCACTCCCTCGGCATGGCCTGCCTTTTCTTCTTGCAGGAATGAAGAGAGATGGGTGAGGATTTCTTTGAAGTCGTTTCAGCTCCCATGAGAGTGTACACACCATCTCATTATCCAAGGAATCAGAGCTGTGCAGGGCCAACTTGGCCAAGCAGGTTAGCTACAACTCCACCGGCCTTTGGCTTTATCTTTGCTATTTAAAATTGTGGTTAACTTAATTAATAGATGGCATCAGTAACACAGATGGCGATAGCCCTGATATTTAACAGCATCCTGAAATTGCTGTACCTACTCTGAAGTATTCTTTCATTTTAACTTAATACGATATTCTGCAATAGGATGAACTCATGGCTTGCCTTGCCTTAGCCCTCTGGACTGCATGTAATGGCTTTTCCAGTAAGTATATCTCAATATCATAAGACTAGCTCAAACCTCAACACGTTCAAGAATTAACCAGTGTACCCTGCTTCAGTGGTATTGTCCCAATAAATCATGTTGCCACTCATTCAGTCTCCTAGGCCTAAACCCAAAAATTGTGTCGGGGAATACTCCCTGTGAAACAGGTCTCTATGTTCTGTTTGCTGTATGTTATACATGCCCCTTAGTCCATTGGTCTCCTTAGTTCCATAGGGTGCTTGTCTATGATGCTATCATAGCTAATGTTTGCTCTGCTAGACCAACAGACTGTTTTCTACAAGGGTACTACTAGACCCATTTAAAAAAGATGCAACTCTCAGGATACACATTCCATTCATATATACGCAATATTCACCCAGTGCTGGTTTCCATTTCCTCTTAGCTTCAATGCCAAAACCCTCTATGTGTGATTCATGATCTTACACCAATCAGTCCTTGACTGCATCTCCATCCCCAACCCATTCCTCAGTCTCTTACTTCTCTTTCCTGACTCAGCCATGCTTTTGTCCTCAATCTTCCCAACATTCCAGTCTCATTTCTGCCATAGGACTCTGTACATGCTATAGTTCTGCCTCGGGTCTCCTCACCCCAAGCCTTTCTGATTAATTAGTAGATTCACTCTTCCGCTCATTTGTAGCTAAGTGCCCTTCATCCAGGGAAGTTCCTAGGCTCAGTCACTTCCACCTTTACTCTCCCTATATTCCTTCAGATTGCTTGTGTGTCTGTATAATTGTGTTATTTGACTCATTTGTGTAGTTCATTGATAATCATCTCTCCTATGAGATATAAGCTCTACAATGGCAAGACATAGGAAACTATGGTTCTGTCTTGGTATCTGACAGTATAACCAGTTCTAGCAGTGTATTGGTTGAAGGACCAGTTAGCAGTTTTAAAATTTACATGTGTAAACTGCTTCTGATTTATAGAAGTGGGATTTATGGATTAGTGAGTGGTTTTTGAACTGTGATTAGGAGTTTTAAATGTGGATGTGCATGAGTTAGGGACATAGGCATTTGAAGTGTAGGAATGTAAGAGGTAGAGATGGAGATGATGGTCAGTGGGGAGTTACAGTGTTAGTTACTGGGGTTTCACTTAACAACAAAACATCTATAACAGTAGATGTTGTCACCATATTAATTTGTGTAGATTGTCTATGATGATCACCGAACGATAAGGCCACATAACAATATATTCTAAGAGTGTATTCTTGTCCTTGAGTGTCATGTGACTGTATTTCACTTGAAAAGTGTTGTCACTGCTGAAATTTCATTAAACAGACCTAACATCATAAATCTCACTTTTCTGGAGCCCCACTTTTCTCTGGAGTAGCAGAATGTGACCTAAGCTGATTTCTAGCATCCATAACTTGTAATGTTGGAAGCATTTGTACTGTGTTTCATGTTTTCTAGTTATCAAATGATCCACATCCTTCAATGGTCCCTAGTTGCCATGGTTTGCAGACCCTAATTTTCTCCAGACACAGTCCTGTTTGCCAACATGTCTCTTAAAGTCACTATGCAGAACAAGTCATGGCATAGATCTCTTCTGATAAGTTCAGTCTCCAGACATATAAACTACAAGGACAACATGTTCTTTGGGAAACTACTTAGGGGTGACTGTTATCTGAAATGTTTTTTTATGTAACTGTACATCTGAAGTTCTCTGAATCAGTGTATATGTCTTATGTACGTGCTGTGTTCTAGTTTAGCTCCTCCAAGTCAGAGTAGCTTCTACCTGCATTGAGTGAGCTATAAATTTGATATTTGCTCTCTAATTTTTAATCATACTTTATCAATTATTACAAATGTAAGGATGAGAGCTAGAGACCTCTGTATGTTAGTGCTTTGGCACTCACAAAACTTGATATTAATTAATTATTTATTCTGTGGGTAGTTATTTAAAAATCTGTGTATTTAATGTGGTCTTTAACCCAACTATATGTTAAAGTTACAAAATATTACATTTCCCAAGGTCCAAAAAAATTATTATTTATTCGACCAAGAGGAATAGACTTGGAGTGCTACTTTGCTTTCTATAATTAGATGTGATATTCTGTCCAAAAGCAACTTAGGAATGGAAGAGTTTATTTGGCTCAAAATCCATGTGATAGTCTATTATTGCAGGAGTCAGGGCAGGAACTCAGGGCAGGAACCTGGAGGCAGGAACTGATACAGAAGCCATAAAAGAATATTGCTTACTGACTTGCTCCTCATGGCTTTCTCAACTTGTTTTCTAATATAACTCAAGACCACTAGCCCAGGAATGGCACTGTTCACAGTGAGCTGGACTCTCCGATATTAATCATTAATCAAGGAAAATACCCCACAGGTTACCTTAGGTCAATCTGTTTGAGGCATTTTCTCAGTTGAAATTCTCTCTTTGCAGATCAAGTTGATAAAGAAACTACCTAGCATGCCTGGGGTATAGGATTTAGTAATCTTAATTTCATAGATTTTTATCTATGCTTTAAATTTCTTCTTCCTCTTCTAAATATTGGAACATGTAACATCAGTTCTATTTTGCAAACATCAAACTCATGAGTCAGAGCACCTGACAACTCCCCCTACACTGCTGTAGTTTGTTGTGGTTTTGCACACTATTGCCAGTGGTTCTCTTTGGCATTCAGTGGTTTATATCATCATGTCTGCAACATCTGTTCACAAGTTTCAGTGGCTTGAGAAGCCGTCTTTGGTGGGAGATAGCTCTGACCCATAGATCACAGTTCACAGCTCCTTCTCATTGCAACCATTCCCAGGGAGCAGACATAATTCTTAAGTGTGTGTGTGGAGGGGGACACGGAACAGGGCATCTGAGGAACAGCAGCTGAGGTGCGACTCTGTCTTTTACGTGCGCATACGTATACATGCGCTTTAACATATGAACACATATGTGCACATGTACACACCCACCAAAGTTCTGAGCTATCTTGATTTATTCTTTAAATTTTAAACAACTTGGGCAGTAAATAAAGCTGTTCAGACCCCACATTTACAGCATTAGTGAGGACCAGGGAAGACTGTTGACCATCAGTGAGCACATCATTGCAAGGTCCAAATAGCTCCAGAGAAGGAAAGGTACAGAAAGTGTGGGGAAAAGCAGAGCATATGAGAGTCTAATATGAGAAAGGACAGATAAAACACTTCTTATTCCCAGGAAGAAAGTTGCCCTCCCCACACCCCACCTTTAGAGCAGCACAGAAACTCAGGTCCTCCTGCCTTCAAGGCAAGCACTTTAACAGCTGAGTCATCTCCCCATCCCCTAGGAGCCTCAGCCATGTTTAAAAGTTTCGGAGATGCTCCCAATATACTGAGAAAGTCGAAAACCACTGAAGTGAGGCAGAAAAGTAAAAAAGAAAGGATTTCAGAATTTTCTTTTCTTCTGAGGCACAATCTTACTCTGTAGCACAGGCTAACTTAGAGTTTCTATGTCGTCCAGTTGGGATTGTACTCATGGCAATGCTCCTGCCTCAGCCTTTCCAGTGCTAGGTCCACAGACAAGATGAGTTACCACCCACAGCTCATATTCCTTTTCTTTTAAAAAGTAGGTAATATTCATAATAGCAAGCTGCTACATAAAACACGTGAAATGTTCAAGCAACATATATATGCATTGAACAATCACAGTGGCATCTTCTCAACACGACTCACACATATTTCAGATATTCTTAAGGTAACAGTCTGGTGAATGCAGTACTGTAAGATCATCAGTCACTTTCCCCTGAGTGAGGCTAAATCTTCGTTCTAACAATTACAAATCGAAGAAAATGTGAATAACTAGGAAATGCTTCAAAAGGAAAAGAGAGGGAGCGAGACAAGGGTTGTCTGTCCCTAATATGTTAAAACATATCGCCAGAACTGTGATTAGAAGGATGTGCTGATGTTGGTGAGTGAATAGGCAGGAAGACTGAGCATGAGAACAGAAAGAACCCCAAAGATGGGTAGAAATGTAACAAGTGTAAAGAACTCATATCAGAGCATAAAAGGGAAGATGAACTCCACAGTATCTGTTCTTGGAAGAGGGTCAATAGTAATGTTAGATGTTTAATTCATGTGTTAGCTACTTGTCTCTTTCACTGTGAATAAACACTGGACACAAGTGACTTAAGAGAGGAAGGATTTATTCTGCCTTAGGGTGCAGACCCAGTAGGGGAGACACAGTGGCTGAGTTTACATGGGAGCATGCCCATAGGACTACACACATCTTGTGGAGAGACAGAAATAAGTCAATCAACTGGACGTGGGCTGGGCTACACCATTCAGAAGCTTGTCCCTTGACACCCCCCCCTTTTGCTGGAAATACTTTCGGCCCTAGAGGTTCCAATGCCTCTCACAATAGCTCCACCAGCTGAGTGAGGTTCATACATGTTAGCCAGTGCAGAACATATCACATTCAAGTCATAACATCTATACAAATCGACAAGCCCTCAATGTGAAGGAGAATGTAGAAATGCTAGGATAAAAGACAGGTGAATTTATTTCCAATCTAGATGAACAGAAAAATTTTTTTAATTCTAACAAAAAAGAAAACAGTTGTGAATAAAGATGAATAAATTCTGCTGTGCTAAATTAGCCACATGCACCACAAAACTCAAAGAATTTAAAAACATGATAAAATTATGACATGTATTAAGATAAAAAGTTAATTTTGTTACCAAACCATAAGGTGAAATGAGAAAAATAATGTATCTAATAAAAATAGGCAAAATTATGTGAACTGTTCACAGAAACAATTAAAACCTATATATTTAAAGTTATTTATAAGATGAAGTTTCCCCACTTTGCAATGAAGAGCCACACCCACCAAGGTGGGAGCTAAGCCGTGATGCCAGTATGTGAGTAGAACTCAGTTCTTCCATCACCCAGGTTTCTTGATGTCATTTTTAACCAAAAGTCCAAGAGACCATTGGTATTCATTGGTTAATTCCACATTTGGAATTGACAAGGTGTTAACTCTAAGCACTGTGGTCCGAAAATCAAGAAAGAGCTCTGACACTGACAGGGATATTTCACATGGGCACACAAATGGCCTGAAGTTAAACTAGCGATCAGACTTCGAATAAAGGCAAATACTGAAGTCAAAGAGAAAAGGGTCTGTGAATCCATTATGGTATTCATGAGAGAAAGGCAGAAAGATTTTCTTTGAGAAGAGTGCCAGCGAATATGGTGAAAACATTTATAGAATGAGTAAATAACCATTTCACAGTTTCCATTGTGAGAATCAGTGAGGTAGGGCTATGTATGCTAAATCACCAGATGCAGTTTTAGAGCATACACAGGTTTCCCATTATTGTTGTAACATTAACAGGAGTGTAGTGCTTTGAGACATAGAATCATGTCATAGCTGTATAGGTTAAAGGTGTCGCATGGGTCTCTGAGGCTAAAGTGATACATCAGCAGGGTGACATTCTTTTCCATATATCCTGGGGCTAAATGGTTCCTTGTGGTTTTCAGGTCTAAGGATGCCCTGCATTGTGTGATATGTGGTTCTGTCCCTTTATCCTCAAAGTATGCAGTGATGAATCTCAGATATTCTTCCTTAGTCACACAGGGATTCTAAACGAAACCTTCCCCACACCTAATGTATTACCAAGGTCTAGGGACTGGGACCTTGCTAGGTTAGGAAGAGTCTATTATGCTGTCTACAGCAAGAAGGGAAGAAGCCTCCAAGCTTGTAATGTTTTATACTTAAGATTATTTGATAAACTACAAAGAGAACAAAGGCTTCTTTCCAAGGGAAGAGTCTCAGATGTTAGCCTAACTACGAGTACAGATGGAGCCTCACTAATGATAATGGTTAAATGGACATTATGGATATTGTGAACTCCTGGAGGGAAGCTGTGTGTGCAGAGACTGATTGATGATTAGACCCGTAGTTCTGTGGAAAAGTTGGCATAATAATGGTCTGAAGGCCAATCACCGTATCTCAGCTAGCTTCAGCTCCTAGAACAGCCATTGCTTGCCTGCCTCAGTGCCAGAACTAACATCCTGTGCCCAACAGATGAAAACCTTTTGAAATCTATTAACATATGAGATGACTAATTTCCACCAACCTACCAACTCGAGGATGTTATCAGATAGCATCTGAGGCCTATACTGGGACTTTCCTCATCCTGTAACTGCTGCTCCAACCTACCCACTCATGTATTTTGAACCTGCCTTGATATATGAATTTCTTTGTTCTATAAAACTATAAAATGTCATGATTCTGGGCTATGTTGGATCATGGGATTTGAGGTTACCCAAATCTGTATTGTGGGGTCATGGCCACCCAGAGTGGCTCCAGAATAAACAACCTCTGTTTCCCTTTAATAATATGCGAACTGCAGCTTTGGTTTTTCGATTGACGATGTAAAGCAGTGGCAAGAACATTAACTTCACAACATAGAGCCATTCTTAAAAATATAAATTTCAATGCGAACCTAAGGAAATTAGTGACTTCAGGCTGTGAGACATTCTTCAAACAATTGTTGTGGAATTTTTCTAAAGCTTCAATCAGAGCTAGAAGTTAAGAGCTCTGGCTACTTTTCCAGAGGACTCAGGTATGGTTCTCTGCACTCACATGACAGTTCTCTACCATCTGCATCCTATGGGATCCAGTGCCCTCTATGGCCTCTGAGGGCACCAGGCAGACATATATACTTGCATATGAAGCAACCATACACATAAAAATAAGTATAAAAAAATCCTTGGTGGTGGTGGCATACACCTTTAATACCAGCACTCATGAGGCAGAGGCAGGTAGATCACTGAGTTTGAGGACATCCTGGTCTACAGAGAAAGTCTCAAGACAGTCAGGGCTACACAGAGAAACCCTGTCTCAAAAAACCAATGAAATGAATGAATGAATGAGTGAATAAACAAACATATCCTTGACTACATGGTGAATTTGAGGCCAGGTTAGATTCACAAAACCCTGCCTCAACCACCTTCCAAATATAAATTGAGAGATAAAGAGATTGGGGTGGGGGAATCCTCTGACGCTAGAGCAGTATCCCAGATACTATGTCTAACCAGAAAATAAGAGACAAATCACATGCATCAAAGTAAATTAAAATGTCTTTACTTGCTGATGAGACTGGTAATGGAATCTGTAACATTTAAAACCCAAAAGGGGGAAAAAGACCAGGCAATGATGGCGGATGTCTTTAATCCCAGCACTCAGGAAGCAGAGACAGGTAGATCTCTGTAAGTTTAAGACCAGTGTGGTCTACAGAGTGAGTTCCAGATCAGCCACGACTGTTAGTCAGAGACCTGGTCTCAAAAGAACCAAAAATAAATGAAAAATTAATTAATTAATTAAAATCAATGACATGAAAGAAAAAATAACATCAAGTACAAGACTACAAATTAGAGATACCAAAGGGGCAGGACAGTTACACAAAATGAGTTACCCTTGATTAGATTTAGATTTAAGGAGAAACTTGAAAAAAATGATATTTTTGGAAGTGTAGACTATTAAATACAGGTTATGTAGTATGCAGATTAGCTCCTGCCTACGTATGATTCTGAGACAGCAACTAGGGGGAAAAAAAGTCCTTTTCTGAAGAGACAATTTTTTTTGGCTGGAATGTCACAGTGTCTTAAGTTTATTTTCAAATAGTGCAGAAGGAGGAGGGTGGGTAAGAGAGGTGTGGGAAAGCCTGTGGAGAAAGAGGGGTGGGCAGCACCCCAAAAGATGTATTAACACATACTGAAAAGCAGCGCCAGGAAGACTCCTGCTTCAAGTCTTGTCTGTGCTGTTCGGACCATTGCTTTTGCTGCAGAAACCAGCTATTAGCCCATTGCTCTGAATGTGTACATTTCAACCTTAGGCCAACAGATGTACTGACACCTTTATTCTTAGCAGGCTATCTTTCTGAGTTTGAGGCCAGCTCGGTCTACATAACTACACTTTCTCAAAATCAATCCAACAAAGAAACTAAATAGACTTGTAGGCCAAATATGGATCCGCTAATATGAACCCTGAGAACCTTTTTTGTTGTGTATTTTAAATGCTGTCACAGTGTCTTAAGTTTATTTTCAAATAGTGCAGAAGGAGGAGGGTGGGTAAGAGAGGTGTGGGAAAGCCTGTAGAGAAAGAAAGAGGGGTGGACAGCACCCCAAAAGATGTATTAACACATACTAATTAAGAAATTAGAGAAAACTAATTAATTTTTCATTTATTTTTGGTTTGGCAATATTTGAAAGTTGGCTTAAATGCTTCACAACTTAGATTTGATTATTGACCACCATGAATGTTGCTAGTGACGTCACATTTTCTCTTTCTTCTTTTGAGATTCCCTGAAGCTTTGCTCTCTCTAAAGCAGGTTTCTATGGTGGGTTCTGTGTATTATCACCCCTCTTCATACCCAATGGAATATCTTTATTCAGGAAAAAACAAAATCTGCCTTTTCTTGCATAGATCCCAATTCATGACTTTGGCAACTGGCTGGGAAACTATCGTCCCTAATAGGAGAACCATTCTCAAATAACTTTTGGTGGATGTGGCCATTTCTCATATGGTATAAAGGAGGAATGAACATTTTTCTACAACATACTACTGATGTGTCCTTAAGGATGGAAGGCTTTTCTTTATCCTAGTCTGATGATGTAACTGATTTCTAAGCAGCAGCCAGAATGTGAGCAGAGGGACAAGGCCTACGGGAGTGCACCTTACAAAGCCAAGGGAAATGGTGCGAAAGTTAATCTCTACCCCTTCCAGTGGGCTTCCCACCCCCCTTATAAATTCCTCGTAAAAGTTTTCTTGTGACTGTAGCACTGTATGACCTGATGAGCCACACAGCTCCTTACTATGCCAGATGATAGGCAACTGGGTCTTGGAGAACTCTTTATTAAAATGCCCTTAAGTCAGAAAAGCATGCTTTGAAGTAGAACACTAGGTAGCTGCTTCAGTAAGTTGAAGATCAAAGATGTTGATCCCCACGGCCAGTGAGAATGAAAACGTGATTTCAGTGCCCAAGTGTTTGCAGAGAAGAAATTGTATCTTGCCGATAAAAGCGAGCTGCAAGGGAGCAAGGAGGCTGAGAGCCTTTCTCCTCTGTTACCTGGATCGCGCGGCTCGCCAATCGCCTATCAGACCTTGTTTGAATTGGTCTTTAAAATGTACAATCTTCTTTTCTATTCACTGCTCTCTGTTCAACAGCACGCTGCTCCCATCTTTACTCTTGAAAGGGAGCATGCTGGCTGCCCCCTACAGACAAGCCCTCTGAGGCTAGTGTCGCGGGCTCTCATTCTGACTACCCTTGTTCTGATACAAACCTCCCCACATTAGACTACATTTCTTCCTCATTATTTTCCCATTCATGCCCGTGGAAAACCTGCGATGAGACTTCAGAATATAAAATGCTCACAGCGGCCACTTGGTGAAGCTGTGCATATCCACTCTGGAGAGAGACCATTGATTCACCATGGCTTTGTGGGACGCAAGTTACCTGTTAGTGAGAGAAAAGCTCAAAGCCTCCTAGGGTTCTCCTAAACTCAGAACAAAAAATGGTGAGTAGTTCTCAGCGCACAGTGAGAAAGAAGACAGCAAGGGGCAGGAGAGCCAAGCTGTTCTTAGCATGATTCCACAGATTAGCATGTGTCCTGGGCGGGCCTTCTGGGCAGACCTGAGAGATATCTACTTCCAGGAAGCAGAGAGCAAAGGCACAGGCTAGTGAAACCTAGCATCCATCAATAATACATCCATTACTTGATATTTCACTCATATTCCAGCATGTTTACCATGTCAAGTGAGATAGGAGTTTGGGTGTGGGGGTGACCTACTTTGTACTCTCTCAGAACCAATGGAGAGTGTAGCCTAGGGGACTGTAGCCACTTCTTTGAAAATGTACAAGAATTTCCACATCCACCTAGAGAGCCACACAGGGATGACCCGATGACCTCAGCAAAGTCCCAAGCTGGCAACATACATCCTGTTCCAGATGAGGGCACTGGTGTATGTAAAGAGAAACCTGGTGAGCGTGAGGCTGAAGGTAGTTTGTCTTGCATCTGTTTCAGATGAGAGAATACACTAAGAACTCATGATTATTTGCCAGTATAGCACTACATTCTGGGTGCAAGCACTCCCAGTAAGTATACAGAATACAGAATTCATCACAAGAACACGAACCTCTGTAGTAAGTAGACCTTTCCCTTTTTGTATAATTTTCTTCAATACTTTACAAGGAAAAATAAAAGTAAGACAAAGAAACAAAAATAGAAGACGAGAGGTCATGTGGCCCTGAAAATATTTCCCATTGTATGCTAACTGCATGTGCAGATCTGTTTTTATTTGCTTGCACATGTGATCTTTCATATTTAAAAGCTTCTTTCTCTGGGCGTTCTCTCTCATTCCTACCAGAGGAAAACAGGTATGTTTGAAGATAAGGAGTGCCAAGTGGAATCCTCTTTCATAGAAGAGGCTCAAATTCAGTGCTGAGGTTAATGGTGTCACCAAGATGGAAGTCCTTGTGTCAGTCAGCTCATTCTGAAGTAGGTGCCTCAGTTGGCAGTCTGCTACTCTCCCCCCCCACCATGATATCATCTTTCATCTTCTCTGTCTCCCTCCCCACCGTCATCTCTGTCTCACATAACAACTGCAACACAAGCTCCATACCTCCACACTAAAGGGCACAATATTGACCATGTCACTTAGAAGAATGGTTATGTTAAAAATCCTGAAACAGTCAAGGACATTTAAATTCCTCAAGCTCCTTTGAAAGGAAAGAAATAGCAAGCATCAGGTCTCCATGGAAGGATGCTTTGGTATAAGACTTTGCTTCACTCTAAGCAAGAATCATCTGTTTGTCTTCTAATGGCGGTAAAGAAAAGTGGGAAGTGGTGGGTGTCAAACTGGAGTTTTCTTTGAATTTTATCTTTTTAAGATAAACTACTCTTGAAACATTGAGTGGAAATATCAGGGAATTTCCACGTGCTTATTCTTCTTCTAACAGGCACGGCCTCTCTATTATCAACATCTCTCATCAGATTAACAAGTACTAGACTCTAAGACCAATGTGCATGCACTGTTAGAGCTCAAAGCCTGTTACTCACAAGAGGACTCTCTCTTGTTCTGCACATTATATAGGTCTACACCAATATAAAGTGATGTATCTCTTGTGCTATTGTATCACACAGAGTAGTTTCGACAGCCTAAAAGTCTGTTTATCCCCCTTCCTGCTTTCCCCACACCTCTAAGATTTCAATGTGGTTTATTTTTCCCAGGTCTTCATACAGTTGGGACCATATGCTATACACCTATCTCCGGATGGGTTTGTTTCATAAAACAATATGAGTTTAAGTTTCTTCACATGTTTTCATGAGTTGATAGCCTACCTCTTTTTGAAGACTAGATAATAGTTCACTGTATAGATGTCCCACAGTTTTTCTCATCTACTGAATGATGTTTCTGTTACTCTCATATTTTGGCAATTATGAAAAGGTTTTATAAACATTTGAGTACAGAATTTTTGTGTTGATATATATAAGTTTTCAATTTTTGAGTAAATACTAGGAAGGGTTGCTGTTGGGTCAGGGGGAAAGAAAATGATTAGTTCTTTTAGAAGTCACTATCTTTCCAAGGGACTGTCACATTTACATCCCTAACAGCTGTGAAAGTGTCCCTGTTGCTCCATCTTCTCAGTGTGTGTGGTCAGAATTTTTAGTTTAACACAGATGTGCTGAAGCATATCAATATGGTTTTAATTTATAATTCCCTAGTAGCCAGGTATTGATTGTCTTTTCATGTGTATTTGCCATTTGTGTGTCGTTTCGGCCTGTTTTCTGAGACAGAGTCACTTAGAGCCAAGGCTGACTCTGGAGTTGCACAACTATTCAGTTGTGGATGACCTTGGTCTTTAGGTTCTCATACTTCTACTTCCTGAATTCTCCATGATGTGGTCTGTGAATCCAAGCCAGGGCTTCACACATGTTTGGCAAGCACTCACCCATGAGTGATAGTCCCCATCCATAGGTGTCACTTCTAGTGAGATGTTTATTCAGACTGTTTGCCAATATTTAAGTCATTTGTTATTTATGCCTTTTTATAATATTTTCTTCTAGTGTATAGCTTGCATTTTCAGTCCTTCAAGTATCAAAACAATAAAAGAACCAAAATTACCCCCTCAAAAAACAAAAGCACAACAACAAATGAACAAAACCAAACAAATAATTCTCCATCATTGCCTATGCCTTCTAGAAGAAAGCCCATCCCTTGGGCTCATTAGCATGATGCCTCTGAACCCATGGGAAGGTCTGCGCCATCCACGCTTTGGTTGCTGTCGAGCAGTGCTAGAACATTTTGTTCAGTTCAGCTACTGGGATGTTGTGTTTCAACAACACATGTTTTATGACTCTCTCCACCTTTCCTGGAGTAAGCAAACAGCCGGGGCACCAGCTACTTCCCTTCACTACATTATTCCAGCCCACAGTTTCCTGGTGTGTATAAATTACCTCCATTTCAGTGTGTGGGATAGTTTTATAGATCATTAGGTGGCCATGTGAGTCTCTGTTTAATGGCCTTCACATCAGGGAATCAAGGGAAGAAATGAGAAGAAGGAAATCATCCCAGTGGAGAGATGTACCCATACATAGAACGGGGAAATGGTTTCTGAAGCATTGCCTGCTTTTAGTGACAGGGGACGGCAGTCAAGGGGAAAAATTAGTCTTCGGTGGCATGAGAGTTTTTACAGGTCTAGCATTTAATTATGTTGCAAAAGAATACTGGACATTTCTTATATAATACAGAAAACTTAGTATTTGCATATTTTATTCAATATACATGCTTAAATCCAGTGTACAGAAAATCTGTGTCTTAAAAATGTGTGCTGAATTTATTGTATTCATATCTTCTTCTCTCCCTCCCTCCTTTCCTCCCTCTCATTCTCTCTTGGTTCTAGGAATATAGTGTTGCTGGCTGAGCTGGAAATAGCAAATCACTACATAGCATTCTGTTTGGTCTTTAAGCCCCCTTTCTTTAGAGCTATTACATTTGCCTAGATGGTTTGGGGCCTGTGATTCATCATTCATCACTTACAAAGCCAAGGTGATTGGATGCTATTTTGAAATTATTAATGTGCCTTCTCCCATTGCCTTTCTGAATGGCAGTCATTACCACTGTCTTTTGTCATAGTTTGTTTTAGGTTAGGTCTGGTCATGTAGCCCAGGCTGGCCTGGAACTCAGAATCTTCCGCTCCTACCTGTCAAAGGTGACTCAAACAGTGAAGAAAGAAAGGTTTTTTTTTTAAGTATGCAGATTTTCAGGACAGGAGGATAGACCAGTGCCTAAAAGCAGGAGCTGTATAAACCTGAACACCTGAATTCAATCCCTAGGCAATGCAATGGACTGAAAGCCCAGAGTGTGTATTACAGTGGCAGGACCTAAAGGAGAGTCTCTCTCTCTCTCTCTCTCTCTCTCTCTCTCTCTCTCTCTCTCTCCCCCCTCTCTCTCTCTCTCCCTCCCTCCCTCCCTCTACCTCCCTTTCTCTCTCTCTCTCCCCCCCCCTCACACACACACACACACACAACTCTGACTATAAAGAAAGTGACTATATAATATGAATGGAGTCAGCGCTGTTGGTCAGACCATGTGATCAACACTGGTGTTTCCTACTAAGTCAGGAGTGATCTGCCCTCATCACAGCTATGTCCAGAGAGTTTGTTCTTGAACTTTCTTCTCTCTGGTTGCACCATGTTTCAGAGTAAAACTCAAAATAGAAAATGGATGTTAAAGTCTCTATATAAGTAATGCTTTCTCATCGTGCACATATTCTAAAGTGTGATCAACTACAATACTGATGTTTGATACTGTGATTAAGTTACCATTTTCGGTAGAATGATCCAACAGGCATTTTAAAAGGAGGGTTTTTTTGTTTTGTTTTGTTTTTTTTAAAAAAAAACCAAGTTTAACCATTGTTACTTTTTATTGAAAAAAATTACTCTAAAATAAATAACTTGTAAGAAACAAAGAAAATCATACCTGTGGTTCTACCTGAAGGCAGCCTTTATAATGCCCCCCTCTTTCTCTTATTTTCTCTTTGAGATTATATCTATGAACATATATAGCATCAATTACTTAGTACACTAAAAATCATCAAATTGAGTGTTACAACAGAGACACCTGTTTCTTTCTTTTCCTTTGTCTTTCTCTTATATAGGTCATACCTGGGATTTTCATGCTATCAACTTGACAGATATCTTTTTGACTCTTGAAGATCTTTGTCAGAGAGTCTTAAGGACTCTGCTGAGTTATTAGCACATAGCAGCTCAGGTTAAGGAGGTAGTAACCTCCCCTTCTTTCCTGTCAATCTTAGCCTGGGATGAAGGAGAGAAAGTCCTTTTTTAGGGAGGGTGACCTCCAACATTTCATATAATTTAAAAACACTGAGATTGTGAACCAATCATCTGAAGCCAGAGTCTCTTTGGGCAGCTCATCAACTGGGTACGTTGGGACCAGAAGGCTGCCAGATCACTCTGAACTTTGGTATTTCTGAACTGTGGTAAAGATTAATAGGAGAGTGACATGAATCATTGATTTCTCTCATAGATGGCACTTTTAACTATTTACTCATCATATTGCAATATAAATATTTATGTAGGAGTCCTACTGCTCCATCAGAAGATGAGTTCTTTGAGGACAGCATCATGTTTATTAGATTTTCTTGCAAGATTAAGAAATACTTTTTAGTAGGTGTGATGATGTGTTTGAGGGGATTGATAACTTTTGAGATAAAGTATTAGTTCTTGGCTAGCTCACCAGGAGCAATGTTCCAACTCGGGCCATGTAAAGATAAGAAGGCAGGGGAGATGCAGACTAAACTGTCCTGATTGGGTCTGTCATTGCCACCTCCTAGAGCTGGACAACATATTTAGAAGTGTTCCTCTTTGGCTCTCAGTCTGGTGGGATAGGATTATTGTTTGCACGTCTACCAAAAATAAATTTGAAACTCAAGAGACATTAAGTAAACTGCTAGATGTATCAGTCTGGATTCTCTAGTGAGACAGAAATAATAGAATGAACCTTCTCCCTCTCAAATATGTACAATATGAATATAAAATATATCAACATTGTACTATTAATATGTTAATTTAATATAACATATTAAATAATATATATTTTATATATAATATATATTTCTATTAAGCAAAAGTTACTCATTGGTGTGCTTCTCCATTTTTGGATATTAGCTAATCCCAGGTGTAGTTAAGTTGACAACTAAGAATATCCATCATACTCAAGTCAGATAAATTTTACAGTGGTGAAACTTTAAACTCAGATGTTATTATGGACAGAGTGTTTACATCCTTTCCCAAATTTGTTCCCCCTTCACATATCAGAGCCATCTATGTGAGTGTGGCTATAATTGGAGACAAGGCTACTAGGAAATAATTAAGTTTAAATGAGCACATAAGTGATCATTTATTATCTTATTATCTAGTCAGATGGCATTGTCACTAGAAGTGACACGGGCATGTGTCCATGCTCTGAAGAAGCACTGTGTAGAAGTAGAAGAAGGCTATCAGTAAGCCAGAAGAGCTCTTACCAAGGAGTTAGATTGTGAACTTCTTGTTTCCTGAACTCTAAGGAAATGATCTTCTGTCATTTCAGCTACCACTTTGTGATGCAGCCTGTGGTGGCTGTCCTTGGGTGGCTGCTTGACGACATCTGGAATCAACTAAAACCCAAGTGACTGGGTGCACCAGTGAGGAATTTCTTTTAGTTAAATCATTTGAGATGGGAATCCAGATCTTTTGAGGTGGAACGATATACCTTTAATCCAGATGTTTTGAGATGGGAAGATCCACCTTTAATTTGGGCCACACATTCTGCTGGAAGTCTGTATAAAGGACATGGAAGAAGAAAGCTTGCATTTTTTACCTGCTTCCTCCTGCTGTCCCTGTCAAGTCTGTTCCTTCACTGGCATTACTGCTGTCTACTTCTTCAGGATTCTGGCATATTCTGAAGACCAGCTGAGACAACCAGCCTCATGGACTGAGCAACTACTGGGTTCTTAGACCTTTCACTAGTAGAGACAGCCATTGTTGGACTAGCTGGACCATAGCCTGTAAATTGATCTAATAAATACCCTTCTTTCACACACACACACACACACACACACACACACACACACACACACATATATATATAGAGAGAGATATACACACATATATATGAATATATGTATATATTCCTTCTGTAAGTTCTATTCCTCTAGAAAACCCTAATATATGGCAGGAGCAGACTAATCCAGGAATTGTTTAGTGAATGGTCAGCTCATTTATACTGCTCAAAATGCTAGAGATTGGATGATTTACAAATAACAAGTATTTCTCATGCTTCTGAAGGCTGGTAGGTCCAGGATTAAGGTGTCAACAGTTGAGTACCTGGTGAGGACTTACTTCTCAGATGGCATTTTTGATATCCTTATCTAGCTCTTTGGTAAGGGCAGTAATGACATCAGTGGGGTCTCTCCCTTTCTGACTCCTCAATCACCCAAGGGTCTCAGCTGCTGAGTCATCACACTGGTGATTTGATTTCAGCCTTGAAATATGTAGTTGACACAAAATTCAGATCACAGTCACTTTAGTTCTTGAGAACAATGTGACACTTTCTTTTTTTATTTTTTATGCATGTGTATTTTAAACCAGGAGAGAATCAGATCCTCTGGAGCTGGAGTTACAGATTTTTTGTGAGTGATCTGATGTGGGTTCTGGGAATCAAACTGCTAGAAAACAGCAAGTGGTCTTATCTGCTGAGCCATCTTTCCAGCCCCTGTAATACACACACACACACACACACACACACACACACACACACACACACACACACACACTGGAAAGCAGCTCTGATGTTTATGCTGTTAGGGTTGCACTCTAATTTGACTGGAAATGAACAGCTGGAGCCCAGCTGGACATTCCACTTTCTTCATATAGCACAATGCTGCATGAGGTATTTCTGTGCAAACTTTTGGACTATCAGCAGGACAGACTTGGGGTCAGTTATCTGCTTGCATGGTGCGTGATGATGCCAAGATTGAAAACAGCAACAAAATGGAGGCATCATTGCTTTTGCGAGTCAGACTCAGAGAGCATTCCATGTCTTTTGCTTTCTGTTATGAGCACATGGTAGCCTGATGACCTTGAATAGAGAATAACTAGATTCTGCCTTTTAATGAGGATGTGCTAAGGTTTCAGAGGATAATGTAGTATGGAAGTCCTTTCATCAGCATCTTTGAAAATACATCTGCTGCAGATATATTTGATTCCAAAACCCACGATTTTTTTCCCCACAGTAGCTTGGTAAATTTAAACTAGAAACCCTTCTTGTGGGAGGAGCTAAAATATGGAATGTAGATCAGAGAGATACATCATAATGAGTCTTTTAGGGTGAGCTGAGCTATGTGTCACTCCACATTCAATCATATAGAGTCATTGAAGCTGTGTCCAAATGTATGATTTTAACTCAATTAAGTCCTTCAAAGAGAGCATGGGGGCTAGATGCCCAGGTGATGGGATCATCCATCTTCTCCTAATACTGAAGAAATAAAGAACTCTGAGTATAACATTTGTATGGAGGGGATCTGACCTGTGGCTAAGCAATGAACATCTTAGAACAATCTCAATGTCCCTTTAAGAGCAGAGGCTGAGCCATGGGGGGTGTGGATGTAGGCCAAATAAGAAATTTAGGGGTAAGAAGGAATGGTGGTATATAAGAAGGCAGTAAGTGGCAGGAACTTCACAGACTTGGTGGTGGTGCCTTGTGTACAGTATGTCTGGGTAAAAGTACCTTGTAAGGATACTGGAGGGCCAAATTCTCCACCAGAGACATACAACAAATGCACGGTATTTTCCTTACTGAGAAAAGAACTTTAAGATGTCTGTGGGATGAGGACCAAGGATGAGGGATGGGGTGGGTGACAGGCAATGGAGTCACATGACAAATCCCAGGAAATCCAATTCTGGAGACCAGCATCAGGATGTAGATCTGAGTTTATTGTCCAGCCCATAAGCTTATACACAGTGTTTGAGTCAATGCCAAGCTCCTAAATCCTTGCCCAATCATATCTTACCACATTGTCCCCATGATCCAATGAAAGTCCTGCCTAACGAGATAACTCGGAGTGGAGAGAGTATTGTTATCTGGGAGAACTTCCATGAAGACAGGGGAAGTGGCCAATGTCATGGCCTTGGTTCCTTTTTGATGTCTCACAGGTGTGCTGGAAGCTGTCTTAGATCTAATGCTGGGTAGGGTAGATCAGGACTCTTCAAGAAGTCACAGGAGCCTGTGGAGCCTTGCTCTCCATCCCACTTTATCCTTCACAAGGTTGACCTCCACATCCCCCACAGATGTCCACATTGGAGGAGAAATGGTGCAAACCACACCTGTTGATCCAAAGGCTATGCTTTATTTGTTTCATTTTTGAGTAGAGGAAGGGTCTCCGAAGATGGAGATTTTCATAAAGAAAGTCTTCTTTTTCCCCTCAGAAAAAGATGAAAATAAAATTGGTGTTATTTCGTATTCATAATGCTTTGTCCTTATCTTTGATAGCATCAAAATCGGAAAAGAATCAGTTTCAACAGATTGCTTTTAGTTCTGCATACTGAGGATATGGGAAAGGAACAAGAATAGGAGATGCCCAGCCCTGAAAAGGATATCTGCCAGATATCTGCCAGATACCCAAGCATCAGGATTCTTTGTGGGAGATGGAGCAGAAAAGATCACATGAGCCAGAGACAGTGGATAACATCAAGGAAACGATGTTTTCCAGACACAACAGGGCGGTAGCACATGTGAACTTACAGCAATTATGCAAGCTAAATAAAATCCCTACATGGAATAAGGGAAGTGGGTATGAAAAAACTATTGGTTTTTCATAGCTGCTAGGATATATATATATATATATATATATATATATATATATATATATAGAGAGAGAGAGAGAGAGAGAGAGAGTCAGTTTTGTTTAATGATAGGATTTCTGGTAGTTGGAGCACACTCAAGTAGGCAGGTCCCACACTCAAGAGTAGCTGGACAACTGACATTGGACTATGTGGGTTGTTCATAGGGAAGTGAACGCAATCTGAGAGGAGCTACAGGACGGGGTTTCTACGATCAAAATACATCGTCAAAGGGAAAAACAGCATCCAAATTACTATAATCGTTGCCAATATTTCTACAGGACAGGTCATCAGGGTAATGGTGATAGGGCTAGCTAAGAATTCAAGATTAATCAAGATGATGTTGAATCATATTTCTTTTTAAGGAAGAGAGATTCTTTAAGAAATAGATTCTTTAAAAAGCAAATCTGATAGATTTGTGGAGATAGCAGAGCAAAACAAGGTGAGTTAAGTGGTTTTCATGTCCCCTGGTCTATTTATGCAGTCAGTGCTGCCCTAGTCCATCTAAGCTGCTATTTGTTAACTCGGTTCTTATCAGCAAAAACATTTATTTTCAATTCTGGAGCTCAGAAGTAGAAGGCTGCAATGACAGAAGATTTTGTTCTGGTGGAGACCCGCTGCTAATTCACAAAATGGAGCCGTCTCAACTGTGTGCATTCATGGAGCAAATAGAAAGGCAGCTGACAATCGCATCCTAGCCTTCGGAAAAGTCACCCTCCACAGGTCGCACCTTTTAACACCGAAATCCATTACAGCTTGGACACACCCAGGCACAAACTCCTTCAACAACAAGGTTCTTAAGTCGTCTTTAAGATAAGCCTTCCTGATTTGCTCAAGGTCCATGTTTGCAGCAGATTTTCAAGAATGGGCAAGCACAGGAGGAAATGGCAAGTCGAGTCAAGAGCTTCTTACTTAAGAAGTCCCAAACTCCATCAAATCTACAAAACTCCCTTCGAATGTGTGTAGAGGTGGAATGGTCATCTGCGCATGCCCAAGCCACCTTAGCACCTCCCCCCCCCTTTTTTTTGCTATCCAATCAATAGTTTCACTTCTCACTTCCTACAGGTTTCCGGACCACCAAGTGACACAGGTGTCACATTTGATCTTACTTTTTGCTGTTGGCTTTTCCTGCTCACAGTGAACAAAGGCATTGCTAGAGAAAACCCAGCTCCCGAAGAAGGGCCTCTATGCTGGTAGACTGCACGTTTTCACTCAATGTCAACATCAGCACATTTCCGGTAGTTTGAGCATACTGAGTTTTCGTCCATCACAAATGGTTATGATTTCTGTCAGGAGATAAAGAACCACCTTGAACAGGGACCACACAGAACTGACTACGGAACAGAGGAAACTGGTTTCCTTTCCAGTTTTTAGATTTCTGCTCGTGGCAGTGGAAGAGTGTGGCATATTTTGAACCTGACTTTTCCCTACACACAAACTTGCAGTCCACATGGGGGGGGGCACATTAATTCAGAGGGCTGTGGCCTATAGACTTAAGTCTTGGGGAGTGGTGGTAGTTAATTATTATTATATATTTGGAAAAGCAAAAGAGAAAAGTTGATCTATTTGATTAGTTTTTTTGCCCCGCACCTACCACATTCATTCCTGGTAATCTTTTATCATAGAAATTCTTGCCCCCAGAAACCCAAATAACGCCAGGTCATCTAAAGAAGCATTGCCAACTTAAATGCCCATAGTCGGAGGAAGATTTTATTCTCTATCTGAGAAGATTGTTCTCCCTAGCTAGGGGAATGCTTTGAAAAAAGAACACTATAAAATTCGTGGATTCAATCTCCGTGCTCAATGGAGGGCCAGCTGACCCAGCCTAATTACTGTGCTTATCATAAAAGCTGCTGCCCCTCTAATGCCTTCCTGCTGGTTAACCTGAAGCACTTTTTAATAACCCAACGGCAGGCATTTCCTAAGGAGTATTTCTTTTAGAATCGCTTTCCCTGGAAGAGGCACATTTACAGATCCCCCCCCCCCCTCATGTGTTTCAGCGTCCTACAGATTTTGGAGTAGAATTCAGAGCCAAATTAATGAGAAAGCAAGCTGGGCATCCACCTAGGCTGTAGTTCCGAAAGAGGAACTGAAACATCATTGGAATAAATTGGCAAGATGCAAATCGGTTTCACTCCTTCCAGCATCGCCTGTCTATGCGGAGCACTTGGGTGAATCACACATCAACTTTCTGCAAGCTCAGTCCACCAATCAATAATGCATGTTGTTTTGCTTACCAAGAACGAGTGACTTCATTTAATCATCTAAATTTTAAAGCCCCAACTTGCTTTCCAAGATAATCTCTCATCTAGAAAATTGCAAAAGGAAATCGAAAGAGCAAACTGGGGGGGGGGGAGGTAGAAGATACTTGGTTATTTGTTAGTCCACTCTTTTATAGATAATGAAGTTAATTCGTGACTTCTTACATGCAATTTCTTGTGTATGAAGCCATTGACTCTTTCTTTTAGCATCAATAAAAAAGGACAAAAAATAACTTAAAGAAAATGTAGTAAAGGAGTTTGACATCATTAGAATTTGTAGCTCAACCATTACTCAGGTCGACCCTGAATGACACACAATTTGATCAACTCTTTGCCATTTTTGTTGTGGGGACAGCTTAAAAAAGAAGATATTTAGATGCAGTGTTGACTATGTAAGTTCTACTTAAATAATTATCTGCTATAACTTTAGAAGACCACATTGTTTATTTTGTTAAGATGAGGTCTTATTACAGAGGCTTGAACTTGGACCTCCTGCGTCTGTCTCCCAAGTATATGATTGTAGATGTGTACTATCACACTTAACAGAACCCAAGCTTGTCACTGTTATTTCCTTATATCCACCATTAATGCCTTCACTTTTACTCTAACAATAATTTTGTTTCTTGGCCAACTCATTGTCACTTATAAATTGTCTCCATACCATTTATAATTCATCACAGAAAATCCTGGGAATTCTCCATCTAATCACTCCATCTTCCATTGAAGACTAGGTAGTTTTTGATGATATTCTGTGTATCTGGGCTTGGACTAATGGCTGTTCACATTTATCTCTAGTACTTATTTAATCCTCTTAATAACTTTATGACATAACTGTGACAAATTCAGTTCAGAACTCAAAACTTGAAGCTAAAACACATTGGTTGTCTGTCTACAATTTTGTGAACAATAAATAATGAGACCAGAATTTGGTTTCAGAGACATCAATTTGTCTGACACTAGAGTGCGCACCCCAAAGCCTGCGCTACCTTTCAATTGACATTTTCTGAAAGAGTATCTCACATTGTAATCCACACTGGACACTTTGTTCCTTCTAGGTGGCTGACCAAAATTTTGAAATGCTAAACAGCCATCTGTACCTGGTTTCATAACCTCTGAGTGGCAAAGCTACCTAGACTTAATCTCTTCAAATTACAGATCACTACAATACTTCCAGATACATTACTCTTCAGAGTGCTTACTGTAAGCTAGGCTTGCCTGGGTATTACCATTTTTCACTTCATTTTGTTGTGTACCATCTCCATAAATATGAGGACCCAAAGACCTGAGTTACAATCCTCAGCACATAAAAAGCTGGTTATGCCTTAGTCTCAGCAGTGGGGAGAGATGGAGGAAGGTGGATCCAAGAACTTGCTGACCAACCTGACTTGTTAGATAGTTGGATAGCTCAGTAAGAGATTGTGTCAAAAGGCAGCAAGTCAGATAGTGATAGAGAAAGACACTCAACATCTTGCTCTGGCTTTTGCATGAGTGTGCATGGGTCTATGCATGAGGGTCAAGTCAACTGAAAGTAGAACATGTTCTTAGACTCTAAATGGAGGGAGATCATTGTTATGGAATAGAGAGAAATTAAATGCCACCGCACACTGAGGTATAAAGGCGAATATTTACTTAATGAACTTGCTGAAGAAAAAAAAAAGGCTACACCAGTACTATATTGTATCTGACTTCTACAACTAAATGGTTTTGAAGATTATCAACCACCTGAGATGAGATGAAGACTATTCTAATGAAATGAGGATTGTCAGTCAAAAATGATACAGAAATAAAGCTTGGCTTAGAGAAAAGCATTGAGGGTCTAATTATAATTTCTTAAGACCTTAGAAAGATTAATCAGGTTAATCTTCAGCAACCATATGAGATTGGGGTTTTATTTCTCAGATCTAGCCTTCTCATGCAAGCCACATGGGCTACAGCATGCTAAGAGTCATGCCTCTTGCTATCTCAGCAGGAACTCAGAGCACTAAAGGCCTTTTCTTATAGGTATTTAGAGTTGTGGGTTTGTTTTCATGAAGTACATGTTCCAATACAATCTATAGGAAGTCCACAACATCTTTGAGAAAACTGTATTAGTAGATACATTTCCAGTACATTAAATAGAGATTCCCACAAATCCCACTGACTAGAAGGAAGGATGAATTTTCCTAAGGAGAAGTAGACTAGATGCTTAAGGATGGATGAGGGGAGGGGGAACTAGAGTGGGAAGATCAAAATGGGGGTGGGAGTGAAAACATGAGTAAGGAAAGGGATATGGGGAGCGATAACTAAAACTAAGGGCCATTTGTGGGGTTGTATGGAAACCTAATACAGTAGAATTTTCCTGTAATATACATATATATGAAAGTGAGCAAAATGATATCAGCAAGTAACACTGGAGACAGAGTCCCAACTGGACATCTCTCATCACCAAATGAGGCTTCTAGTACTGAGAATAAGTTACATGTAATTGAGTTGTTGGCCAAAAGGATCTAATGGAAGCACTAAATAATCCCAGGATATTGCCAAGGCTATTGGTGGTTCTCTACAAATCAACTGCAAGGCCCTATTTCTGAGTACAATAATTACACAACTCATTGAACATGGATATGTAGAGTTGGTGCCTACATAGAGTGTTTACCCCTACAGAGTGGTATTCATGATACTAGAAGACATTCTTCATACTACCAAAAGAAAAAGGTAAATGCCAACTCAGCTACAAACCCTTTGACCTACAACAATGAGGAGCTTACAGAATATGCTGGTGCAATAGTGGCACAAAGCCTGTGGGAGTAACCAATAAATATCTGATTTGAGTTAAGGTCTACTCCATGAGCTGGAACTCGTACCCAATGCTGCTTGAAAAACCAAGAACCAGCCGGGCAGTGGTGGCGCATGCCTTTAATCCCAGCACTTGGGAGGCAGAGGCAGGTGGATTTCTGAGTTCAAAGCCAGCCTGGTCTACAGAGTGAGTTCCAGGACATCTAGGGCTACACAGAGAAACCCTGTCTTGAAAAACTAGAAAAAAAAAGAAGAAAGAAAGAAAGAAAGAAAGAAAGAAAGAAAGAAAGAAAGAAAGAAAGAAAGAAAGAAAGGAAGGAAGAAAGAAAGAAAGGAAGGAAGAAAGAAAGGAAGGAAGAAAAACAGAGAACCTGACAGTAGATAGGCCAAGAACCTAGGGTAAAATAAACTGTTACTGTTCTGCTAAAGGACGCTAATGACATTCTTCTTTACTCTATAGATCTGTGCCATCCCAGCCATCATCAGAGAAACTTCCTATGTAGCAAATGAGAAAAAATACAAAGACCTGCAGCCAGACGATATGTAGAGAATGAGAGATCTTGGAATACTCAGCTCTAAAAGGGATTTCCCCCACAAAATTCCTTCTCTTAGGGCTCATGGAGCTTCTTCTAAGAGAAGGTGGAAAGAGTGTAAAATTCAGAAGACTTCCAGGGGATTCCTACTGGAGAAACAAATCACTCCTGCCTTAGGGTTACTATTGCTGCAGCAAAACACTAAGAGCAAAGAGCTAGTTGGGGAGGAAAGGCTTTATTATCTTATACTGCTATGTGGTAGTATGTCATAGCGGGAAACCAGGACAGGAATTAAACAGGGCAGAAACCTGAAGGTAGGAGCTGATGCAGAGGCCATGGAAAGGTGCTTCTTACTGGCTTGCTCCTTATGACTTGCTCAGCCTACTTTCTTATAGAACCCAGGACCACTATCCCAGTGTGGTTCCTCTGGCAATGGACTGGGATCTCCCACACTGATCACAAATTAAGAAAATGCCCTACAGGCCTTCCTGGAGGCCAATTTTATTGAGATATTTTTGTAGCTGAGGCTCTTCCTTCTTTAATGACTCTTGTTTGTTTCAAGTTGACATAAAACTAGCCAGCACAACTCTTAAAGGTAGACTCTATGACAGGCAGTAGATGGCCAACACAAAAGTAACTTGACGGAATCCTTGTATATTCTTTGTCTTATAACGTTGTCAAGGCATCCCCCCATACACACATTGCAGGTTCTTTGCGTATATAGTATGGCTTCCAGTTTGGGGTTTAATGAGATTCCTGAGTGTGCAAAATGTTTGTCTCTGCATCTGCATTATTAGTTTGTTTCTTGTTCTTTGGCTCTTTGTCTTATTGGGTTGTTTTGTCATATTCTTATTAGTTTGCTTCTTCTTTCTCTTATTTTGTTATTATGCCTTAGATGCCTGTTTTCTAAGGAAAGACAGAAAGCTTGTGAAACCAGATGGGAGGAGAGATGGGGAGGAATTGGAAGGAGAAGGGGGAGTTATGTTCCAGTAAGAAGTGAGAGTATTTTGCATGTTCAAGGGACATGTATGATTGGGAGACATGGGAGAGACAGTACTAGGTAGCTTCTAACTTGATACTCAACACTTCATCCCTTCCCTCTGGTGTTTATGATTCTTTCCTACTAGGTGTGGTCTGAGCCCAAGGAACAGCAAGTATAGCATTGTGTAGGTATGACCTGCTGCTTCCCTTGATTGTGTTACAAAACAGTTACCTCTTTCCTTCCAGTATACCTTATTTTCATACTATATTTTCTTTCCTTCTAGATTTCTTGGATTGCTGAAATAAGTTTTCATGAGGTGAGATGTTCAATAGAGATGCCCATGTCCAAAGAAAGAGTGAAAGGAAATCTCTGCCTATTAGCCTAGGAGGACCCAGGGTTTAGTCTAGCAACCTAGAAGGAAGTCAGACTTGCCAATAGCCCTGTCTGTGAGTGAGCTAGTATGATATTTTCCCCAGTTATTACTTGAGATGATTGTAACCTTCTCAAGATGCTGAGGTGGAGAACTTACACATACAATTACTGAGAAGGAATGAAATGTGGATTCTGTTTGACCTGCTAAGTCCTGCGGCCATCTGCTACACAGCAATCAGTGAGCAGCACATTTCCCAAAGGATTATGTTGGGGCATGCTCTTCTCAGGGCAGGCTGACCAGGAATGCCTGCTCTTGGCATCCCCAGGTGAACACAGCCTTCTACATGTTTTTAAGTCCATGCCTCTTGAATTAAAGGTCATTTGCCTTATTTTTTTTTTCTAGAAAGAAAAAACTATGTTGTTTCGAAGCACAACACCCTGCGTCTAGGATATCACTGGACAGTCATCCCTGGACCTCTCGTAATTTGACCTTAATTTCAGCCCCCAATAAGTCTTCACGTATAGGCTTTCTTCTCTGACTTTAAGCCTCTTGATTTTTATTATCAATTACATTTATTTTACTATTTAAAAAGGAGCCCATCAGTTCGATATAATAATTGCATAATTGGATACAAGTCATATTAAGTTCTTAGAAGTTTTTTTTTTTTACACAGACTAAGCATTAGTTAAATGAAAGCCATCATTAAAACTTTCAATTCATAATCAGAGGGTAGAGTTTTTTCTTGTAGTATTTATTTTTGAAAATGTAAGTCTAGGTTTGTGGCTTAGAAGAAAAGCAAGGCTTAGAGACAGAGGCTTAGAAAGTACCAGGCAGCTGTATGATTTGCTCCTTATCCTCTGTGTTATCATTTATGAAGTACGGGGGGTTGTAGAAAGAACAGTGAAATAGACTTTGTGAGACTTTAGCTCACTGCCCAGGGCACAGAAAACACAAACCTTGAGAGTTGCCTTGTTATTAATAAGAAGGTGGGAGTGATCACCAATACATCATACTCTTCCATTATAAAGACAGATAAGCCCAAAGAATGCATCAGGTTACTATGGCCATGATGATCCTCTGGGTGACCTTGCAGTGAGCAGTTTCTATGGAGATGAAATTGCTGGTGGGAGATTTGAGAGCTGTTTCTAAGTAGGCTAAGAACCTATCACAGTGAATGAAAAATTAAACAAGAAAATAAACCATCAAGTTTCACACCTACAGCAGGTCAAATTATGACCTTCCCTGAATATATCCATGTACCAGTCTTGGGAACCTGATACATAGTGATATTATGTGGTAAAATATGTTTTGCAGATACTATTAAATCAAAGATCTTAAAATGGAGAGATGATCTGACATTTCTCAGATGGTTCAATACAATCACAAAGGGAATAGAAAGGTCACTTAAAAAGTTGAGATCTGCAACAGAATAATGCAGCCTTTATGTAAGGAATGTAAGTAGCCTACAGATATTGGAAAAAGTAAATAAAAAATAGATTCTACCTTAGACTTTGTATAAGGGAAGACTTTAGTTTTGACCCCCTACAACACCCACTTTTGGTTGCTGATCTCCAGAACTGTAAGAAAAACTGGGTTGTTTTCAACAACCATGTACATTGTGATTTTTCTAGAGCAGTAGTAAGGGATAGAGTCTCTTCAGGGTTGGAGTTGATGTTTACTACTTTGTATCAGGTACTTTTTCCATCTCTGGGTCAAGTACCTAACCAAAGCGCTTGAGGAAGGCTTTATTTTGGTTGAGGGTTTGGGAGGTCAGTCCATCCTGGCAAGGAAGGAATGGCAGCAGGAGCCTGAGGTAGCCAGTCACAGTCATCATCTAGAGTCAGGAAACAGAGCTGAATGCCAAATTCAGATCAAGTGCTTTCTTTAGTTCGGACTGGACCTCAGCCCATGGAATGGTATCACTCACAGTAAGGGAATGTCTCCTCTTTCATTTAACCCAGTCTAGAAACTTTCTCACAGATGTACCAAAAGGTATTTTTCTCTAGGTGATTCAAAATCCTGACATGTTGACAATATTAACAACTACACTTGTTCACTCCTTGTCAAACTGATAACCTAAAATATCACTTTTAAGAAATAACACTGCCTACCCCCACTCCAACTTTTCCCTATAGGCTTTTGACCTTATAATGTAAAATATGTCTAGTCAACTTTCAAAAGTTCCCATAGTCTTTAACTGTCCCAACTGTCTTGAAAATTATAAGCCCAAAGTTTAGACAAAGTTTGACAATGAACCTCTATAACAACAAACAACTTATATACTTACATGATACAATAACACAGAAGTAGAAAATATTCTCATCCTCAAAAAAACAGAAGAAAGGAAGTGTAGCAAGGAAATATGGGATCAAGACAATCAAAATCTAACAGGAAAAACATCAATCCAACAATTCCATAAAATCATCTTATCTCCAGAGGGCTTGTGTAGCCCCTTGTTTCTTCTGGAGCTCCACCTCTTACATCACATAAAGCCTCTCTTTTGGGCTATCTCCACTGAGTGTATACAGCTTTTCTTGGTGTATGGCCCATAGCCATAGCCTCTCCAACATCCTGGGTCTCCAATGTAACTTGTACTTCAGCTTCATAGCTCATGCAGTGGCCTCTTAGGTCCCCTTTTCAAGGAATCCAATTTGAATCATGATGATTGGCTTAAGAGTTTTTTGGAACATTGGAACAAGCCTCCACGACTCCCTCACTCTTGCATCAATCATGCCTGTAAAGCCAGGGTAGCATGGTTGCTTCTGCTGAGTTCTGCCAATATGAGATGGAGCCTGCTTCTTTTGTATCAGAGCTGCATCACCCTCTGTGCCTTACAGGCTGGCTCTGAACAAATATTTCCCGAGGTACTTGGTTTTGAACAGGGAACCTCTCCAGTGGCATTTCTTTTAGGATCTCCACTTTCAAATAAATTTCATAAGACAGAACCTTTGATGGGTGCTGTCTTTCCTTCAGGGTAGCTTTCCCATTGTACCAGTGCAAGGCGGGAGGTTTCTCTTCAATGCAATCTTTTTAAAACTGTTAGAGCTACATTTTTGGTACCAGCCTTGTCTGGATCTTTAAATTCTCTCCTTCATCTAACAGATTGCATAGTTTTCACATCTTTTTTTTTTTTAACCTCACCTGTTTCTGTCTCTAATTCTATACATAGATAGGAGCAGTGAACAGAAACTGTGACATGGATTGAATGCTACCCTCTGTAAAGATTTCTTCTTTCGAACAAATTAGTTTTTTACATTTGCATTTGACTTGTTCTTAGGGAACAGGTGGAATGCAGCCAGAGATTTTGCTAGAGTACAACATGAATGGTCTTCATACCAGTTGCTGATAGAGCTCACAACCCCATTTTGGAATCTCATGCTGTCGGCTTTTACTGTCCACCTTTCTCTTTGCATTTTGTTTTGTGAAATTCCTATCAGAATGACCCATTATGTTCTTCATACAACATTCTAGGATTATGGCAGCACACTGTTACAAACTCCTCCAGGTTATCCTTGCACCAACTCCAAAGGTGCTATGAATCACAGCAAACACCCCACTTCCTGGTACCAACTTTCTGCAGCAGAAGCTGAAGGCAGCTTCTCCTGCTGCGCTCACATTCAAGAAGCACCACATGAATCCTCGCACTTGGTTTGTTCCTTCTTCTAACCCATCCAAGGATCCCAGCCCATGGAATGGTGTAGCTCACAATTCACCGTAGGTCTTCTCAACTCAATTAACTCGAACTACAAATTCTCTTACAGATGGGGTCAGAGGTTTGTCTCTGTCTCTCAGAAATGAAGCCCAGTGGGAAGTCCTCACATCAATTAATAGTGTGTCCTCAGAAAGGCATTGTACGACTTGAGTCTGTCTGTTTGCCTCTTTGTTGATGTGAATGATCTCTCTATGGGTTGTTTGTTTGTTTGCTTGCTTGCTTGTTTTTGGCTCTGCCAGCTATCACCACCATCCATGAGGATCTTGGCAACCTTGTGTTATACTGTTTGAACATTTAGGCTTCAAAAATGTAACCTGAAGCTTGCTTTATTTTTTTCCTTACAAAGTTTTCCCACCTCAATTATTTTACTATAGTAATAAAAATGTTAAAATTGAATTGAAAGGGGTAATTGAGATCTAGAGCCCAGGTTAGGGACAACACTTGACTTGTACAAGTGACTCAGGTTTTCCTGGGGATAAACAGGCACACAGATAATCTTCCAGTGCCAACTCAACATAGCTATGATTAGAGCCTAAACATATACCTTGCATATAACGGATGCTCAAATAATATATGCTGGTGGTCTCAGTCCACTCTTGCTGCCCCAATACTGCAGACTGGGTAGTGTATAAGCAGTATAGATTAGCAGTATAGCGTATGAAGGTTGAGAAATTTAAGACAAGGTATAAGCAAATATGCTATGTGGTGAGGGAATGTCTTCTGGTGTGGCCTTCCAGGATAAAAGAGATGGAAAGACCAGATGCCATGTATGTGAAGCTTAATCCTGTATATTAGAGTAGACCACCTCTCTTCCCCAGTCTAACCACCTCTCGGGAGCCCCATTTTTTTAATGCTCCCACTTTGGGCGATGTGAATTGGGTAGGAACTCACACTCCTAAACTATAGCCCTAGGTGAAGTAATAATTCAGAGATTTAAGGGCTTGAAAAACAAATTCTTGTCCTACATTCGTGTCACTTTTGACTTTCCCAATCTTTCCAAATACCCACATAAGATCTGGATTTCAAAGTCTATTTTTCTGCCTCTGGAATTTTTTTTTTAATATCACTCATTTTGTTGATTGGGAAACAGGAAACTGAAGTTGTGGAATTCTAGTTCATTCCTGAAGAAAGATCAGTCCAAACAACCCTTCCCTTAAGTCTGTCTGTCTCCCTTGAATGAAAAGTTGGACCTAACAATTCAATTTGCATTGAGATGAAATAGAAATTTGCAGCTTTCTGTGCTAGTTTAAGGCACTTAGGAATGTGTCATTACATTCTTTAAAAAACAGATTTCTTTAGAGTGAATTAACAATAAAGATTAAAGGCAATAACTCAGTAATGTGAGTATTGGAGGGAGAATTGAGAAGACATGACAGGCTCCTGCTTAGGAAGAAAAGACCCTAAGGCGGAGGGCTCTGGTCTACTGTACTCAGCCTTTGCTCCCCTTGACAGTCTTTGAAGGCAGCCAAGACTGCCTTAAATTCTACATTCAAAGAATGCACTGTTAACCATGTGGCCTGCTGTGATAAATTCAAATGGGTGTGAAATTTCTTCCAGGAGAGGAAGAACGAACTGGTTTTGATGGTTTCCATCAGCCTCTGCATTTCTGCCCTTGAGATGCTTAATTAGAACTCATGACATGATTTCTTTCTGTTCCATGTAGTCCCCAGATCATTTGCTCACTGACCAAAAGATTCTGTTTGAAACTGCACCTATCACTAAGGAACAGTGTTTGGAAAATCATGTTTCAGAAGATTATGGGAAATGAAAAGCAGACATTAACGAAAGTTAAAGAAATGAGGCTGAAGAGATGGTTCAGTGGTTAAGAGCACTTACTGCTTCTGCAGAGGACTTGGTTCAGTCCCCAGCATCCACATGACAGCTCACAGCCATCTGTAACTCCAGTCTGAGGGTATTCAAAGGCCAATTCTACCCTCTGTGGGTACCAGACCCTCACAAAGTATGCTCACATGCTTGGAGATAAACACTCATATACGTGAAATAAAAACAAACAAATAATTAATTAAATGATGGGATATTATTTTAAATGTTGTAACCAGAGGATCACAGACACATCTTTTTGTGATTCCCTTTCTGGTCCTTGCTATTTGCCAGTTAAGATTGCATTGCTGAGCTCCATAGCGACTCTCTGAAATTGCTGTTACATCAATATAGTCATTATCAAGTCTGCCAGGAAAGATTGATCATCTTTTCGGAAGAGAAAGAAAATAAGAGTAGTTGATGAAGCATACAAGGAAGATGTGTCCTATGCCTTTCCCACACCACCCCTGCTTGAAGCATTTCCTGCCAGTTATAGGAACAGTTACTTATTATGGTTAATTTTGGAAGCAGAGGGAACTCTTTCAAGGTGCCACCAATGTATGCCACAAAAAAAAAGTATTATCTCCCAGGAGCATAATAAGCACAGCTTACAACGTTAGCTGTGAATGGGGTTTTTGCAAGTGTGCTGAAAAGATACATATCATTTTTTCTAGCTTTACCATAGTAATTTGAAACGGACTTGGAGATGCAAGTGTGTCTGTATGCCCAGGAACACATACTATCTGCTAGTTGAAAATCACTCTTGTTCTTGAGAACCTTTGGCTTAAGTACATACATGGAAGTCTGGTTTGTGATAGCTTCAGTCCTTCCTGCCCTCTGACCTGGAATAGTTTGAAATAAACATTGGGTACTTACTATCTGTGTTAATGAATTTGACAGTAAGATACGGAACATAGGAAATATGTAAAGTGGACCACAGATTCCCTAATGGCATATTTCTCAAGTACTTTGGATGGCAAGTTTGAGATATAGAGAAGGAGCATTTTATATTTAATGTTCTTTCTCCTGTGGTTCATAGTGTGGGTATAACAGAGACATGCCTACTAATATTGGGGTTTGCAGCTCATGTGCCTTAGTAGGAATGTTTCTCTAGTCCTGTGTTTTTCAAGGGAGAGTCTCAAATCACTCAAAAGATATTACTCTTTTTGAGAATGTACTGTGAGCAAGGACTACTGCTAATATTTCAGCATAGTATAATATTATGACTTCTTAATTAAATGATTAGATTTTGCCTATGTGTATGGAAGTACAGCATGCGCAGTTATGACCATGACAGTCAGAAGACAGAATCCGAACCACTGTAGTCACAGATGCTTGTCAGTCATCATGTGGATGCTGGGGGCTGAACCCCATTCCTCTGCAAGAGCAGCTAGTGCCATTAACTGCTGAGTATCTCTCCAGTCCCTGATATTATGACTTCAACAACAGCAGCAGCAGCAGCAATAGCAACAACCATCTCTCTGGCCCCAGATAGAATACATTGTTCAGAGGACCGAACCAGGTCTTGCCTCCACTGTGTAAGCTAATTAGCCCCAGATCTTCCTTTCTCTAGATAAGTGGTACTCAATCTGTGGGTTCCGACTCTTTCAGAGGTCATATATCTGGTATCCTGCATATCAGGTATTTACATTATGATTCCTTGCAGTAGCAAAATGGCAGTTATGAAATAGCAATGAAAATAATTTTATGGTTGAGGGTCACCACAACATGAGGAACTGTGTTAAAGGGTCCCAACGTTAGGACGGTTGGGAACCTCAAGTCCAAATGATTCATGTGTACCAGAAGGTCTTCTTTCTGGACTTTGACCATCTCAGGGTCAGAGCCCAGCAGCTGGGGCCAATTCGCTTGTTCACAGTCCCTCACAACACCTCCAACTTCCTAAATCAACTTGCCTTAATGTGCTCCTCCATCCTGTCTTCTGCCTCTGTCACTATGTCTCTGTCATGTGGCTCTGTGTGGCACCCCCCTCAGTAAACTCTGTTTTTCTCCTATGATGCTTTTTGTGAGATCTCCTGTCTGAGCATCTTTCAAAAGAATACAAGTGTCACCCCTGCTCTGAACCAGGCACTTAACTCATCCCCTCAGAGACAGCAGTGAGTAGACCAAGTTAACTGCTGAAAGTCACTTCTGGAAGGTGCAGGCTACTTTCATACCAGGAATAAATATGCCATGTCACTGGATGATAAACAGAAGGGACAATAACAAATCAAGATAGAGAGTAGTACTAACAGGGGAGGGTTTGTGTCATTTGGTGTGGTCAGAAGAAGGCCCAGATGAGGAGGAGGTGACATTTGAAATTTGATCAGTCTTTAAATGTTGGATTCTCAGTGTTGCTGAACATTTTCAGACCCTCACACCACTTTCAATAAATCTGTAGATGAAACAAACACCTGCCAGATGAAAAGAGAGAGAGGGTAACGACAGGAAACATGAGTGATAAATCCACGCCAATCCAGTTCCAGGACTAATTTATGTTCCAAGAGCATGTGGAGAAAAAAAAAGTTAAAAAGAAAAATCCCCACACAGAAACTCTTTGATGAATCACCAGTAGCTAATTGTCACGGCGCATCCCACAGACGCTGCAGATCATTGGAAATCTGGGCGGATTTCGGAAGAGAAATGTTATTGCATTTTAAACAATACCATTAGCCAATCCTATCCCACTCACCGCCCTGCACTTTGTTCCAGCCTTCCAGTCAAAAGATGAATTGCCCGATGGTTCTATTGTCAAAATGACAGCGTGAAAAGAGAAGCATGTGGGTTGTAATAATAATGTGGTACATGTGTAGAAGGTCAGGGAAGCAACAGATTAACATTCCAGAGAGATTTCCCCTGGGACACCTCTTGAGAGTATCAAAGGCCAAAGATCAGGACACTGATAATGCGCCTGGCCTTGGTGGTGAAATTGTTGTATGTCTTTAGCTTTGCTGGGGACAGAGCCATGTTCCTTTCAATTAGCCGATGAAATCTCTCTGCTAGAGGATGAAGAAGCTTCAGAACCACAGAAATCTGCTTCAGTGCAAATGAGAGAAGGGAAATGAGGTTGTGTGGAGAGATGAGAGTTGCTTACTTCAGATTAATGAAATAAAATGGAACGTGCTCCCCGGAGAAGCAGACTAAATAATCCCCCACCCCGGAGACTGAAACTGAACATCTCTAGCATGACATTTCTTCATTGAATTTTAAAGCCAAACTGAAGCTTGCTACTGTTCTGCAAGGTGAGCTGGGGATTGTGGGTTGGAAGAGTCAGGCATTTCTTTCTAACTTAAATTGATTTGAGGCAATGGAAGTGGAGGAAACGCTCAGACTCTGCGGGCACAGGCATCCGGTATAAAGTGGATTTTGTAACTCGCTGCTGTGGAATGGTAAATTCTATTTTCCTATTTTTTTTAGAATGGGAAAGCACATATAGGACTATTTGAAAAAAAAATGTAAGCATTTATGAAGCGCTTGCTGAGTTTGGAGCAACTGGGAGATTACCATTCCGAGTGTTGCTTTGTCAGATACACCCACATCCCTTTCTCTGCCTGCCATGGTGGATGATTCTTGGGTGAGCTGGTTGGCAGCAAAAGGATGAGGCGTAGCTTGCTGTTTTGCTTCTATTTCTGAGTGTAAACTCCAAGAAGGAAGACTTGCAGTGGGGGTGGGGGACAAAGACGGCTCAGCTGTCAAGGGCACTCGTTCTTACAGAGGCCCTGAGTTGGGTTCTCAGCGCTCACGCTGGACACCTCGAAACCACCTATGGTCACAGTTCTTTCGAAGGTTTCAGTGCCCTCCTCTGGCCTTGGGTGGCATGCCCCACCCCCAAATATGCAAGCAAATAAGGAGATATTTACTGGGAAATTATAGAAAATAAGCAAAATACAAGTGATTTATAAGGTGCAAGGGAATCTCACAACAGTCATTTGGGAGGCAGTGATTAAAATATGGTGTGGGAAGTGAGATGCAGTTCAATGTTGGGACACTCACCTGGCATGATCAAGTTCCTGGGTTCTGTTACATGGGTAGTGGTGGCATCCAGTGCGCCACTGGACCCAGCGCAGGGACTTAACGTTTCTTCCCGTTACTAGCACCTGGGTAACCTTCAGCAAGTTGTTTAGCCTCTCCCGACTTTGTGTTCTTTTCTGTAGCAGCCACACCTCTCAGAGTTAATATGAGCATAGCTGAATTTCAAATTGCTTAAAATAAGGCTTCCTGCCAATGGCAATTCTCAGTCCCTCGGAGTGGCATACATATAAATCCAAGTACACAAGCACTATTTTCAGATGGAAAATTCTGTTGTGATTTGCAATATTTCATTATTACCTCTTAGACTTATGGGTTTATGTCAACTTGGCATAGGCTGCAATCACTTGGGAAGAGGGTACCCCGATGGGGAAAAATGTTCCCCCAAGACTGTCTTGTGGGTAAACTTGTGAGGTATTTTCTTGATTAATGCTTGACGGGGTGGGCCCATCCCACAGGGGGCAGTGCCACCCCTAGGTGAGAATTCCTGGATAGTATAAAAAGTCGGGCTGAACAAGCCGTCGACAGCATGCTGGCAGTCAGCACTCGTCCTTGGCGTGTTCTTCAGTTCCTGCCCCCAGGATCCTGCCTTGAGTTCCTTCCAAAACTTCCCTTCATGATGGGCTGTGATTGGGATATGTAAGCTCAAACAAACCACTTTCCCTCCAATTGTTGTTGGTCATGGTGTTATAGCGTACCAACAGAAACACTAACTGAAGCCCCTCTTTGTCATTAGTGTGCATGTGGGGGCGGGAGAGGGGGTCAGAGAACAACCTTAGGGATCATATTCATATTGCATTATGCTTGATTTTTGAGACAGGATCTCACTGGCCTGATGCTCACCAAATCAGGTAGCTGGGATGACAGTATGTACCAGGGTCCACCTGTCTCCACCCGTGGGGTACTAGAGTTACAAGTCTACACCATTGTGTCTGGCTTTTTTTTTTTTTTACACAATCTCTAACTCAGGAAATCATACTTGTAAGACAGTCACCGACTGAGCTATCTCTCCATCCTTGCTATGAAGGTTTTGCAGCCTTTCAGTCCCAGAAGAGAATATCTCCCCACTGGCATGAAAGCTACAGTTCCCAGCTCTGCTCCTCACCCTCTCCTTCTATTCAAAACTGCTATTCCTGAAAATATCAGCCCTGTCAAATCAACAATGTCTTGAGACTAGGAAGAAAAGTTCCATGAAGATATAGTTCAGTGTAGATGTACAGATCTAAAAAAAAAAAAGAAAAAGAAAAAAGAAAAAAAAATACCACAACAACTGAGCCCTCCTATTACTTCGATAGTCCGTGTTGTTCAAAGCCACCGCAGTAAAAAACCTTGGACAGAGCTCCTAATCTTTTTAAGGTTCCTGGACAATGGTGTCAAGTCTTCTCTGCTCTTGACAATTACAGCCGGATAGTCTTTGAATCAATAATAAAATGGCAATGGAAGAGAGTCTGACCTGGACCCTAAGAAGAGGCTGTGAAGGGCTCGCCATGGCTACCAGAGGCGGTGCGGGCTGATGAGCACACAGGAAGAGGATTAACAGAGTCAATAGCTGTTTGATGAATTTCTCTGCAAAGAGAAGCCTGAAGGACACTGGCAGAAAGGAATGAGGAACACATAAACGGCTGTGAGAAAGAGCCAAATGCCCTATTGCTGTTTCCTAAGAGACTGAAACTCCCAGACTGCAGAATGTGCTGCTGCTGCTGCTGCTGCTGCTTATAAAGGCTCCCGGAAATGTACTTTCTTACCAAAATTCAAAGCAGGGCTACAAATCATCTACAGGAGACAAAAGACAATAAGTAGTGTCAACACCGAGGGATATATTTTACTCTGCCCTGCCATGAGGAATTATGGTGGGCTGTGACGACTGGAATATAAAGTAACATAAGTTGCCTGTTGTCAACAGAGTTTGAAATTATAAAATGTAAAAACCAATATATTTCCTGAGCACTGTGAAACAGCTGGGGTATTTTTTATGGCTTCTAGCATGATGCCATGTCGTCTCTCAAAACCCTATAATTCTGTAAGCACGTTAAGTGCAGTCTGTTATTTATTTAGTTTGTTTATTTGGCTTCGAGGATTTCTTTCACAGGCGATACAGAACAGAACCAAATGTAAAGGGACTGATGAACCCTGGACTGTGCCCATCTTCCCAAATTGCCAGTCCAGGCTCCCTTGTGTAGAGTGGCATAGATATTACATTCAAGGTCTAAGTATTGTTGAGCAGGATGCTATCTTTTTCTGTGTGGGGAGGAAGATAAAAAAGGATTCAAATAAAAAAAATATGCTGCAGGAGCCTTTTCCCCACGGCCTCTCTAGAATCCAAGTCAAAATTTAGTCTTTTATGAGGTTGACAGCAGTGGAGTTCAAACAGGAACTCTTTAAACGACAGATGGCGATAAGGAAGTCAAATGCTTCTTAGATGATGGTTTATGTGCTAGACATTAGAGGTGTTGTAACTACTGACCCATATTAATGCCGCACACCGACAGAATGAAGGCGGTGGAACTCGGCGCCCACTCTCCTACCCTAAGCAATAATTAATTTTATTGTCTTCATTTTGGACGCTTAATTTAAGCCCTGTGTGTGTCAATCAATCAGTACAAAATACTCTGATTGCTTTCAATGACTTGGCCATTGTGTTGGTTGGGTTTTTGTGTTTTACTCACAGATCACATCTTCAATGATTATTTATGGGTTGAACTCCTGCGATGGAGAATTGGCTGGGAATTTAGTGAGGCTCTGGCAGAACAAGCAGTGATGGATTCTGAGTGCACACAAGGCTGCTGCTCAACAGAGGACTGGAAGGACTGGGGATACTACCGGCTCTGCCTAGGGTGGGGCGAAACCGTGGTACCCAGAGATGGATTCCGGAGGAAAGAAAGGAGCAGAGGCCTTTTCTTTACCTGGTGGGCTCATAAGGCCAAGAATCCCCATCACAGGGTAGTTTGTCAGCTGTCAGCAGTGCCTGACACACCAAAATCCCAAAGCTCGGTCGCATCCAGCAGAAGTGCCTGCGTGTTTTCGGCTTTAAAAAGAGAGGAGACATCAGATGTTGCTTTTCAAACAAAGACCCAGTTTCATCCTTAACACCACAAAGATGACTTGATTTTCTGTTCTGGGCGGGGTGGGGGTGGGGCGCCAAAAAGGAAAAAAAAAATGGGAAGAAGAAAAAGAAATAAAACCTTTGTTCCTTTGAAGTAAGAGCAAGCTATGTGGAATGAATTTTAACCAGGTTCTGCCAATACCTATCAGCACAGAGCATTTCATATTGCAGATAATAAGAGCCTGAGAAAATGACAGGTGAAAGAAAGGGGATTCTGGAGACAGGCTTCAGAGTTTTCAGTGTCTGGGTCAGACAAGGCCTGAGGAGGCCTGAGGAGGCCTGAAGGATGGAAGTTGCAGAATTCAAAGAGAGGGAGGTGGGAGAGAGAGAGAGAGAGAGAGAGAGAGAGAGAGAGAGAGAGAGAGAGAGAGAGTTCATTAAACCAGGAATTGAAAGCGGGTATTTATTTTTCTTTTAAAGAGGTCCACCCAGTTATTAGGGGAAAAATCAAAACCTGTCATTGGTGCAGAGAAGACTAAATAAGAAATGAGTAGAATCCACAAGTAGTTATGCTCGGCACTCATTACATATCATTTGGTCAGTGGGCTTCTGAAGACCTCCTGGGGGTGAGACAAGGCGGTCAGAATTCCTTTTCATGTCGATGAGGAAAGAATCCAAGACTGTAGCAAATAAAGAAGACATGTCTTCCTCCAAAGACAGGATGTTAGAAGGCTGGGTGAGGCAGCTGCAGAGGGGAAGGGAGAAAGAGCGTTTGAGAAAGCAGCAGTAATATAATCACAAGGGCTCTGTGGAAGCCTTAGGTGCGGGTATCCTTCTTAAAATAAGATTTTCCCGATTGCTTTCTGACACAAGGGAGTTTTAAAAGACCAACCAAAGGAACTGCCTCTGCTCCGGCTGGTGGGGGATGGAGGAATGGAAACACTAGGTTTGGTGGTTAAAGCTGGCAGCTGATTCTGGGATGCTGGAAAGAAAGGTTGAAAAGGCAAGTTCAGTGGGATGCTCCAATAGGAGGTTTTTCTCTTGGTAAATTCTTTGCCAAGGGAAGTCAGGGTTACAGACCATGTTGAACTGAAATCGACGGTTCATACATACACCAACCACTTCTGTGTTTCTCTTTCTCCTCAGTAAACCCCTTCCTCCCAGATAGCTATGCAGAGATAAAACAGGCAAATTTAGATAGAGGGGAGAAAGGTAAGGTAATAGCAAGGGCAGCAGGGCTCATTAAAGAGCAAGGTGCAGAGGAAATGCTAATTCACCTGCCCACGGACTGCTTTGCTTAGCTTTCTGTTTCTTACATACAGCAGCAGGGATTTGCACCAGGCTAATCTAAGACCCCTGTAGGCCGGACACCGTACAAACACAAACAAAGCACGCTCTGTATTTATCCCAAGGATGAACTCATCAAATGGTACACACCTGACCTGGGGCAGATTTTAACTAGCTAGCTCACACAGAGAGCTGACGATTCTAATTGCATTTTGTTGTATTTACTATCAGTCCTGGAATAGAACTGCTGGGGTTCAGGCCAATGTGGAGGATACAGCAGCTTAGAAAGTAATTACTGTGATAGAAAAACTCCATCTTGAAACTATACTTTAATCTCACACTCGGTATTAGATTAGAGCTGTAAAGAGCTGTATATTTCTGAATTGTGTTCTCAATCTGTGGGCTGAGGTCCCTCTGGGTAGTACACCAGATGTTTACATTACAATTCCTAATGGAAGCAAAATTACTGTTATGAAGTAGCAGCAAAATAATTTTATGTATCGGGGTTACCATAGAGTAAAAGAGCTGTATTCAAGGGTCTCATCACTAAGGAAGATGAGGACCACTGTTTTACACTCTGAGTCAAGTTTCTGTATTTTATCACTTTCAAGTGAAGGAAGTTTGAATCCCACAATTCTTTGGATGACCTTGGCAGTTCATGTTGTGAGAGGATGGATAGTAGAAGAAATTGAGATTTTTTTTAATTGTTATTATTAAATATATGGTTGTCTCCTTGGGCTTGGATCACTGCCCCTTGACTGGGTTATCACGGGAAGGTTGCCATTCTAAGCTAATTCAGGGTGACTCCAGGCAAGGGATCTATGTAATTGAGACTTAAGAAATGCTAGCGGTCATTATCCAGCCCCCTCTGATTTTCATGTGACTGTAGACTCATGGCCCCGCAGCAATTTTCACGGTTTATATATACAATAACCTTTCTGTAAAGTATCATCCTCACATTCATCACAGAACCAAAGCCCTCTGATTTGTGTGTTAACATCCGAGTTTAAGTTGAAACCTTATCAAATCCGTTCAGGACTCCTAAGCCCTTAGAGACTGTTCCTGCGACCCGATTGGCAGCAAAAGGCAAAGTCAGAAATACAGTAACTTGTACAAACTAAACCCTCAGGGATATAGCTCCACCTTAGCAAGGAATCCATATAAGCTGAGGCTGACTCCTGAATAAGCCAAGAAAATGAAACTCCTCCAGGAAAGGGATCCCCAGCTGCCTGCTGAAGGTAAGTCAGCTGCACATGTGCACATGCTCAATGTCTACCAGTGATGTCCTTTCCCTCCAAACTACCAGCGCCGGAGTCTCTCCCACATCAATTCTGCACCAGTGATTAAAGGAAAAGATTAAGGATTTAATGGAAAAAAGATAAATAATTACTGCTTTAATCGCTATGCTTATTTTGTATGCAAAGACTGGATTTGCTGTACATTTCTGGGGCAGAAAATAGAAAAAAATACTAATTTTTGATCTACAGAAGTACAGAACATAAAATAATACTTGATCCTAATTGTATGTTTTCATATGCTAATATATACAGTACTAATTTGAAAAATTAAGCATAGAAGACAATTTTAAGATCGTTTATTTTAACATCATCCTCTGTAGAAGAAAACTGTTCTAAAAATAGTTGCCTTCTCTTCAGCTCTCTAAAATTTCTCGAGTCTCTCAGTGGATTTCAGACCTGTGTGTGTGTGTGTGTGTGTGTGTGTGTGTGTGTGTGTGTTTTCAGGAGCGAATGTATGTGTATGAGCATATGAAATTATCATGTCCTGGGACCATTTGCAGATAAAAGGATTCTTAGATTGAATTATTCTGCATATCACCTTCTCTTGAATTTCTGGTGGGAGACACCTAGGTTGGTAAAATAAAGTTTCTTAGTTGTATTTGTTAATATAGTAAGTGTTGTATACTTATTACTAACATTCCTGGAGCTTACATTTTGTCAATAATTTATTATCAACTATAGGTTTTGTAATTCTCTCTTTCTCTCTCTCTCTCCTTCTCTCTCTCTCTCTCTCTCTCTCTCTCTCCTTCTCTCTCTCTCTCTCCCTCCTCTCTCTCTCTCTCCCTCCTCTCTCTTTCTCTCTCTCCCTGTTTCTCAGTGATACAAATATAGGTCAGATTAGACTAGATTAAAAGCAGTTCAATGCAGGTTTTTTAGGTGCTGTCCCCAGGTGGGTTCACCTGTCCCGAGGAACAGATCCAGGAAGCCATAGGTGAGGGGCTTTTATAGATATTAGGTGAGGGGTGAGGAGTTATGACATGTCTGCTAGGAGCTGGGATTATGCCTATATATGGTCAAAAGCTGAACCCCTGGGCAGCACTCTTGTGTGGGTTGCTGGAAATTCGAAGGCAAGGGTGATGGTGAATCAGCCAGGAGTTTCCTGGTTGAGCCGGGTTCAGGAAGGGAGAGCAGATAGGGTTGCCCAGCTCGTGCCAGCCAAGCTGGGGTTCCAGACAAACACCCCAACCTCTTTGGGTTTAAGGACAGTGCTTCAGATCTAGCTACTTCCTGCTGAAGAGAGACTGCATGTGAAAAGAGGTGGGAGTCGGTGGGCCAGAGCTCGGTTCTAGGTATGGGTGCAGAAGCATCTAGTTAACTGTTACATTGGAAATTTCCAGAATCCATTCCTGGAGAAAGTGGAAGAGGCAAGGGACAAAAAGAAAACAAAACAAAACAATTAGACAAATGAGGGCGAGCCAGGCAAAGAGGGAGGACTGCCACCAAGGGAAGGGAAGAGGGAGGACTGCCACCAAGGGAAGGGAAGAGGGAGGACTGCCACCAAGGGAAGGGAAGAGGGAGGACTGCCACCAAGGGAAGGGAAGAGACACCCTGCTTGTTCCTTTTGAGATCTTTCCCCAGTGTTTGAAAAGATTCAATCCAAATTTTTACCAGGCCAGAATTGTTGATGCACAAACAGCATCCTCTCCCAGGAATAAGCCAGTGCCTCGAAGGAGGCCTAATGCTTGGTGATTTTATAACACAACCTGGGCCAGTGAGGTGAACTGTCATTGGCAGAGGCCAGCGATTCCACTGAGTCTCCAATGACTGCTTGAAGTTTCTCAGACAGAGTTTTTATTTCAGTGATCAAATTCCCCAGCACACTTGATCCCAGAGCTGATACTATGATAGATGCTGTGAGGAAGATGCCAGCCATGACTAGAAAGAAAACAGCCCGATTCCCTTTGGGTGCAGACGTAGAGGATGGCAGGGGGGAACCATAGTGACCTCAGCCTGTCCATATAGGGTTAGTTGAGGAACCAAGATCATTTGAAGGCATAGAGATGGGGTGGGCAGGTGGCATATGACCTGGTCAAGATGTTTTCAAACAAAGTCCCGTTGCATCAAAAGTAAACACTCTCCCCACCCCTATCCCCAGCACGTGCTTAGGAAGATGTTAAGGATGTTATGGAGATATTGCAGAGGACAAGGGAACCAGAGTAGCAAAAAGGAGACAGGGTGCTTGGGGGATCTGGTAGGCAGGGACCCCTAGGATGGGGGCTGGTATATGCATGGTCAGTGACAGGGTAGGTTGTGGTACAAACACGGTCCAGGCGAAGGCAAGGCTGCCAAAGGGGAGTTGTGCTGAGCAGAGAAGAGGAAACTCCAATTGGGGAAATCCAGTATACTGAGCAACATTGCCCCTCCTGTACCAGGCCAAGCTATGAGAAGAGTTTTTTATTAGATATTTTCGTTATTTACATTTCAAATATTATCCCCGTTCCTCATTTCCCCTCAAAAAACTCCCTATCCCATCCCTCCTCCCACTGCCACTTCCCTGTCCTGTCTGCATTCTCCTACACTGGGTCATCGAGCCTTCACATTGATGTCTGACAAGGCCATCCTCTGCTACATATGCAGCTGGAGCCATGGGTCCCTCCATGTGTACTCTTTGGTAGGTAGTTTAGTCCTTGGGAACTCTGGGGATACTGGTTGATTCATATTGTTGTTCATCCTATGGGGCTGCAAACCCCTTCAGCTCCTTGAGTCCTTTCTCTAGCTCCTCCCTTGGGAACCTTGTGCTCAGTCCAATGGTTGGCTGAGAGCATCCCCCTCTGTATTTGTCAGGCACTGGCAGAGCCTCTCAGGAGACAGCTATATCAGGCTCCTGTTAGCAAGCACTTGTTGGCATCTGCAATAGTGTCTGGATTTGGTAACTGTGTATGGGATGGATCCCTAGGTGGGAGATTTTTTTTCCATCTTGGGTGAATCCAATCTGGGAATGGATAATTTTCTCCATTTGATTGTATCAGTGAGGTTTTGAATTGCGTCAGACACTATGAGGGCACACCTACAGACGATCTTGATCTACCCACATGAGTAGATTGTCTATTAGGTCAAACATATTCTTCCCTTCACCCCTGTAGCTCATTGGGGGTTTCAGGAGTTTCTGATGTTGATATAGTAGCTGACTGACCATTGGAAATAAGGAATGTCTGGCCACAGTGGATATTATTTGGATCCAAAAAGGCTTTGTGTTGCACACACCCTTCCCATGGGCAGCCTCCATTTTCTTTCATATTTAGAGTCCTGCAGTCCTGTACTGTTTGGTCAAAGAGGAAGCAAAGGGTCAGCCACCAAGCACCCCATATGGAGTACTATTTGGTTTTGTAATCCCCAAGCCTGAGGGGTACGAAAGAAATCAGGAACAGGAATGGAAATTATTGTTTGGCATTCTTGAGGACTGCAGTTGGCCTGACCCAACAGGTCCAGTATTGCCCTCTCCTTATCAGTGTCTTATTGGCCAACATAAAATTGTCATCAGAGAGCAGATGTTGAGATCATGCCATCCCTACCTAGGGACCCCAAGATTACTGTAACTAGTATGAATTTCACAAAATTTGGAGGCAGTGGGTTCTGCTTCCATCAGCACACACATTTGAGGTGAATATAGTCCAGAATACAGAAGAGTTAAAGGTGTATAATAAGGGCAGATAGATTTGACCATCTTGGTCCTTCACTGGGGCTTTCTGGAGAACCAGAGGGTGGAGGGTCCCAGTTGTTAGACAGACCATTGATCCCGGGTAGGTGTCCTCTTGAGCCTACAGAGGTAGTACCAACACTGATGTCCTAGGAGATTGGAAGCTGAGGGTATGGTGAGGATCACAGTGTAGGGTCCTTTCCACCAGCGATCTTGAGACTTTGAAGATAACTGCTTGAGGCGAACTCTGTCCTCCGGGGAGAGAGGGGTGGGCTAGGGAGCAGTTGGGTCCAGTGTAGGGGTAGGTAGGTAGCTTCCAGGATGTGAACAGAGAAGGGTCCATAGAATAGAGAGGTAGGGGAAGTAGCTGGCTAGTGGGGGAGTCTGAGTCGGGAGGTGATGGTTATGGAGGAATGGCCTCCTGTAAAGGAGCTCAAAAGGATAGGGTCCTATAGAAGAATGTGGAGTGGATCAGAGGTGAGGGCTTGGTGAGTTGTTGCTTGATGAGGCTGTTAGCTCTTTCTACCTTTCCTAATGATGGGGGCATGACAGAAATATGAAGTTTCCAGGAGGTATTCAAAACTTCAAAGAGAAGCAGAGCTCAATGACCTTAGAAGTAAAGGCTAGACCCTGTCTGTTTGGATGGTCCATGGCCAGATCAGGGAATGAAACATTCAAGGAATGTCTGGGCCACCACATCTGATGTTTCCCTGGAGGTAGGGAGTGCCTTGATCCACTCTGTGGACTTGCAAACAAGCGTTAGGAGATAGTGGAGCTCTTTACATGTGGACATGTGGGTGAAGTCAATCTACCAGTCCTTGTACAGTTGGTGTCCTTGGAGCTGGTGCAGGAGCTGGCATATCTGGAGAGCCCCTCATGGGTTGGTCTTGGCACATATCTGGCATTAAGAGTGGACCTATAAAATATAGCTGCTATCCATATGTGGTAGGATCTAGCTGTTGGACAGGAAAGCTACGGCCAGATGTTTGGGCCGAAAAGGTTGAACGAGGTCACACACGGCCATTCCCACCCTCTCGTCTGTAAAGAGGTGGTGGGGTGGGTGGAGTCAGGGAGAGACAGGGCAGGAGCTACTAGAAGGGCATCCTGCAGTAAAGAGAATGATGGCGGATTGTGACTGGGTGAGCCAGGGGCCCTGTGGGGGGGTCTCTTTGGTTGACTGGTTATATAGGTTTGGCCATAATAGCAAAATTAGGGACCCAGTGATGGAAGAATCCCATTAGGCCCCAAAATGAAAGAATCTGGTCCACTGTCATTGGGGGCTGTACATCTCATAGGGCTCAGACTTGGTCAGAAATGAAGGTTTTAGACCCAGGATTGAATTGAACACCCAAGGAGAGTATAGCAGGAAAGCACAGTTGAGCTTTAGATGGGAAGAAATGGTATTCCAGGGAGCCAAGACAGTTTAAATGTCAAGAGGTAGCCCTTTGGGACAGAGACAGGGAGGGGCTGCAAAGTGAGAGGTCATCTATGTATTGGAGAAGTGTACATAGGATTAAGGTCAAAGGAGGAGAGGTCTCTGGACAAGGCTTGGTCAAGGACATGACTATTCTGGGGGAGAAGTGTCCATGTGAGCTCTTGAAGTCCATGTAACAGGGTCCTCCCAGGTGAAGGCAAAAAGACAATATTAGTTAGGGTGTAGAGGGGTCAGTAAAGAAAGCATCCTTTAGATCCAGGACAGTAAAGTGGGAAGTTGTAGGAGGCATGTTAAAGAGGAGGGTGTAGGGGTTGGTAACTACAGAGTGGATTGGGATGACTGCCTCATTAATGAGGCTGAGGTCCTGAACTAAGTAGTAGGCAACAGGGCTTATACACAGGAAGAATGAGTCTTGCAAGATGAGTCAATAGGGATTAGGAGTCCCTGAGATAGGAAACTGGTAATGATGGGCTTGAGACTGCAGTGATATATTTCAGAAATGGGAAACAAGGCTCTGGGAGGGAAGGAACAGGGGTCCTTAAGGTGAACTAGGACTGACTAGTAATGGGTGGCAGTCACCAGGGTGGAGAAATTTCATACTTGGGGGTTGACCTGATTTGGTAGGGTAGGGACAAGACAGTCTGGTGTAGGGATCTGTCAGGCAATCAGGGGAAGAAGAGTATGGAAGTCAGGAGAGATTATAGGGGTCAGGAAGAGGGTAGCCCCAATGCATTTGAGGATATGGTGGCCAAGTAAAGGTACCAAGCAGATGGGCATGACCAGAAAAGAGTGTGAGAAGAATCATTCTACAAGAGTGAAGGAAAGTGTCAGGGAGTGAAAAGGAGGGGCTTCTGTCCACTCCCATGACAGAAGTTGGTGATGGGCCCTGAGTGAGAGGTCACAATCAGGAAGGTGATGAACTTACCAGTGACCTGGAGCATTCCCCTGGGCTCTGTGAGAGTGATGGGAGTCCCTGAGTCTGGGCTCTGCTAGGTCAAAAAGCTCAAAGGCTGGAAGGGTTGCAGTGTCTGCAGTGGTGGGCTGGATCTCCGCGGTGTGGAGGGCCCACATTGGGGGAACTCCAGTCTCCAGTGACAGGGCTGCCAGCAGACAGGGCAGGGCCTGGTGGGTTGTCAAGGATTGGGGCAGCTGTGGGACCGGTGACCTTTCTGACCACATTTGAAATAGGCCCCCAGCTGGATGGGGTCTGTTGGATTCCCCTTATTCCCTCTGTGTCATTGCCATTGGCCTCAGAGAAGGTTGCCAAAACCTGAGTCTGGAGCATAACCTTCTGCTGTAGCTGAGCCTGTTGGGAATATTTGGCCACCCCTTCTTAGCCGTTAAAGACCTCAAAGGCCATTTTTGCTAACTCTTATGCAGGGATTTAGGGACCATCTTCAGCACACACACACACACCCTTTGAATATCTGGCAATGGTTGAGAAATAAAATGGGTAGCCAGGAGTGTGGCTCCCACTAGGGAGGTTGGGTCAAGACAGGGAAAATTGAATCATGGTCTCTCTTGTAATAGAGTTAGAAAATGGCTAAATTTTTTTTTTTTTAGTAAGCTCTGTGTAATTTCGGAGAGCTTATCAAAATTAACAACCTTGTTCGAGACCGATTTCATACCCTGAAGAAGGCAGCGGACCATGAGGTCCCTCTTCTGGTGGCCATTTTGACCCAGCTGATAGTCCCAATTAGGTTCTGTGGTCAGCACCACCGCCACCCTGCCATCCTTAGGGACCATATTGTCCACTTGGTGGGTCTGGTCTTTGAACTGCCTGGCTGCTGCCTGAACCCTTCCGCGATCCTCAGAAGTGAGAGTGGAGGCCTTGATGACATAATGGCCATGCCATATTAGGTCATAGCCTGGGAAAAATAGCAGAACTCTTTAGAATAGGCAGATGGATGAGCAAGAAAGGAACCTAAGCCCTTGGGAGCGATCATAGAGGGAGAAAGGGACATGGACTCAGACAGCCCCATCACCCTCAGCTCCAGCCACATCCTGGAGAGGGCAGGAGTTTGTAGGGAGTGCGTATGAGAGGCTACAGGGAGGATTCACCTGGAGTAGGCCAGTAAGTGGGCGGGGACCAGAGTGTGGGTTACAGCATCACATATCAGAAACAGGGTAGAGAAGGCAAGGAGGATGGGGAGGAGGTAGATAAAGGGGAGAGGGTTGATCGTTAGGTGGAGCCTGTGTTTGTGAAGAATAAGAGGCAGTGGGAGAATTGGAGGTGGGAGGTTGAGAAGAGGGGGTGGCTGACTGCCCTTGTAGCAGTATAGGATGGGGAGGGGATGGATGGGGATACCAATGATTCAGGTGGCTCAGACAGGGTGAAGGACTTGGGGTCTAAGACCTCAGATGAAAGGGTGTCTAAAGGTGCCACAACCCTGGCCAGCAAGACCTGGGCCATCGAGGACTGGCTACAGAGGAAGGGGCAGGATCACAGTTCCCCCAAATCCTGGACATTAGGAAGTTCAGACCACTTGTTTTTGTCTGCCGGCATAAAATTTCAAGATCATGAAGGCTGTTATAGTCAAGAGTGCCCTCTGGTGGCCATTTAGACTGGTTATCTAGAGTGTACTGGGGCCAGGCCACAGAACAAAGGAAAATCAGGCATTTAGGGCGCAAGGTCTGAGACAACAACCCCAGTTTGGATAAATTTCGCAGAAGGTACCCCAAGGGCCACTGAGGATCGGGTTTAGATCTAGTGTTGCTCATTTCCAAGCCTGTTCTAGAGACTGAAGACTTGGCCACAGTGTTCCATGAGATAGCCTGGGGTCAAACAGCAAGGGTGGGGGAGTTGGACAGACTTGGAAAGGATATCTCCAAATCCAAAGACTCCCTGGAACAAAGATGACCTTTGTTCCAGAAAGGGGGGGGGAACGTAACTCTTGGCAGGGGCCTCAAGGAGAGGGAGGGGGGAGGGAAAGGAGGAGGGGGAAGGGGAGGGAAAGGGGGAGGGGGGAGGGAAGAGGAGGGAAAAGGGGGAGAGGGAAGGGAGGAAAAGGGGGAAGGGGAGGGGAGGGGGAGGTTTCCCATTTTGGCACCAAGATATTAGGCCTTTTTTTTCTATCTTGGTGATACAAATATAAGCTAGATCAGACCAGATTAAAAGTAGATAAATGCAGGTTTATTAGGTGCTGCTCCTAGTTAGGTTTGTCTGTCCCAAGGAACAGAGACAGAGAAGTTGTGTGCCTGGGCAAAGGCAAGGGAGTTTTATAGTTCTTAAGTGAGGAGTGATGACACGTCAGCCAGGAGCTGGGATTGTGCCCATATATGGCCAAAAGCTGAACCCTGGACAGGCATTCTTGGGTGGGTTGTGGAAACCAGGAAGGGGAGGGGTGATGATATGTGTCAGCCAAGAGTAATCTCCCTGCTGGTGGGGCTGAGGGAAGGAGGGAAGACAGGGTTTTCCAGCTAGTAAAGGGCAAGCACGGGTTCCAAACAAACTTAAAAAAAAAAGCATTAAACATAAAGTGTAAGGAGGAGAAAATCTTGGCTTGCTTGAGAGCAGTGAAAAAAAACCTGTGGACACATGTTGAGACTGAAGATGATGCACACTTTCTTTAAATGCACAGGAAATCTTAACCAGATCTGAAATAATACTTAATATACCGTAATAGAAATAATTTTCAAAATTAACTGTCTAAATATATTAAGATTTGAGTACTTTTGTTTAATTAGAAAACTCTATCAGTGTTCCTCACCCCCAAAGCTTGGGAATTTGACTGTTCACCTGTCATTGGAAGATAATTGCTAATGTCATCCACTCACAGAAATGTCCTGCCCTATGCAATAAGTTAAAGCCAGCTTATCAAAAATGTGAGATTCATTCAAAGGATGAGTGGGGGGAGGAACCCCAAACAACAACAACAACAACAACAGCAACAACAAAACAATAATAATAATAACAATAATAATAATAATAGCAAGCAAACAAATAAAACAGGCAAACTTTTCAAGCACCCAATAGTCAATCATGAGAAAAAAGTTGAAGCTTTAATCAGAACACTGTTACACTGTTGCAAATAGATAATTACCTTCCTAGAGCCAGAGAACAAGTAGTAAACACAGAACAGTGGAGAAAATATTAGGACATAAACATGGCAAGAAAAGTACCAACAAACCTGCAAAAAATGTTAAACAAAAAATGTATTGAAGACTGCAAAAATGTTGATGCCCCTTGTCTAACAGAGAAACAATCGGGGTTTAAAAGCCTGGAGTCACACACACTCAATACACTGCTATACTTCGGTTAGATGATGCCCCAGAAGAGTCTTAAAATACAGTTGGCTATTTTGTTGTTGCATTTTAATCATGTGTGTGCATGTGTGTAGTGTGTGTGTGTGTGTGTGGTGTGTGTGTGCAAGCATATGCATGGTACACATGTGGTCAGAGACAGACTTGGGTCCTTACCCACTTCTTCTGAGGTAGAATCTCTTATTTACTGCTGCATTTATCAGGATAGTTGGCCTGTGAACTTTTGGGGATTCTCTTGTTCCCAAGTCCCTTTCAATATGGGAGCACTGGGGTCTCAGTCCTGTCCTACTATGGCTTTATGTACATTATGAGGATTTGGACTCAGGTCTTCTTGCTCGCATGGTAAGCACTTTACCCACTGCTATCCCGGGAGCCCTTATCTTGAAAATTCCATCCAGCTGCCGCTGAAACATTGGTAGGTTTTGCCTGTATTCCTCTGTCCAGTGTTGCCTACTGTCTGGTATCTAGAAGCTATTCTTCTGTCTTTTCTTTTCTGTTTTTGGGTTTTTTTTATTGTGTAAAATAGGATAAATTAGTCTTTTTTTTTCTCATAAAAGCCAAAAGTAGTGTCCTTATCTTCTCTTGAGTTGTGTAGTTTCGAAGAAGAGATCGGCTGCCGTTCTTGCTGTTTCTTTACAGCTCTTTCTGTCTCTGGCTACTCAGAAGGTTTCCAGGCTGATTTTAAGCAATTAGATGTTCATGTGTCTTGGCAGGGTTTTCTTTAGACTTCGTTTTCTCAGTGCTAATTGATCTTTCAGATCTGTGAGTTTATAGTTTACAACAGATCTGGATAATTACACATTTAAATATTTTCATATCGCCCCTTTCCAAGGCTGTATTTACACACCCTTCAGCATATTGCTATTGTGCTATGTATCCTGAGGCTGTGTTTATTTTTCTTTAGTCTTTTTGCTTTTTCACCTCTGTTTATTTCAAGTAGCTATTATTTGATTTCAAACTCACTCTGTGTGCCTCCTATGGTCTCTAAATAGCTGTGCACCATCGCCTGTACATTTTTTTATTCACTAAACTTTAAAATCCCTATTTGGGGTCTTTTATAAAACATGAATTTCTGTGGGATTGAGTACAGTTGTGTTTCTCAACTAATTTGACCATAGCATCCACTTCTATGGATTTTATTTTTCATTACCAGACAAAGTCACAAGTTTCCCTATGGCATTTTTATACATATTTAATTTCATTCTTTCCCAGACCCTGGTTCCTCTCCCCTACCTCTCTGCCTTCCCTAACCACTTGTACTGGTCTATCTCCTTTCTATTTTCAAATAACATGTATTCCATAAAGGCCCCTCCCAAACCCTTGCCATTTTCCCCTCATGACCTTTATCTATCCCCACTCCCATGTGAGTGCACATATGTACAAATTAGAAAGCAGAATGTGCATGTGAAAGACAACCTCTTATTAGTTTTTCTCACAATATAATATTTTCCCCAAAATTCTTTTTTCTACAGCTTTCTTAATTTTATTTTTCTTTACGACAATAAAGTTTCACTTTGTAACATAGTTTTATTATCCATTAATCTGTCCATAGACATTTAGACTGATTCTATTTCCTTGCTGTCATGAATAGAGAAGAAATGAACTCAAATTGTGGTAGAATATAAAGTCCTTTGGCTATATACCCAGGAGTAGTATTTCTCTCTCTCTCTCGCTCTCTCTCTCTCTCTCTCATGTATTTGTCTATTATCTATCTATCTATCTATCTATCTATCTATCTATCTATCTATCTATCTATCAATCATGTATTTGTCTATCTATCTATCATGTATTTATTATCTATCTATCTATCTATCTATCTATCTATCTATCTATAGATTTTTTTAAATCAACTTTCACACTGATGTCCATAGTGGCTATAGCAGTGTATAGTTTATACTCTCACTAGCAATGTTAAAGATTCCCATTTCTCCACATTCTTTCCAGCATTTGTTATCATTACTTTCTGGATTATAGCCATATTGATCTGGAATCTTAATGTAGTTTTATTGCATTTTTCTAATGATTAATGATGTTGAACACTTTTCTAAATAGTCACTGGCCATTTGCATATCTTCCTTTGAGAATTTTCTGCTAATCTCATTGGAGCAGTTACTGATGCTAGTGTGGGGTTTTTACTATTTAATCCCTGCTGTTACTTATACATTATAGATAGTATCTCTTTGTCTGAAGTATAGCTGCTGAAGATCTTCTATTCTATAGGCTGTCTTTTCACTTAGCTGAATTTTTGATTTTATGAAATCTCATTTTTCAATTATTAGGACAGTTTCTTCTGCTAATAGGATACTATTTTGAAAATTCTTCCTTGAATCTATGCCCTAAAGTGTTTTCCATATGTTTTCTTCTAGAAGTTTCAATGTCTAGGCTTTAAATTCAGGTCTTTGATCTCCTTTTAAATGTCTGCTATGAACAGTAAGAGGTATAAATCTAATTCAATTATTCTGAAGGTGAAATTCCAATTTTGCTGGCACCACTCAGTGAAGAGGCTGCTCCTTTTCCAGTGTATTTTTGATATTTTTGTGATAATTAGACATCCATAAATGTGTAGGTTGATTTCAGGGTTTTCTATGGTGTCTCCGTGGTTTGTATTTCTCTTTTTATGCCAGTTTTATACTGCCCTTGTCATTGTGGCTCTGAAATATAGTTTGAGGCCAGATATAACACAGCACTATTTTGTACATAAACCACTTTACTATCTTTAAAATTAGGGTTTGGGGCAACATGGTTTGGAAAATGGTACTATACATAGAAAAAAAGAAACACCTCTTTAATCTTTCCTCTTCTAGAGAAGCTGTTTATTGGGTGTTAGATTGCCTGCATTTAGTTTGATATCCAATGTGAATTAATACAAAGTGTCCTTTTGATGACTCATAGGACACACAGCAAAATATGCAGTATAAGTATAAACATAGATACTTTCTACAGTTTAAGGCCAAAGAAAGCATAGATCTAGTTATTTTTCACAATGTTTTGGTATTATCTCTTTTTTTTTCTTTGAACAAATAGCTCCCTGATTTCTCTGCAATGACCACCTACACATTTTATGTTCAGATTTCGATATTAGAAGTGCCAGCTTGCCCACGTCTCTCATAACTCATGAACTAGGTGAGGACCATAATAGCTATCATTTGTGCTGGACTAAAATTATGATCAAAAATTAAGATGGCTGACATATATAGCCATTTCATGTTCATGATTTAAAATATCACACACTGCATGCCTATATCTTTTCTTATATAACAATGGAAATAAGAAAATACTTATACACCCTTGCCAGGTGATTATATTGACTAGATCTCTTGTGTTCCATCTTTTAATTATTACAAAAGAACACCTAAAGAGTTATGCTATTGTTTTTTGTCCTTCATAGAGCTATTTCTTTTCATGTAAAACTGTATACCTTAACTAAATAGGACAAAGCTAATTCATTTTTGAAACTACTTGAAATTTATTGTCAATGAAGTGCTAATCCTGAATAGATGCCTTGCTGTGTTTGTTGATCTTATTCCCTTTAGTTTTCTAACTTGTTAGAAGATTAAGAATATAATAATGTCTAATAGTCAATTTAAATATGTGAACAACAGCTCTTTAGGAATAGAATTTTTCTTAGTTATTTAATATGTCAAGAATATGCACTACACTGACCTATACACAAAGGAAAATGATGATCTTAAAGACAGTTTACAACAGTTTAAATGATAGATGTGACATGGTTTCTGATAAAACAAGCAAGCAAACAGGCAGTCTAGCTGATTGATTTTTTTTTAACTGTGCTATCATTACTTTTGGAAAAATTGGTTAATCTTCATTTACCAAAGTTGGGTGTACTTTCTCAACAAGATGTTTTAATTTTCACATTGACAACCAATCAAAAAGAATCTATTTCGAATGATCAAAGCACATACTTCATAGGCCAGTTTCCTGAAGTGACAGGTAGGACAGCTCTATGTGAGAGAAAAGCTGACGTGTGCTTTAATCTCTGGGTCTCGATGCTTAGCACACCATGCTACCTTAGTTGAAAAGCATTTTGTTTTTAAGATTTTCACTAAGTGTTTTCTCCTTAAATACTTTTAAAAACAAAACAAAACAGAACAAAAACAAAGCAGGGACTGAGATCTGTGAATGGGAGAGATTACTGATGGATGGTATAACAACTGCTTTACTATCTAATCTAACACACTTACAATTTACTGCCTTTCTAATGTCCGACTCTATACTCTAGTTCATAAATTGAAAACCAGATGAAAAGAAGAATAAAGAAAAAAATAAAGATTTTTCCTATTGAGAATTTTGATATTCAAGGTTAGCCACTACATGAAAAATTACACAATAAAAGGGAAACCAAAACATCAAGACACATATTCAGAGTTGCCTAGGTATAAGTGTGCTGGCCTGGAGACACCAGAGCACAAAACAGAAGATGGTTTTAGATACTTAAACCAGGAATCTCCTGTAGGGACGGTTCTGATGCTACCGTCCTGTTCCCCAATTGGTTCTTGATCTGTCAGTAAAGAAGCCATGGGCCAATTGCTGGGTAGAAGGAATAGGCAGGACTTTTGGGTCCCTAGAGGTAAGCAGATAGATAGAAGGGAGGGGAGGAGAGTTTGCCATGCTTCTAATGAAGAAAAGTTGCCAGCCATGTGAGATCTCAAAATGGAGTGGCCACACAGGCCGCTCCTACAGGTAGGTGATCAAGGGTGTTTAGAAGAGAATAGATGTAAATGAGCAATTAAAGTTTAGGGCAGATTGGAGGTGCAGAGATAAGAATATTGATAAGGGCATGCTTTTCCAGGCAGGAGATAGTAGCACCCAGCAATTGTGCCAAGAAGGCAAGTTGAAAATGAACAACCCATGTGTGCCCTTTATCCGTAGATTCAAGGGAAGCTGGGTGAGGTTGGTAGTATGGCTTGGTTCCTAGAGCTTAGGTGGGATAGCAAAAGCTAATTGCAACAATCTCTTGAAAATGTTTGAAGTAGAGGGAAATTTTCTTGGCCATTCAAGATACATGGCAGGTAAAATTTTTTCCATATTTGTAACGCAGCTGAATCTTCTATGGTTAAATAACGGGTATGTTTTTATGTTTCCTTTGGACTAGGACTTCAGGACTCACAGAACTCAGAATGGCAGAGAAAGCCATGATGGTGGTTCTTATTGACTATTGCTGAGTTCGTCATTGTGTAATCTAAGGTGATTTTCATAAAGGCTGAGATAGCTAGCTCATTCACATGACCCAGCCCCACCTTTTTGCGAAATTTGTAGGTCAGAAAGATTCCTGAATGCGGTTGTGACTTCTCTACCAGTCACAACATAACCAAGCCATGCAACTCCTGGTTCCAGGCATTTGTTCCTGACGTTCAGCCTCAGGAGTGCATCTCATTCTTCCTCTGTAGCCAGAGGTTATCCTCTTCTGACCACAGTAAAGCCACGATATTTATTTGAAGAAAAGCCAGTGATGGTTTTCTCAGTTTGCACCAGCACTTTGGCAGCGAAGCCTTGCAGCAGTTATCCTGCTTATCGAACTTACTAAACACAGAGGCTGACATTCCTTCTGGGTACAGAGAGTCAAGAATGTACATGCCACAACTACATCTTTGGTTTTTGTCTTAGAAAATAACTGTGTTATTTTTGAAAACAAAAAAGTCATGTACGTAGACAGAAAGGTGCACATATATACCCAAAAAGCATGGGTTTATTTTTGATCACTTACTCATTAACCAAAAGAATAAAACTTCCACTAGAGTAAAACATACAAGGAATTGAGAGATTTCTGAACAGGCAAAAGAGTTTTAAAGTTAAATGGAGGCTAGAGCGTGTATCAGAGTTCTACTATAGGTAGGAAGAGAGCTCCTGAGAACAGATCTGACTCCATCAGTTCTCTTCTTAGGTCTTCTTAACAAAGCAAAGTGGTATTGGAATTTTCTCAGGTTCTTTCCTAAGGATAACAACAATAACAAGGATAGCTATATTTACTTGAGAAATAAGTCTAGGCACCTTATAAGGATAAGAAAGTATTTTTGAATGTGTTATTTCCTCTACTCACTACAAATCAAAGATGTGTCTGTACTTGATACCTTTCTATTGCTGTAATAAAATGTTGTGGTCAAAACAACTTACAAAGGAAGAGTTTATTTGGTTTATAGTTCCAGAAGGTTAAAGTCCATGATATCAGAAGGGAGACATAGTGGCAGGAACAGAAAACTGAGAGCTAACACAAACACATAGCAGACAGATCAAACGCTTCATACCGAGATTCAATACTCTCCGCGGACAAGATATATCTGTTATGGGCCATAGGGCTTTATAATTACTTGCCTGTTTTCTGACTGATGTATCCTTTCTTTTGCATCTTGTTGATCTCATGTAGTAGTCAGCAGCATAGCCACATATCTTAGAGGAAATAGTAAATATATAATGATGTTAGAGAACCCGTGGTAGTGTCCATTTTAGCAATTGAACTGAAATGCTCCAACATTGTAATTTACCCAAGAACCTATGGTTACAAGGGATAGTAGAAATGCCCATCTGTGGACTACATACAATTAGCTCTTGTAAAATAGCACTTAGGCACATTCTACAAGAAATGGTTCAGATTCATTCCTCTAGAACAAGGTAGATAGGTTGCCTTTGAAAAATCACAACTGCCTTTGAAACAAATGCTAATTCTTAATTCTCAGTGAATAAGGTTACTCAATGGGGTATAAAGAAGACTGTCACAGATTGAATATTTCAGAGAAGGGTGTAGTGGGATGTTGAAGGAGAAAATTGAACACCGAAACCAAAAAAGGATAGATGGTTTTTATCACTTCAGAGCCTTCCAAATAATAGTCTTACAGATTCCTTATGTGATATTTCATGAGTGTCAAAAGTAAATCAGAAAAAAATTCTTATTCACGTGTCCTTTTTAGGTATCCAGGCTGTCTGTGATTCAAGTACCAATCTTGGAGAATGTGTTAGAGGCTCCTATGGGGACAAACGTTTTTTCAACTATATTCAGTAAAGTTAAGAGATATAGAAAGTTGTATCAGATGAAGCATCAACATATGGCAAGCAAAAGGGAAAGTTTAGTCACAGTCACATGTGAAACACAGAAATTTGTGGTAGGAAAGCCCTACTACAAAGTGGTGGCTTAGTTTCAGCATCTGAAGAGGTTTAAACACATTATCCCTTTAAAGACTTGCTTGACGTTCTTCTTGGTAGTTATTGGGTTGACAAAAGTTTAGGGACTCAAAGAACTTCATCAATTAGTCAATACAAGTGGAAAATGTATCCATTTGTCAAGATGGTTCCTTCTGATGAATGAACTATCCACCCATATTAGCAAGCTAATCAGAAGTGAAATTGTGAGTGAGTAAGCTGCAGAGCTAGTCAAAGAAGCAAAGGAGAAAATATACTTTGAAAACACGCACACACACACACACACACACATGGGGGGGAGAGAAGGAGAAGGGGAGAGGGAGGAGAGAGAGAGAGAGAGAGAGAGAGAGAGAGAGAGAGAGAGAGAGAGAGAGAGAGAGAGAGAGAGAGAGCTCTCTAGAAAAAGAGGAAAAGAAGTTCCAGAAACTGTAGACTACATAAAGAAAGATAAGGAAAACTTAACTGACATTTTCAACTCTGGCCTTCCAGTTATGGACAGTAATCTAACTAATGAAAATTCAGCCACCCCTATTCTGGCAGCAAACCAGTGTTCTGAGCTCTGTAGGACACATGAATTGTATATTGGAATCTAAAATTCAGCCCGGGATCTTTCAGCTCTGAAAGTGATTTCTCTGCTCCAAAGAAGTAATTGACTTAGTGTGTTTTCCAATTCTTGGAACTCAGAAAACCATAACAAACTGCTTGTTGAAGGAAGTCCATAAGAATTAAGGGCCAAAGTTTAAGGATTAAAATTATAGGATTTTTACCATGTAAAAAGGTGGCAAATACATTGAAAAGCAATTTCATAAAGTCATTAAACTTATTAAATCTTCAAGAATATATGTATATCCAGATTCGAGAAACTCAAGTGAACCTAACTAGATCCAACAAAACCAGACTTTGATCCAGGTATATTAAGAAGGACAAAACTAAAAAGAATCCTAAAACAAGAGAACAGTATCAAGTCATATCTTAGGGAAAGTCCATCAGACAATGGATTCTTAAGCAGAAACCTTACATACCAGAAAAGAATGGGCATCAGTGCTGAAAGAAAAATATTGATGACTAATAATACTATAGTCAGTGAAATTTTCATTCAAAGCTGAAGGAAAAAATATTTTATTGGTAAGCAGAAAGTAAGGAATCCATCACCACTAGTTAAGCCCTGCAAAAAAATCACTAGAGGTGTCCCACAATATACATGAAAGGATGATAGTTACCATCATAACATTATATATAACATTCACTTGAAGAACAGATAAATGAAAATAAAATGAAGAGAATTAAACCCCAGAATGAGAGAAAACAACTAAACCACAAAATAAATGATAAAATTGTAGAAAACCAAAATATGCAAAATAAGAGAAATTGAATTAACAAAATACAAGAAAGGAGTTTGTTCTTATGAATAATAGTTTTGCAAGTAAATGGATTAAATTAATCAACCAGTTGAATATGTAAAAGACTAAGACTCAACTCTTTACTGCCTGTAAGAAACTCTGGAAAGAGAAAGATTGGAAAATACTATTTTGCAAATGGAAACCTAAAATAAGAAGGAGTAAAGGACACTTTAAGTAAAATATGTTGATGATAGAATCAGTTATTAGGAAGATGGGAAAGTTATGAGCATTTGCATCCAACATGGGACCATACAAATAAAAAAGCACACAAATGGCTCTTTATACAAAGACAGTGAGATACCTCAGTATCTTCTTTCCACTATGGACTGATCTTCAAGACAAATAGCCAATAAAGAAACATCTGTGTTGAAGTAAACCATAGAGCAAATTTATTAGCAGATCCTTACAGAACATTTCATCCAGTAGCAGCAGAATACACATTCTTCTCAACAGCCTATGCAACATTGTCCTGGATGGAGAATATATCAAGGTATGGATAAAATCTCAACAGATTTTAAAAAAGTTGAAACTGCATTATACAGTGTCATGGTCCAAAATGGAGTAGAACCATATGTAGAATGAAACACAAAAACATGGAAACTAAATACATGCTCCAAAATATCCAATGGGTAATGGAGCAGAAATGGACAAGCTTATAGAAACTAAGTGACAACATAATATTTACCTCCTATAAGTGCTATAACCTCTTCCAAAGAAAGCCATCAAATGAGGACCAAATGTTTTAATACCTGAGCCTAAGGAGTACATTTTCATCCAAACCATCTCACAAATCCAAATAAATATATAAGTAAATTAATAAACATAGAGTAGAAGGATTCTGGTTCTTTAGTGAGGTAGAGTAAGGATGTTTGAAATAGCCATAGATAATCATATTATTGCATTTTTACTTATAATTGCATATATTGTACATAATTGTATATCATGTAAGTAATTTAGCCACTTAGGATAAGAATGCCTTCCATAAGAGCCACAGACTTTCTAACAAAAATCCCAATATCAGACATGAGAAATCCTTATGAGTTGTTAGTCAGGGGAGTCTAAGAGACTCCTGAAACAATATAGGCTATTGCTGTTGTCCTTTGTTAATTCTAGAAGTAGAAGATCTGTTTCTATTGCTGAAAACACCATGCACTTTGGGCATAGGATTTGAAGGATTTGAGCTAGATCTGAATCTAAAACCTCTTCCTCCTTGGAAACTAGCTTTTATATTACCAGAAGGTGTTATGTAACATTCTAAGGGATCAACACACAGATTCTAAGGGAACAACTAATAGTCCTTCCTGACTGTGATGTCTATGAACCACAACAGTGATCAGCAAGTCAATATAGACCTAAAGATGAAATATTGGCACGTATGTCTGGTGGTAACCAACACCTGCTTAGTTAGACTTAAGGCCCATTCAACAGGAGGAACGTTTTGGCTGGTACTGGGAATCTAGGCAGCTACCTCTGGCTAGATATTCTAGAACTACATTTTAAAGCTGATCGCACAATGCAGTCACCTCCATACGGTCTCACAATGGTCCTTGGTGTATTAAAGGACATTGAGGGGGTGACTAATTAAACTTTCAGATTTTCTTTTACAAAATACTAATTAATCATTTTCTCTTAAAATATAATTTCATAGGAAAAAAAAACATAATGCTATGTAAAGCATTTGTCATTTTATCAACTGAATCACAAAATATAATAATATTCAGCAGTTTGGTATTTAAATGTTATCATAGCATTCTTTGATTAGAGTTGACATATATGGTACATAGGATAGAAACATAGTAGGATATATATATATATACACAAGTATATGTATATATATATTTATTATATCATAGGACACATACATCTTCTATCAAAACTGCTTACATTTTAGTGAGAAGTGTAAAACTCTTGGTTAAAAACCACATTTATTTTGTGAACTCACTCCACAAAAACACGTGCATTTCAATTATTATAGATCTCTTGATATGACTAAGTTTTCATTTTCCCCCTCACACTTTGCTGCAAAGATTATAGCTATTGGGTAATTATTTGTTACATATTATGATTTCTAAAAATGGTGGTATATTTTCCTAAATGATGTTTAGGAAAGTAGCGGTTAAGCTGTCACAATACAGCTTGACATTTTCAAACAACTGGTTAGACTGAAGAGCTCAGATGATTAGAAATGTTTTATTAAAAAAAATGTTAGGGGAAATTTTATTTCCTGTCCACATTCGATGATAGGAACTAGCTCGGGTGAGCTATATATCAGGCTTTTCCTGTTTCAAACTATCCATCTTTACATTTAGATGATCAAGGATATGGTCAATGTAAGGGATTTATCTGAAACACGTTGCTGCCTTTCAAGTATGTAAGACCTACTAGGAAAGATAACGTGCATAGGGAACATTGTGACAGCACACTTGAGAGACTGGAGACCCCTTCCAGATCCTGTGTTGACAGACTGGAAACACAAAAGAAAATAGTGAAAGGGGCAACCAAACAAAAGCACCATGGTTGGTTTCCCAGTAGTCTTTGGAACAGCGAGGATTCCTCAGTACAACCTTCCTTTTTCTTTTCTGTGACTATCTTTTAATTTCTACTCACATGTCCATGTCAAATGAATTGTACTCCAAGTTTTAAAATAATGCATAAAATATTTATCGTAGCAGAATATTTTCCTCCACAGTATCAAAAAAGCTTAAAGTGACCAAATAAAACTCATCATTCAAACTCAAGCCATTTTGAACAGGTCATAAAAATGACTTATTCTATTAACTGTTGAATCAATAAAGTAGAGTAGTCTCCTTCGGCACCATGGGAATTACATGATAGAGTTTTCCTTTTCATCAATAACTCTGAATATATCTGTGTTAATAAATGTCTCATATTTCTCATCACAGACTGTCAGTAGAGGGAGGAGAAACTCAGCCCCCTGATATTATTCACTAAGAGACTCAATGGACAAAGACTATGGAGTTCTTCCTCAAAAGCTAAGAAGGTGGTTCACTAAGCAAAGATAAGATAATTTTAAATAAATAAAACTTAAATTCTATTTCTTCCTTCTATAATTTCTTGTTTAACTAATTTCATAGGGACATTGTTCTTGATGATTTTCTGTTTTTCTTCTTGCATACCAAGTTTTCTAATTTTTCTCAGTTTAATCTGCTCATTTTCTTTATCTGTCACAGGTAGATTTTTCAGTTAAATCTCATATTTTTCTGTAAAAAGGTCATAGAAACAATATAAATCTAAATGATGCTTAGCTTATTAATTTTGTGACTTGAAAAGTCAAATTTTTATTTGAGGTGTGTGCACACACATACACACACCAACACATACACACCAACACACACACACACACACATAAACTTCCAGGCAAAATAACAACTTTCAATATGAAGATACTTTTCCTTTATGTATGCAAGATGTAAACAATTTCAAACTTGTCTTTCTAATGACCTTTGCATGGTGTGTTCCCTAGTGATAGATGTTCAGGCTGATAGAGAACAGTAAAGGCCAAAATTCTGCCTGTGCACACCCATAGAGCAATTTGTTTTTAAATGAAACTAGTTCTAGTTTTCTCTCTGTTTCTATGATAAACAGCATGATGACTCAAACAACTTGGGGGGAAAGCGTTTATTTTAGATAATAGGACACGAAGGCAGGAACTTAAGGCAGACACCTGGAGGCAGGAACTTAAGTAGAGACCATGGGATGATGCAGCTTACTGACTTGCCCTCCTCACTCCATTATGTGCCCAGCTACTTTTCTTCTACAGTCCAGACTCACCAGCCCAGGAATGGCACAACCTACAGTGGACTGGACCCTCCTACATCAAGCCTGCCTTGGAGACATGCTCACAGACCAATCTGACAGAGGTAATTCTTCAGGTGAAGTTCCCTCTTCCTAAATAACTTCTGTCAAATCGACAAAATCTAACCACCACAAAACTCAAGACAACTGAGATTCATTTACTGTAATGACCAATGTTCAGAGATATCAATCTTTGGGTTTCATCTTGACCATTCTCATGGCTAAGAATAATCTATTTGGTATTAAAGTTACATTTCCTTGGTTACTAACGATTCTGAGTTGTCCTTTGTCTTTAATTTTTGGCCATTCTTGTATTCATTTCTGTTGGACTGTTTACTATTGATTGACTATGAGTATAATTGAACCGTTTCTTTTATCTATTCTGTTTTTTACATTCACTTTTAAAGGATTTTTTTTTATGACACAGAAATCTTAGTTTGGATGGGATGAAGCCTATCAATTTATCACTATCATGGATATAGTAGGTATGCTAGGAAAACATGTCTATTCTAAAATGACATGCTTTTAGTGTGTCCCCTGAAGATTTAGATGTTGATTTTTAATGGCAAATGTGATCCTGTGAAAAGAGGGGACCTTGGGAAGGCAAGTTGGTCATAAGGACTCTTCCCTTTCAAATGGAAGGTTGTTAAAGAACAAGCTTCTGGCAGCCTTTGGCAGTCTTCTCTTTGAGCCTCAGCTGCACCAGGACACAGCATCCTCCTCCTCTCTGTGGTAAGCAGCAGCAAGGTGCCATCTTGGAAGTGAGGATCTGCTCTTCACCAGATACTTAACGCACCAGCATCTGGATTGTAGACTTTCCAAACTCTGGACCCACCTTTTCTGTCCTTTTTGGCCAGTACTACTCTTGTCTTGGGTTTATAGCCACTAGAAATAACTTGTCTTTCTTTGTATGTATCCTTATTAGACTTGCTAAATGGCTTTATATATTATCTTTTTTTTTTAAATCTATAGCCGCTCTCTTGTTAAATATGACTCTTTTGTTTTTCTTTATGCTCCCCTTCTTGGACTATTTGAACTAATTTCACTGCTGTTATATAATTTTGGTGCTTTCCAAGAATGATTATTTTTTTAATTCAGTATTTTCTATTGAATACTTCATGTTCTGGATAGTTTTGCTACTTCGCCAATATGATGATTTTAACTCTAAACAATAAGCTCTTTATATCTGATAGAATTGTTTCACTTTTAGTGTTTCTATTAAGTTTGGGGTTAAAGTTGTCGCATATTTTTTTTCTTTTAGGATGTTGTGCACTATTTCAGCTATACCTGTTACTGTTTTCTTGTACTTTTTGAACAACCAACAGCATCCAAGCTTGATCCATCTGCATATCTACTTTTACTGATGTTTTCATCTCTTCACCGCTGATACTACCTTCTTGCTTTGTTGTGTGTTTTTACTCTATAAATGTATCCCAAATCTGAAAGAAAATATAATCTAAAGTAAATAATATTCATCTTCATTTAATTGCCTCTTTCTGTCAGTGTAGTAGAGGTGAGATGGGTCAATTGACTTTATGGCTTAGCTGGGCCTGAAGCTTACTGCAATTCTTACTTAATTAAACTTATTTATTTACTCTTTGTGTGTGTACTGCTGGGGGTAAAACCTAGGACCTCAGACACACTCAGCAGCATTCTGCTATTGAGTCACACCCTAGCCCTTTGCTGTGTCTTTAATTTTATTCAGTTGACCACTGCTTAAAAACGTGTACAGTGAGAGTGTAATTTTCCAGCGATCAGCACTGGAGTCTGGGCACCGACAGCTTTCAAGAGTCTGTCGATGTTTCACAGGCAAACCACTAAGTTCAGAATTTTTGGAGACATCACCGTAATTTATTGCCATGCTTAAAAGATTTTAATTTCACCCTGGCCTCTCTCTTCTCTTACCCTAATTACTTTCTATACCTAAGGAGATCTTCCAGAGCCTCTCTTGTCCTTCTCAATTCCTTAGAAAGATGGCAGGCAGATACTTATGAATGAGGCTAATGTCCTGTCCATCCTCAGTCACTGACAGAAAAAGCATGAAGTTACTGGGCAGGGAGAGATTCCTGTGAGCTTTCTGCCACTTTTAGTATTTAAAAATCTAGATTGCTGTGAGGGATTTAGAGCAGCTGCTTAACTAAGTGTTAGCTGAACAAGATGGTCTCAGAACCTCTTTGTAGAGATAATATCACATCAGTCCCTCAGAATAAACCTGTTTTTAAAAATTACACAATCAGCACAGTTTGATTAAATATAGTTTGAGTGGCATAGTTTTATTCCAGGGGACTGGAATGTATTAAAATATCATTACTAAACACTCTAACTTTATTGCTTAGATAGCTTCTTGGCCTAGTGGAACTATGGTATAAGGTGATTCTTGATCCTATCTTTGCTTCTTCACTGCTCACTAATGAAGCCTGGGAATATCACGTGACTCCATCACTTCGATGTTCTCAGTCAGTTCATTATCCAGTCTAGGGAAAATGTTAGAATTAATAAGTCTCTAAAGTACTTGAAAACTTTTAAACAGGTACTATGTAAATCTTAGCCATCATTACCATGCACATATCCCATTTAAATATTATTCTTGTAATTCAAAATAACACAATTGAGTTTTCAGTTTTATAACACCTATCACCATTGCAGGTAAGGACCAACTAGTGGCTTGCAGAGCTAGCCTCTCAAAACACTAATAAGATGCAAGCCAGGTTCTTTTTGATATTACAGTGCAGTGATCCGGATACCTAGGAACTTGCACACAGCTGTTAATATTTGAGAAGGAAAACACAATTTGTTGAATTCATGTTGGAGCCTCTTAAATCAACACTAGCACATGGATTTATATTTGCAATGTGTCCCCACACTAACAATGCTTAAAGAAGACATCTCTCTCATCGTATGCCAAAATGTGGTGTGGCTGTCGGTCACAATGCACAACTAGATACGTATTCTTTCTGAAGACAAAATTAAGATTGCTTATTTCCTAGCACAGTGGGAATGTTGACCACACTTCTTTCCATATTCCTCAGTAAGTATTCTGAGTGCAAAAATCAAGTTCTAAGTTATCAACAAGATTCAATATTTGAGGCTCCTTGGTAAGCTACATTATAGGTGGGCCATTTCAAATTGTGGTAGAAGTGATAAGAAAATTTGCAATGTGATACTGGCCACTTGGTATACAGTTCTCTGGTATACAGTTAATAAATAGTATGCCAGCCTGAGAATAAGTTTTTAGATACACAGTCATGTGCTACAGTGTCAGGCATAAGCCTCATGAAAAATAAATATGTTTTCAAAAGCCACACCAAACTGCCTTTATTCTCAAAGCTATGAGATGAAGGAGTCATGATGTTTTATTGCTTTATGAAAAATTATTCCTAAAAATTTACTAGGTCAAAGTATCCAAGTCATTATTGTAGACATTTAGATAAAACTCACGTGAGAATTTACTTGTTGATTTATCAGCTTGTACTATAAACTATTTATTAGCATCTAAAAGGCTGACTCTCTATGTAGGATCATGGCTTCTTTTAATGATAATATGTGCAAATCTGTATTGAGACAATCTTCTTATGGATGGCAATTTTATAGACTAGTTGCTTGCCAGTCTTTAAATTGTTTGTATATGGTATGACTGTAGGCACATGTGTTGTGGTATGTGTGTTGGTCTTTGATGTTTAACTCACCTTAGAAAGTGACAGTTCGGTCTGGGCCAGTGCCCTGACCAGACCTTGGGCAAAAATGCTGCAACCAGTCTCATAACACCCAGAGGAAGCTCCACTCCCAGGCACTTTTACATGCCCAGGATCCCAGGATCCCAGGATCCCAGGAGGTTGGTCACACCAGGATCTCAAGGTCCGAGAGGCAGCTTGACTCCCAGGAGCTCAGACACATCCAGGATCTCAGGATCACAGGATCCCAGAATCACAGGATCACAGAGACAGCTTTCATCTGAGGAGTTCTGACATAACCAGGATCACAGGAATGACAGGCTCCAGACAGATACAGCGAGGGCAGGTAGCACTAGAGATAACCAGATGGCAGAGGCAACCTTAAGAACATAAGCAACAGAAACCAAGGTTACTGAGCATCATCAGAACCCAACTCTTCTACCATAGCAAGTCCTGGATACACCATCACACTGGAAAAGCAAAATTCAGATCTAAAATTGCTTCTCATAATGATGTTAGAGGACTTTAAGAAGGACATAAATAACTCCCTTAAAGAAATATAGGAGAACACAGGTAAACAACTAGAAGCCCTTAAAGTAGAAACACAAAAAATCCCTTAAAGAATTACAGGAAAACACAATCAAAAAGATGAAGGAAATGAACAAAACCATTCAAGATCTAAAAATGGAACTAGAAACAATAAAAAAGTGAGACAACCCTGGAGCTAGAAAACCCATGAAAGAGTTCAGGAGTCGTAGCATCAGCAGCAGAATAGAAGAGAGAGAAGAGAGAATCTCAGGTGCAGAAGATAACATTGACTCAACAGTCAAAGAAAATGCAAAATGCAAAAAGCTTGTAACCCAAAGCATCCAGGAAATCCGGGAAACAATGAGAAGACTAAACCTAAGGATTATAGGTATAGAAGAGAGTGAAGATTTACAACTTAAATGGCCAGTAAATATCTTCAACAAAATCATAGAAGAAAACTTCCCTAATCTAAAGAAAGGGATGTCCGTGAACATACAAGAAGCCTACTGAACTCCAAATAGACTGGACCAGAAAAGAAATTCCTCCCGTCACATAATAATCAAAACACCAAATGCACTAAACAAAGAAAGAATATTAAAAGCAGTAAGGGGAAAATGTCAAGTAACATATAAAGGCAGATCTATCAGAATTACAGCAGACTTCTCACCAGAGACCAGAAAAGCTAGAAGATCCTGGGCAGATCTCATACAGACCCTAAGAGAACACAAATGCAAGCAGACTACTATACCCAGCAAAATTCACAATTACCATAGATGGAGAAACCAAGATATTCCATGATAAAACCAAATTTACACAATATCTTTCCACAAATCCAGCCCTACAAAGGATAATAGATGGAAAACACTAACACAAGGAGGGAAACTACACCCTCGAAAAAGCAAAAAAGTAATCTTTCAACAAACTCACACAAACATAATTCCACCTCTAACAACAAAAATAACAGGAAGTAACAATCACTTTTCTTTAATATCTCTTAATATAAAAATTAATATTACCAACATATCTTAATCGATTGAAATTAAAAAATATGAGGAATTAGAAATTTGTATGCTCTCACCCAGTGATCTCTCTAATTTGGCAATTGGAGAAATATGTCCAAGATTGTACAATCCATATACACTTTGTTTGTTTGTACGTGTCAGTGTCTTGCTGTGTACCACATAATGGTCTTGAAATCATGCTTCTCCTATCTCAGCCTTTCTATTAGTAGGACTGTTTGTTTTATGTTTTTACTCTATACTATGGTTTTCAGAACAGCTTACATATTTCAAAATTATTTATACATCCAAAAGAAACATAGACAATTAATTAGGGAGGAGGATTGTAAGAGAACAACAGAATGAGACTGAATGTTTTGCTTGATATTTATTGTATCAATTTTGAAGATAACCTTATAAGTTACTCTTTTTTCTGAGATTAATGCTTTTCAAAATCATCACAGTCAATGAACCAGAATTTTACCCTTATCTAATGTCTGTGCCACCTTCCAAGCAGAACCATTGTTCATTGAAACAGTTGCTGAGGATAGACCATCTTAATACACACACCATTTCTTAAATGAATGTAGCCTATTCCCTGTGGGTTGAGAATGATGACAATCACTCAAGTTAAATAGCTTTAACCATTGCAGGAAATGTGTATCCAAATATTTGTGCCTACAATTCATTCCTTGGCGTAGCAGAACTGTCAACTCTTAGCTACTATGGAGGTAAAGTCCTTTGGTGATGTGATGGACATTGAAGTGTACAGCCTTAATACAATGAACTCTAAAAATTGGGGTGGTTTTTTTTGTTGTTTTTGTTGGTTTTTTTGTTTTGTTTTGTTTTTTTTGGCTTTTTTGAGACAGGGCTTCTCTGTATAGACTTGGCTGTCCTGGAACTCACTCTGTAGACCAGGCTGGCCTCAAACTCAGAAATCTGCCTGCCTCTGCCTCCCGAGTGCTGGGATTAAAAGCGTGCGCCACCACTGCCCAGCCTAAAAGTTGTTCTTATTTTGGGTTTGTACCACAGTAAGAGCCAAGATTTTAAGCTCTACTAAAAACAAAGCAAACAAACAAACGAATAAAAAGACTTTATCTTTCTATGTTCATTTAATAACATGTCCATCTTTTTTATAATTGGTATAAAATATATATTGTGTTGAATATAATAAAAAGTAAAAAAAAATTAAAAAGTGACAATTCTTGTAATTTCTAGGACTTTATTTGTGCTTGTGTTAGGAACAGAATCTTTAATCTGTGTTTTATTTTCTGTCAGAATCTTTTCAAACTAGTTGAACTCCTTAATGAAAATGATCCTTACAGTGGAGACATAGTGGCCAGGTTTCCTTAAACAGGTCCTGCCACGGGCCATAGTAGGTGGAAGATTCCCACAGCACACAGCATAGGGTGACATTCGAACTGGGTCAGCTTGCATTCTGTTCACATGTCCAATACTAGGGATAAATTTATTTCCCATTTTGTGTGAAGAGGGAGAAATTCTAATGCTTTAATTTTGTATTCTGTCTTGTTCATCCACTGAGCTGTGTCTGCTCTCCTCTGGAGCTCAGCGCCCTAAGTGATTCATTTTTTCAAAATGGAAAAACAGAACATGACTAAAGCAAAGGAAAGTACTATTATTAATTCTCAAATACATCATGCTCCATGTAAAAATCAAATTGAAAATCACGGAAAAAAATGACAGCCCAGGCGAAGATCAAATTACATTAATTTCTGGTGATCTTTATCTAAAGAGACCAGACAGTTGCTTTCCCAGAAGAAAAGCAGCCAGAGCGGCATGATGAGGGGTGGACGGACATCCATGTACATCAGTAGCAGGCCATGGAATGATTGCCTGCGTGTTAAGAGCATATAAGACGAAAGCAGGACATAGTCTGTTTTCACAGAGGACACTTTGGATAAAAATCAAAATTGGACACACCAATCAAACCAGGGAAGGAGAGACAAGTCTCGTTTCCAGTGAGCGTGGGCATGGTTGCTCTTGTTGGATAAAGTTGTGACAATGGCGGAGGAAGTTATCCTCAGATACAGCCTGGGGTACTTACATCGCTAGAAACACTTTTCCCTGGCATGCCTTTCTCCTTCCCATTCTCCTCTCTGTCTCAGTAAAGAAGACTTCCCCTCTACTACAGCTGAGAGGCCCTGTTGTTTAACCTAGTCCTCTGTCGCAGAACCATCAAGCCCCACCCCTAGCTTCTGTCCACCCTCTCAGGAATCAGCAATCCCGCCTCCTCATGCCCCGCCCCCTCATGCCCCGCCCCCTCATGCCCCGCCCCCTCATGCCCCGCCTCCTCATGCCACCTGGCCCAACATATTTCTACTATCTTAGAAAACATTCTCCTGCAGAGGTGACTCTGCAGTTTAGAGCACTTGCTGCTGCTGCAGAGGACCTGGATTCAGTTTCCAACACAGGTGTTGTATCACAACTTCCTGTGCTTTCTGAAAGATCTGAGGTCTCCTTCAAGAAGTCCCGTGGACACTTGCATATTTCTCCCTCCCTCTCTCTCTTTTCCCTCTCCCCCTCCCTCTCGACCTTCTTTCTCTCTCTCTTTCTCTCTCTCTCTCTCTCTCTCTCTCTCTCTCTCTCTCTCACACACACACACACACACACACACACACACACACACACACTAAACAAACAAACAAACAAAAATAGAGATCTTTTAAAACAGAAAGTAAATGTCTTGACTCAGCTGTTCTCCCTAGGTACTGATTTATCCGCCCCTATCACCCTTTCTTGCAAATCTTTCAAAAAAGCAGTTACCATCTGCTCCTCTACGTTGTCCGACCCTATCTGGGATCATGATTCTCTAGTCATTATTCTTCTATTCTTCAAAGCAGAATCGCCCACTCTGCTCATCCAGTTATTGTCACCGCCTAGTAGACAGTGCTCTCCTGCCTCATCTCATTGGTTCCCTCACTCTTAGCTGCTCTTATCCTGTCTTTTCCATTTCCTGTTACTAGTCCACACCCCCTCTCCTGTCTAGCATCTTCCTTTTAAGTGACAGTACTTCCTGTTGAATATATTAATGTCACTGTCTTTAGGGCAGAACTGTTTTTCATTTGTGGATCCTGGAAACTGAACCCCAGGCTGTGAGCTTGCTAGGCAAAGGACTCACCATTGAGCTGTATGCCTAGCAAGAGACACAATGTAACATTTCCTAAACGTGCATTTGAATTTCTCTTGTCTTCTCTTACATGCTTGTCACATCCTCGCTGGTTGCAATTCAAGAGAACGAATGAATGAACAGATATCCTATGCCCTACTCTCTATCAAAGCCATTGTTATCTTCTGTCTTTTTTACAGAGACAAACTATAACCATTTATGTTTGATAGAACACTATATAACTGTATATAATTAAATATACACTATGTAACTGTATATACTTAAATATATGGGAGTCCCTGGAATTCAAGTCAGAAACCTGGATATGAAGCACGACATGTGTGTGTGTTTATTACTTATAGAAATGCATAGAACAGTGGTTCATAGATTGTAAAGAAGTCTATGCTCATGGATTTTAATGAAGCCTATATGGGTATACATTTTTGGCATGATTTCTTACTTTAGTTTTCTTTATCACTAGTGCTCAGTAAAGATGAAAAATATCAATAAGGCGTATATACATGAAACAAGAAGGGAAAGAAACAGAATGTGTGTGTAAATAAAGCTGAAAGATTACAAAGCACTGTAAAAGATCCTCACTCCCTTCTCACTCTACCTATGATAAATTCAGTAAGGCTTCTTCCTGGGTTGCCTGAAGCCTGGTATGTTGAAGCCTTTCAATTAACTCGGCAATATATTCATGCTTCTTTCTGAGACTGACATTTGCTATTTTCTCACTGAAACTGCTAGCCGACCGATTGCAGAGATGAGCTCCAAGTCCTGAGCAAGGTGATTATGTAGCTTTTGTGCTTGCCTGGCTCAGCTGCTGGTCTCCTGGGAAAGCTTGACATGCCTGAGGTTCCTAGTCTCCTCACTATGTCACATCTCTGAGGTTTGATTTGCTGAATTACTATGAGGCCAAGCAGATAGGCTTTCCGACTGGACTCCTGCTGCCTATCCTTATGCTAAGTCCGTTTAGTTCAATGTGAAAACCAATAGCTAGACTTCCATTTAGGTTAAAGGCCCTAATGGACAGTTTGGGGAGTGATATCAATAATTTCATAACAGGAATTCGTCCATGTAACAAGAAAGAGAATGAACGAAATACATGACACAGCCTCATAACTTAATTACATAATACTTCATATCACGCTCTGTTTTTCAGTTTTCAAACTCCCTTCCATTCAGAAAAGTCTTCTTTAGTTATGATTTCTAACCTCTTGCAATCAACTTATTCTCTAAACCCTTATAGAATTTAACATTTTCCTTACTGAATTATGTAGTATGTGTGCATTGTGTTGTTGCCCTTAACCACGCTGTCCTCTTTGAACTAGGAAATATACCCCAAAGTTTAGCTTTCTACCGTCATGTATGTGGTAGGTACAATGTGTCTATTGGCCAACTAATGTCCAAGAAGCTGGAAGGAGTATGGGGTATTGACAAGAGAGGCCACAGAGGAACAGAATTCCTTGGGTATTTCCAAATTGCAAATGACACAGATCAAAGTCACACTTTCTTCTTTCATTCAACAAACTTTACTGAGCCCCTTTGCCACATGAACTTATCTCTAGAAGGTTGGGTTGTAACAGCACACAAGATGATGCATGACTCTTGTAGCTCAGGAGCTCGCACTAAAGTGGAATGAGACAGATGACATATGCATAACAAAATGTTAATTATGGGACTGGCAACATGGCTCTGAGGTTAAGAGGACTGACTGCTCTTCCAGAGGTCCTGAGTTCAATTCCCAGCAACCACATGGTGGCTCACAACCATCTGTAATGGGATCTGATGCCCTGTTTTGGTGTGTCTGAGGACAGTGACAGTATATTCACATATATAAAATAAATAAATCTTTAAAAAAACCCTAAATATTAATTATAACATATTGTAGATGCTATGATGGAGTAAAAGAAAGAGAACCGGATAGGTGATACTGCAAGATTGTTGGTGGGAGACGTTAGGGCAGAAGACAGCTTACCATGAAGGTGAGAGTTTTATAAGGAAATGAAATAGGATACAGGCAGCCATGCGGTCATGATCATGCTCTTTCTGTACACAGTAAGTTCTATTTAAAGGCCCCATGGTATAAACACCCCTGACATGACAAATTCAAGCTCAGAATGAATGAGCAGAAGAATAGTAGAGGAAGAGGTGAGGAGTAGTCAGGTGTGTGTAGTGGGAGCAGAGGAATGATGTGAGTTAGGGTTCACTTAGGAAGAATTACTCTGGATATGTGTTATGACAATGTTGAGGAAAATCGACTGATTAAGAGTCGTTTGTAATAGTATTGACGAGAGGGAGCAGTAGAACAAACCCGTGTCATGTGATTTAGTTCTAGTAGTGTGCAAAGTATAGCCAAGAGAATTCCTGATTAGATGTGAGTATACTGTGGACCAAATTGTGCTCTTTCTTTATGTGTTGACGTTCCAACCTCATATATGATGATGTATGGACATGGGGATTTGGGGAGGGAATGTGAATAGGAGGAATGAAGATAGAGACAGAATGTATTTGTCAGAAATTGGCAAACTGTGAATGACGTTGATCCAACCCAAACTTAATCTATTCCTTCTTTCATTCAATGAGTCCCCATGGGGCCTCTTTGGAAGAGTAAGTCAGATTAGATAAAGTTAGGAGGGGGGGGGCTTGATAACAGAATGAGAACTCCTGAGAACAGATACCAGAGAGATTCTTCTCTACGCCCTGTGACCAAGTGACCACGAATGCCACATGCCACCACGAGGGCCCTCACTAGAACCTGACCATATGACACCCTTATCTTACTCTTATAGGTTCCAGGACTGTAAGAAAATGCATTCCTTTATTTAAAGCACCCAAGTCTGGCTATTCTCAATGCCAGCTAAGCTGATTAATACAAGAAAACAGAGCAGACAAGGCCACCAGGGGCTTGAGTGGCTCCAAGGTGGCCCTTACATTCAACAAGGATGGAGACAAGAGGTGGAGGGAGTGCCAAATGGGAAACTGGGCAACGCAGATCCGGACACGGGAACTCTGAAATTGCTATCAGATATCCAAAAAGATATCATGTAAACAGCTGAATGAAAGCTTTTCAAATATAGATACAAGATAGTAGCTGGGTTTTAAAAAGATATTCACTGTGGCTTTTAAAAGCACAATGGCTTCCGCAAAGTACTGATCTGTCTTTCTCATAGCTTCCAGCACACACTAAGTCGAGTCAAAGCATTTGGGCTCCTCTGGTGGGATCTCCTCTTCCAGTTCCTTCATAGATTTCAAACATTTACTGACTAGGAAGCTCTGCTTCTTAACACTGACCTCCAGTCCTAAATTTGGATTTTTCTCTTCAAATCAGTGGCAATCAAACAAAGAAGTATGATAGAACATTCCCTGAACTCGATAACTTGGGTTTCTATGATTCTAAGAGAATGCAGATCTCACTTTTGCATTTCTCAGTGATTTTGAGCACTAGGACTTTGGATGAGTTTGTGTGCTGGTATTTGTAAATCTACAGGTATTTTCCTTTTCTATATGATAAATACATGTCGTTGGAGGCAAGGCTTTAAAGACAAATTTATTATAATCAAAACATCAGTGTCACTCACAGTTTGGGGAATAAAACTCCACTACTTTGTCAACAGTGATTTCCTCTAAAATGTACTTGTTCTATGGACCAGCTCAAAGAAGTTTCTGGCACTTAGTTTAGAACTGTTTTATTAATTTTAGGTGCCAATAGGATAGCAGAATAAAACAAACCAGCAAATACTCATTTAAGATTCTCACTGCCAGGTTCTTACATTGTGTTTCTACAGAAGAGGAAATTTGAAATTAAATAGTTAGTAATACAGAAAATGTTTGAAAAAACACAACACACACACACACACACACACACACACACACACACACACCCCAGAGCAATAAACATCTTCTGGCAAGGAAATGTTGGGGGAAATAATAGCGTGCTTGGATGATCTTATGCCAGGGAATGAATGCAAGACCTGGTGACCAGCAGTTTGACAGCCTTAAAATAAATCTAGATTGTCAAGAAGGGTCGAGTGGAAACCTCTGAAGTGTGTTCAGCCTAAGAACTGTGGTTTGTCTCTACCTGTTGCTTCTTCTGGAAAATAGAAATGCTAATGATACTTTGCCAAGACGGTGGTAGAGTGAAGACCAGAGATTATGTCTAGAATGTATTTTAAAGGAACACTTCCCAGACTGGGGAGAGAGCTCATTTCAAATGAGTGCCTTCTTTGTAAACAGAAGCACAAAAGCCTGAGTTAAAAGGTCTGACATCCACATTACAAGTCACTCTTGGCCACATGAACCAGCAAGGAAGGGATATGGGAGATGACTGCAGGTCCCCTGAGTGTTGTGGGACACCAGCTTAGCTGCAAGGTTCACTGAGAGACCATGCTTCAAGGGAATGGGGAGAGTGTGACAAAGCAGGGCACCTGATGTCCTCCTCTGGCCACATGCACCAGGACACACACATATGTACAATGTACCACACATATAAATATATATACCGTACACATTTACATATAAAATAAAATAAGATAAAATAAAAGTATACCTGCTAAAATACTATGCTACTCCAAGGTAAGAGTTATTTTATTCCTGATAACCAGTATATTGTTCACAAATACTAATTCTGATACGCAATAGAAACTTTGTATTTCTGTGTCAGAGTAACTGACAAACTTCTTAGTAATTCTATTGATACAAACCTTGACACTTACAGACAGGGACATGAAGGCCATTCCTCTTGGCAACATTAATACTGCTTAATGACTAGTTCACTGACCTTCAGGCACACAGTTTTACAAAGCATATGTAGTGCTGGTTTGAATAAAAATGTTCCTCCTGGGCACATAGGGAGTGGCATTATTAGGAGGTGTGGTCTTGTTGGAGTAGGTGTGGTTTAGTTGGAGGAAGTGTGTCACTAGGGGATGGGCTTCGAGGTCTCAGCAGTTCAATCCAGTTCTTCTGCTGTCTGCTGATGGAGATGGAGATGTAGAACACTCAGATCCTCCTGCATCACATCTGCCTGCACACCGCCACATTTCCTGCCATGATGGTAATGGACTAAACCTCTGAAACTGTAAGCCAGCCCCAATTAAATGTTTTCTTTTATACAGTTGCCATGGACATGGTGTCTCTTCACAGCAATGGAAACCCCAACTAAGACAGCATATGTTTGTTAAGACACAGGAATACAAATTTAAAAATATGCGCTTTACTGTACCCATGAATACTGACATGAAAACCTTTGATTCCAATCACCCTAATGATGGCGAGCATTGACGGACTCCCTCACCATAGAGGTCAAAAGCTGCTTCTTAGACAGGCAAAGATTTCTCAGTGAGCACTAGGAAACACAGCTCATGAAAAATTCATTATATTTCCCTTCTCTTCCTGTGATAAGACAGATGTATACCCAGGAGCCCCCTCCCATGGGATTCTTCTCATGGCATTCAGGAAATGAACTTGGATGTACACAGGCACACACTCACAAGCTGACAGTGTGCTAAGCTTGACGAGAGCACCATAGGTGAAGCATGGCCCATGCCTCAGATCAAAGGTGCCACACGGTTTAGTGACAGAATCTTTAAATGCAAAAGACCACCCCTGTAGTGTGTGCCAGGAGCTCACACTGCTGACAGGGTTATGGGAGATGCTGGGGGGATGTCGACTGTGTAGAAAATAGGCTGGTAATTATTCATGAAACTTCAGGAAATAAACATTCACTTTCAAGAAATTGTTTTCAGCTGCTTTAAAGGCAAGTGGCAGTTAAATTACAGTTTGAGGAAGGAGAAGTTTCCATTTTCTAATTTGACGCATTCTGTTGCAGGGAACGACATTATCCAGACTCTGGGCTGCCACATCCTGTCATGATTCAAAGCCCCAGGCTGAGCACAGCTGGGAGGGCTGGGTGTCCAGTCACACTGTGGGCTGAGTGTGCTCTGAGAAAAGTGCCTCAGAACATGGCTCTCATTCTTAGGATTCCCATAAACGCTTTTGGCTGTACACATTGTGGCTGTTCCTTCGGCATCTTCTTCACGCCAAGCAGTGATGTGTGTGGAAAATGCTGGTCCTGCTGAAGGACAACTTCAAACTCATTCTCCCATGGCTTTGCAGGGAAATCCGGACTGGGGGGTTGAAGGAAGAACATGATGTGAATCAAAACAGACCGTCTGAGGTGCCTGCTCGTCGATCAGTGGCAGTCAATAAAATAAGTACAGGGCTGATCTCTGACAGTATAAGAAGAAAGAAAGGAAATTAAGTTTTATTAAAAAGAGATAACAAACACGCTATCAGAGAGGCAGTTTCCTATTGCCTGCTGAGTCTCATGATGAGGATTCCCAGCTCTGCAAATGATAAAGTCTCAAAAATGGTTGTGGAGGCTCAGGGAGAGTCATAGAAGACTCATTTCACTTCAGAGGTGTGTGTGTGTGTGTGTGTGTGTGTGTGTGTGTGGTGTGTGTGCACATATAGAAGACACATGCCAGTATAGGAAGTCTTCCTTAATTGCCTCCTGTTTGTTTTTGAGACAAAGCCTTTCACTGAACTTGGAATTTCTGCTTCACCTAGACAGGCTGTCCAGCAGGCCGCACACATGGTCATGTCTCTAATCTCTTACACACCCATTGCTGGGGGTCAGGTGTGCACCTCTGCTCCCAGCTGGAGGTCTGAGCTCAGGCCTTTACACTTGAGTGACTAGCGCATAACTGACTGAGTCATCTCCCCAGTACCTGATATTATACACTTATGAAACATTTAAGATACGCGAAGAAATGAATCAGGTCTGACACGGTATTTAAAAGTATACACTAGGCCAGTGAAATGGCTCAGTGTAAGTAAAGCCACCTAGTCTCAAACCTGAGGACCTGAGTTCAATCCCTGACAGCCCTACTTCTGCAAACTTTTGTGACCTTCACAAATTTCTACATTTGGGCTCTCTCTCTCTCTCTCTCTCTCTCTCTCTCTCTCTCTCTCTCTCCTCTCTCTCTCTCTCCTTCTCTCTCTCTCGCCTTCTCTCTCTCTCTCTCCTTCTCTCTCTCTCTCTCTCCTTCTCTCTCTCTCTCTCTCTCTCTCTCTCTCTCTCTCTCTCACACACACACACACACACAGACACACACACACAGACAGACACACACACACACACACACACACACCATAAAATATATATACATTTTGTTTGACACCTCAACCCATATTGTTTTGCCTTATCCTGAATAAAAGATATGCATTCAAAAGGAAAATAAATGTTTTATATAGTTAGTTAAGTCAACATTTCTGGCTGAGGTTGATGTTTATTACAAGAAATTTAAAATAAAAAAAAGAAATTTAAAATAATATTTTCTAGTTCTTTCTCATTAGGAACTTATTACTATTTATTATGTTTCCAAGGAACTTAAAAAATTTAAAAAAAAAGAAATTAAAAGGTATCCTGAGGGTACATATTACAAGATTTATTTGTTTTTCTTTTGTGTGTGAATGTCTTGCCTACATGTCTGACTATGCACCAGAGACATCCCTGGTGCCTGTGGAGGCCAGAAGAGGCTGTCAGAGCCCCTAGCATGGAGTTACAGATGATTGTGAGCTGCCACACAGGTGCTGGAAATCAAACCTGGGTCCTCTAGCAGAGCGGCAGACACTCTCAACTTCTGGGTCATTTCTCTAGCCTCACACTTGAGTATATAGAAAGGACTAACAAGGTCCTCTTCAGATAAATCTCCTCTTGCCTCTCATTTACAGCAAAATGGACTGGTTGAATTAGACCATTTTAGAGCATTGAGCCGTCTGGTAGAATTAGACCATCTAAATGAGGCCTTTGCCTCACAAAGATTTCCATGTTTTAAAAAGTATGAATGGCCCAAATAGTTGAGAATGAAATAAAGTAGGAGATGAAGGGGCAGGGTTTTCTGAGTGGTCCAACCTCCCGCTTACTGCACAGATTAAAGATGTTGGTATGCACCTGCTTGCTCCAGGACTCTGACTTGAGAAAAAAAAAAAACCAGAGACTTCGAAGGATGTCTCTTTATGCCTCTTAAGCTGAGTGTGAAATGTTCCTGGGTTGCATAGAAAACTGATTTTTTTTTTCCTAAGTAGATTTTCAAATTCAGATATTTTGAACGGTGGTTGGCTGATTGCACGGTTCACAGTGGTGAATCCCAGAAACCTAGTGAAGTAGGAGATTGGCAGGCATCGGAGCACCCGGGGTGCAAGCGCGAACACTCCAATTTCCGATGTAATAGGTTGTTTGGTGTGGAAAGGTCTGCAGCTGGAGTGAGAAATCAGAGAACATTAGTGTCTGAGGTGCGAGAGCTGAGGACAGCTGCTTTGGATCTTGAAGTTATTTTTGTGGAACCAAAGACCCCATTTCATATTCTGCCAAAAATTATTACTGATTTTGAATTTATTTTCAAAGTTCTCAGAAAGGAAGGCAACTTGTACATTTATATTTTCTTTAAAACTTGGTGGGGGAAATAATGATTATAAATTGATAAATTTAGTAACTACATCTAATTTTTACTGTAATGAAATACTTAAATCAAGATTGTCACAGGGTATTGGCATAACAGTTTACATATTTAAGAGGAAACCTTTGATCAGGAATTATTAAAATCTCTGAGTTATAGAAATTTAAATAAGTCTCAACTAGGATTCTGGTTAAGATGACTCTCTACATTTACCCTTAGCCACACTAGCGTAGCACAGCGAGGCTGAATTAATGGCTTTGGGCAATCACTCAGCTGCTTCAGGGGACCGTGGATGGGTTAGACTTCAAAATAGCTTTGCACAGTAGAAGTCTGAATGGAAAACAGGAATGTAGCATGGCCTCAGCTCTTGCTCTAGAGTCTAAAGCAGTGGTTCTCAACCTAGGGGTCAAATGACCCTTTCACAAGCGTTGACTAACACCATCCTACATTTCAGAAGTTTATTCTGTGATTCATAACAGCAGCAAAGTTACACCTATGATGTAACAATGAAAATAATTTTATCCTTAGAGGTCACCAAACATGAGGAACTATATGAAAGGGTCGCAGTATTAGAAAGGTGGAGAACCCCTGGTCTAAAGCAATGTAGTATATGGTGGTAGGGTGTAGTTCATGGCTGCATCCCAATTTGTGTTCAAGGTCTGTAAGAATTCTCCAGTAAGAAATACTTAAGATGACTGTAGCATTTCAGGAACTGTCTAGCTTCCTGTTTCCATATGCTCCATCCAGGGAGGAAGTCCTTAACTCAGGGTAGATCTCTACTAGTGTGTTAGGATGGTGAGAACCATGAGCCTAGTTATCATCTTTATCTCATGTGTCTCCATGTTCTTGAATGTCTCTACTTAGCACTGTAATATCTTACTGCTATATTCCAAACACTCTTGGAGAAGAGCCAGTTTTCCTTTGCATTTAGTCCCCCTTTCTTGAGGAAGAAAGCACACTTGTTAGCTTTATTTAGTTGCTTGCTGACATCATTCTATTCCTCGATACTTTGTTTTATAATTCCCTCTCTCTGCTCCCTTCTGTCTTTCAGACCCTCTTGTTGGAACTTAGTATCCTCTGGGTCAACTTGTTACCTTCTTCATGAAATCAGCTCTGTCTGATTTTTGAAAGTCCAATTTCATGGTGTGTGGACTGTTGACATCCTTCAACTAAGTATTCAGCTACCCTCCATCCATTTTTTATGGGATTTTGCCCTAATTTGGTCTTGGGGTCTAGTGTAGGGGCTTGAGTTTGTAGATCAGGGAAGACTAGGAAAAGGAGTCTCTGCCTGTGTGGCTGTGTGGAAGGCATTATCTATTCTGGGCGAAGATTTATCTGCAAGGCTGCTTTGGGATCACCCTTACTCCTGTCAGTAATCATGCTCTGGTTGTAGACATTCACGTCTCCTTCCGGGAGCGAATCTTAGCAAGAACTCTCTAGTGGCAAGGCTTAACACTTCCCATATGAAAACTGAGACTAGAACAAATTAGTGTAACTTCTAACTAGTACATTCAATTGTATTCTAAAGCAATTCAGTTTTGATTTAACTTTCTGATACTAGGACCTGTGATTTTCTCAGCATGGCACCTTGAGAGCACGGCCAATCAGAGGAACCTGGGTATGTGTACCCTGTAAGCAGAAGGCAGAGGTTGCTGTCTACCATGTAGTAGCACTTTCTCCTTTGTTCATATTAGGCTGCAGGTCATATCAAATCATTGATCTTAATTTTATTTCAAGATGGAATTTATGCACTGTACAGTATGGTGGTTATAGAAACTGACCTATAAAGAAGGTTCCCATCTCATAAATGGCTGATATTATAAAAATGAAATACTAGAAATAAGAGCCATGGAGAATAACAACATGGTCCAGAAGGAGACAAGCAGTCCTTCACTAGTTCTAGAGAATTAAGATAATAACCCAATGAGACCAATTCTTATTTTCCCTCTCAGGGCTTATTTAGAAGTCAATTTATAGTCTTTGTTGTATTTTCTTAGAAAATAAGTAGAACATTTAAAACTGTCTGTATTCTGAATGTTTTATGTGTATCTCTTTTGAGAATAGTAAGTTTGGTAGGGTTTAGTAAGATGGAGAGTCCATTGTTCCCATTGAAAAGGCAAAAAAAGATCTTTTGGGTATATGCCCAGGAGTGGTATAGCTGGGTATTGAGGTAAAGCTATTCCCAGTTTTCTGAGAAACCACCAGATTGCTTTCCAGAGTGGTTGTATCAGTTTGCACTCCCACCACCAATGAAGGAATGTTCCCCTTGCTCCACAACCTCCCCAGCATGTGCTATCACTTGAGTTGTTGATCTTAGCCATTCTAATGAGCATAAGGTAGAATTTTAGAACCATTTTGATTTGCGTTTTCCTGGTGGCTAAAGATGTTGAACATTTCTTCAAGTGCTTCTCAGACCTTAGAGATTCTTATGTTGAGAATACTCTGTTTAGCTCTGTACCCTATTTTTAATTGGTTTATTTGGTTTGTTGGTGTCTAATTTCTTGAATTCTTTATATATTTTGGGTATTAGCCTTCTATCAAATGAAGGGCTGGTGAAGACCTTTTCTTATTTTGTAGGCTGCAATTTTGTCCTATTGATAGTGTCCTTTGCCTTACAGAGGCTCTGCCATTTCATGAGGTCTTGTTTATTAATTGTTGGCATTAGCACCTGAGCTATTGGTATTCTACTCAGGAAGATGTCTCCTATACCAATGTATTCAAGGTAGTTCCCCACTTTCTCTTCTATTAAATTTAGTGTATCTGGTTTTATGTTGAAGTCTCTGATCCACTTATGATAACGTGGATCTATTTTCAGTCTTCTGCCTGCAGACATCTACTTAGACCCAAACCATTTGTTGAAGAATGCTTTCTTATTTCCATTGCATGGTTTGGTCTTTGTCAAAAGTTAAGTGTCTATAGGTATGTAAGCTTTTTCTGGGTCTTCGATTTGATTCCATTGATCAACCTGTCTGTTTTTATAACAACACCATGCAGTTTTGTTCTTTTTTAAACTATTGCTCTGTAGTACAGCTTGAGATCAGGGATGGCGATACCTCCAGAAGTTCTTTTATTGTATAAAATCCAATTCTGGATTTTTTTTTTGTTTTTCCATATAAAGATGAGATTTATTCTTTAAAGGTCTGAATAGCCAGAAATTGGAAAAACACAGATGCCTCTCAATGGAAGAATGGATAAAGAAATTGTGGGTCATTTATACAATGGAATACTGCTCAGCAATTATAAATAAGGACATCATGAAATTTGTAGGCAAAAGGATCTAGAAAATATGGATCTAGAAAATATCATCCTGAGTGAAGTAACCCAGACCCAAAAGGACATGCCTGGTATGTACTCACTTATAAGTGAATATTAGTCAAAAAGTACAGGATAACCACAATACAATCCACAGATCCAAAGAAGCTAAATAACGAGGGCCCAAGGGAGAATGCTTGAATATCACTCAGAAGGGGAAATAAAATAGTCATCAGAAGCAGATGGAGGGAGGGGACTAAGTGGGAGAAGAGATGGAGAGGGAAATAAGGGGTGGGGAGGATCAGGTGTGAAGACAACCCCAGGAGAGACAGAATAGGAAGATGGAAATGGCTCCAGCTTGGGCCCATCCTCTGCCACAGAGCTCCATATCGAGGTGGCACAGGGAGAAAGCTAGCCTCCCAGGAGTGCTGAGATGCCTGACAGTGCAGGTAGGACCATTCCTGCTGCTCAGAGGAACCCATCCAGAATCCTCAGGTGGGAGCCTTCCTGGTTTCTGTCTCCAGCTGGGAACCATCCTCCACCACAGAGATCCATATCCAGGTGGTGCAGGGAGATTGCTAGCCTCACAGGAGTGGACTGAGAGTGCAGGTAGGACTACCCCTGCTGCTCAGAGGAGCCTGCCCAAAACCCTGAGGACACAAGAACCCAGGGGCAGCATGGGACAAGAGTCTTCCGATTTCCCTCTGTGCCCAGAGCTGATCCTGGGCCACGGAGCTACATACACAAATATCACAAGAGAGCTGGTCTCCCAGGAGTGCTTACACACCTGGTGCACAGGTAAGACCACCACGTCTCTACAAATTCCTGGCCCAAGAGAGACCTGCCCAGAGCCATCAGGATACAGGAACCAAGAATCAGCTGAGGACAGGATCCTGCTGGTTTCTGTCTGTACACCTGAGCTGACTGTATACCACAGCTCTCCATACCTAAATTCCTCCCAGAGAGAACTGGTCTCCCAGGAGTACTGATACGCAGGCTTGTAGTAGCCATTCTAATATCAGATAAAATTGACTTTCAACCAAAAGTCATCAAAAAAGACATGAAAGGACACTTCATACTCATCAAAGGAAAAGAAATCTATGAAGAAGAACTCTCAATTCTGAACATCTATGCTCCAAATGCAAGGGCACCACATTCATAAAAGAAGCTTTACCAAAGCTTAAAGCGCACATTGTAACTCACACAATAATTGCAGGGAACTTCAACACCCCACTCTCATCAATGGACAGATCATGGAAACACAAACTAAGCACAGACACAGTGAAACTTACAGAAGTTATGGACCAAATGGATTTAACAGATATATCTATAGAACATTTTGTCCTAAATCAAAAGAATATACCTTCTTCTCAGCACCTCATGGTACCTTTACCAAAATTGACCATATAATCAGTCACAAAACAGACCTCAACAGATATGAGAAGAGCGAAATAATCCCGTGCCTCCTATCAGATCACTATGGATTAAGGCTGGCCTTCAATAGCAACAAAAACAACAGAAAGCACAAATGCACATGGAAGCTGAACAATGCTCTACTCAATGATACCTTGGTCAAGAAAGAAATAAGGAAAGAAATTAAAAACTTTTTAGAATTTAACAAAAATGAAGGCACAACATACCCAAACTTATGGGACACAATGAAGGCAGTGCTAAGAGGAAAACTCATAGCTCTGAGTGCCTTCAAAAAGAAACTGGAGAAAGCATACACTAGCAGCTTAACAGCACACCTGAAAGCTCTAGAATAAAAAGAAGCTAATACACCCAAGAGGAGTAGCCAGCAGGAAATAATCTCAGGGCTGAAATCATCTAAATAGAAACAAAAAGAACTATACCAAGAATCAAAAAAACCAGGAGCTGGTTCTTTGAGAAAATCAACAAGCTAGATAAACCCTTAGCCAGACTAACCAGAGGGCACAGAGACAGTATCCAAATGAACAAAATCAGAAATGAAAAGGGAGATATAACAACAGAAACTGAGGAAATTAAAAAAAATCATCAGATCCTACTACAAAAGCCTATACTCAACACAACTAGAAAACCTGGATGAAATGGACAATTTCCTAGACAGATACCAAATACCAAAGTTAAATCAGGATAAGATAGACCATCTAAACAGTTCTATAACCCCTAAAAAAAAATAAAAGCAGCCATTGAAATTCTCCCAACCAAAAAAAGCACAGGACCAGATGGGTTTAGTGTAGAATTCTGTCAGACCTTCAAAGAAGACCTAATATCAATACTCTTCAAACTATTTCACAAAATAGAAATACAAGGAACACTACTCAACTCATTCTATGAAGTCACAATTACGCTGATACCAAAACCACACAAAGATCCAACAAAGAAAGAGAACTTCAGACCAGTTTCCCTTATGAATATTGATGCAAAAATACTCAATAAAATTCTTGCCAACTGAATCCAAGAACACATCAAAACAATCATTCACCATGATCAAGGATCAAGTAGGCTTAATCCCAGGGATGCAGGGATGGTTCAATATATGGAAATCCATCAATGTAATCCACTACAAAAGCAAACTCAAAGAAAAAATCCACATGGTCATTTCATTAGATGCTGAAAAATGCCCTCTCTCTCCATATCTGTTCAATATAGTACTTGAAGTTCTACCTAGAGCAATTAGACAACAAAAGGAGGTCATAACAAAAGGAGGGATACAAATTGGAAAGGAAGAGTCAAAGTATCACTATTTGCAGATGATATGATAGTATACTTAAGTGATCCCAAAAACTCCACCAGAGAACTCCGATAGCTGATAGACAACTTCAGCAATGTAGCTAGATACAAAATTAACTCAAACAAATCGGTAGTCTTCCTGTACTCAAAGGATAATCAGGCTGAGAAAGAAATTAGGAAACAATACCCTTCACAATTGTCACAAACAATATAAAGTATCTTGGTGTGACTCTAACCAAACAACTGAAAGATCTGTATGACAAGATCTTCAAGTCTCTGAAGAAAGAAATCGAAAAAGACTTCAGAAGATGGAAAGATCTCCCATGCTTGTGGATTGGCAGGATTAATATAGTAAAAATGGCCATCTTGCTAAAAGCAATCTGCAGATTCAATACAATCCCCATCAACATTCCAACTCAAATCTTCATAGAGTTAGAAAAAGCATTTCTCAAATTCATCTGGAATAACAAAAACCCAGGATAGCTAAAACTACTCTCAACAATAAAAGAACTTCTGGGGAAATCAGTATCCCGGGCCTCAATCAGTACTACAGAGCAGTAGTGATAAAAACTGAATGGTATTGGTACAGTGACAGGCAAGTAGATCAATGGAATAGAATTGAAGTCCCAGAAATGAACCCATATACCTATGGTCACTTGATCTTTGACAAAGCAGCTAAAACCATCCAGTGGAAAAAAGATAGCCTTTTCAACAAATGGTGTGGGTTCAACTGGTGGTTCACATTCAGAAGAACGAAATTTTATCCATTTTTATCTCTTTGTACAAAGCTCAAGTCCAAATGAATCAAGGACCTCCACATAAAATCAGACACACTGAAACTAATAGAAAAGTAGGTGGAGAAGAGCCTGGAGCACATGGGCACAGGGAAAAATTTCCTGAACAGAACATCAATAGCTTATGCTCTAAGATCAAGAATTGATAAATGGGACCTCACAAAATTACAAAGTTTTTGTAAGGCAAAGGACACTGTCACTAGGACAAAACAGCAACCAACAAATTGGGAAAAGATCTTTACCAACCCTACATCTGACAGAGGGCTGATATCCAATATATACAAAAACTCAAGAAGTTAGAATTCAGACAACCAAATAACCCTATCAAACAGAGGGGTGCAGATATAAATAAAGAATTCTCAACTGAGGAGTACCAAATAGCTGAGAAGCACCTAAATAAATGTTCAGCATCCTTAGTCATCAGGGGAATGCAAATCAAAACAATGCTGAGATTCCATCTCACACCAGTCAGAATGGTTAGGATCAAAATCTCAGGTGACAGTTGGTGCTGGCCAGGATGTGGAGAAAGAGGAACACTCCTCCACTACTGGTGGGATTGCAAGCTGGTACAACCACTCTGGAAATCAGTTTGGTGGTTCCTCAGAAAATTGGACATAGTACTACTGGAGGACCCAGCTATACCACTCCTGAGCATATACCCAGAAGATTCTCCAACAAAACATGGGGAAAAAACAGCCATGGGAGGAGATATATAGACAAAGTGTGGAGCAGAGACTGAAGGAAAGGCCATCCAGAAACTGCCCCACTTGGGAATCCACCCCATATACTGTCACCAAACCCAGACACTAATGTGGATGCCAACAAGTACTTGCTGACTGGAACCTGATAGAGCTGTCTCCTGAGAGGCTCTGCCAGTACCTGACAAATACAGAGGTGGATGCTCTCAGCCAACCATTGGACTGAGCATAGGGCCCCCAATGGAGGAGCTAGAGAAAGGACCCAAGATGCTGAAGGAGTTTGCAGCCCCATAGGAAGAACAACAATGTGAACCAATCAGACCCCCAGAGCTCCCAGGGACTAAACTACCAACCAAAGAGTTCACATGGAGGGACCCATGGCTCCAGCTGCATATGTAGCAGAGGATGGCCTTGTTGGACATCAAAGGGAGGAGAGGCCCTTGGCCCTGAGAAGGCTGGATGCCCCAGTATAGGGGGAATACAAGGACAGGGAAGTGGGAGTGTATGGGTTGGTGATCAGGGGAAAGGGGAGTTTGGGATAGGGTGTTTTCAGAGGGGAACCAGAAAGGGGATAACGTTTGAAATGTAAATAAAGAAAATATCTAATAAAATTTTTTTTAAAAAGTAGCAGTCTATGTTTAAAAAGTTTGCTATTAAAAACATATTTTAAGAAAAAGAAGGAAGATGGAAATGGAATAGGGGAGGCGCAGAGGGTGACTCTAGCTTAGATTCCTAGCAGTGGGGGATATAAAGCAGTAGATAGTGGCTCCCTACTGTAACCAGGCAGGACTCCCAGTGGAGGGATAAGAATACCAACCCATCCACAAATCCATCAACCCAAGCTTTGGACTGCCTACAAGAAGTGCAGGGACAAAGATGGAGGAGAGACTGAGGGAAAGGCTAACTAACAACTAGCCCAACTTAAGACCCATCCCATGGGCAAGAACCAATCCCCGAGACTATTAATACTCTGTTATACTTGCAGACAAGAGCCTAGCATAACTGTCCTCTGAGAGGTTCCACCCAAGAGATGAGTGAAACAGATGCAGAGACCCACAGTCAAATATTGGGGAGAGCTTGAGGAGTCTTGTGGAAGAGTTGGGGGAAGGACTAAGGGGTTCAGATGGGATAGGAACGCCATAGGAAGACCAACAGAGTCAATTAATCTGGATGCTTGGGGCCTCGCAGAGACTGAACCACCAACCAAAGAGTACACATGGGCTGGACTTAGCCTCCACCCTCACACATGTTGCAATTTGCTCTTCATTCATGTTCCCCAACAATTGGAGCAGGGGTTTATCCTGACTGTTGCCTGTGGGTCTTGTTCCCTTAACTGGACTCAGTTGGAGAGGGTGTCCCTGGCCTGCAGCATCTTGCTGGGCCAGAGTGGGTTGGACCCATGGCTGTCCTCCTGCTTCTAGAATGAAAAGGGGAGGGGGATAGAGGAGGAGAATGGGTGGGGGCTGTGATCGAGATCTAAAGTGAATAAATAAATAAATTAATGAGGAGAAGAAGAAAAAGAAAAAAGACCGTTAGGATAAAGGAGCTGTGTGTGATCTGTTCCTGATTGTTCTAGTTGTCACTGAGATGTACTCACTCCTCAACAGCGATCAAGTTGCCTGCATGGCTGTTAAGTCGACTGAACAAATCAGCACAGCTTTCTTCTCAGACTGTGGGTTCTCCTGTTTTCACCACTTCATCGTGTTATTTATTTACTTGATGCCCTAGCATGTATCAGTGTGATCATCCATCTAGCCCCTGTGTCTGTCTGTCAATGCCTTTTAACACAATGCTAAAAAAAAAAAAAATCTCAAATTTTCACATCAGGATATGTAGCTCGTCCTTCGAAAATTGGATTTAGGTTAATAGTTTCGGAAATACACTGTAACAGAATCCGTTTTCTACTTACCAGTCAAATATCATTATCTACTATCTACTTTGTAGAAATACTTAAGTAACTATTAGCATCAGCATAATATTCCTGATGACATTAGTTCCCCCTCCCCCACTTCAGAGATAAAATGAAAAAGAAAGCTGAGCAACTACAAATGGATCTACATCTACAAAGATGAATATCCAGAAAAATTTGACTCAAGCACAATCATCTTCTTTGAAAGTCGTTTCTTTATTGAATGTTGCCATGTTCAAAGATAGTAATTAACTAATTCAATATATTTAATGAGTCCTCATGCTATAAGCTTTTGGATAGTCAAATGAGAAGAACAGCCTCAAGAAGTTTTAGAAGATGTCCAGTGAGAGAGAGTCTTTGCTGGGTAAGCGTAAGGACCTAGATTGCCATCCCCACCAGCTGGGTGAAAACTGGGTGTGGCAATGTGCCCTTGAAATCATAGTGCTGGGGAGATGGAGGTGGGCTGGTCTGAAAATTTCAATAGTTAGCCAGTCTAGCACAAGCAGTGAGTTCCAAGTTTAGTGAGAGGCTGTATCTTAAGAAAATAACACAGAGAGTGACAGTTCAGGCCCCCAAACAGTCTTCTCTGGCCTTTCACATCTCTGCACACATGCATCTTTGCATACACATATACATACCACACACACACACATACAGAGAGAGAGAGAGAGAGAGAGAGAGAGAGAGAGAGAGAGAGAGAGAGAGAGAGAGAGATTTTTAGGAAGAATTATAGTGTACTTTCAGCCCTGTCTTCGGTCCTTATTCATTTGCCAAATGTCACTTTGACTCCCTGATAATCAAACAAAAAATAAAAGCAAAGTAAAACATCAAAATTGGGGTGACCTCTGTGTGCAGCATCTGAAACAAGCTATGTAAGTTTAAAATCTAGCTAATGATGTAAAATGTACATTTTTCCTAGATAGGCAAATTAATTCATTGTTTATGATTGCAAACTTTCAGAAAGATGGGTCTCTATCCATCCATGCTATAATTATGGTACCCACCTATTCTATTTCTCCCTATTTAGATTCTAGTAAAACAGAAAATCGAAACAGCCAGATAGGGTTATTATAGTTCAGGCCACTAGAGCTGCTAGCCAGCAGCATATCAATTATATATCAATGGATATACAATTACAGATCTTATATCAATCTATAATTACCACTAGATTTCTCTTTCTCATCCTCCTCCTCTTCTTTTCATTTGTCTTTCTAAAATAGACCAAGTCTGTAGAAAGAGGCATCAGTAAGAGAACAGTAGTAGGCTTTGTTTGCTAAGTGTGTTCTCATGGTGCTCTCATGTTAGTTAGTCATACCATTGGTAACTCTTCCTATGATGTGATGAGCACATGGTATTGGTGAAAGCCATTAAGTACCAGGTTCTTCATCAACATCAACATCAACATCAACATCAACATCAATATCAACATCAACAATGGAATCACACTCTAGAAACAAACTCAGATCTAAAGTCTTTCTCACCCATGGAACTACCCAAAGTACTGATTTCTGTTTAGGAAAACCAATATAAGCCCTCTCAACGAGTTTCCCAAATTTCCAAAGTGGGAAACACTTCCCATTAAGAAAATTAGTTTTCACAGAAGTAAACTAGTTCCTTTTGCTTTGGAAGCTGTTGTTAATGAAACACAGAAAACTCTGGGCCTAAGGCTCACCTTAAAAGTAAAGGATTTCTAGCAGGGCAGTTAGAAGACATCACACAGCAGACACTTCTTTGATCATCTTTCCTTGCTTTTAGTGTTGAAAACATGTAAAAAAAACCAAAGATTTATTTAGAGGAAAAAGCTGTAAATGGGTTATTTCACCTAAATGAAATGCAATTTTATCAGAAAGGTTTTTTTTTTCTTCTGTTCGAGGCAACAGTAATTTAATTTAGGAGACTGTTAACCTCCAATGTAACAGATATATAAATCATATTAAAACCACCTTGAAGTTTGTAGTGAGCAGTGCAATAGATCCCAAGACCATTTAAGACGCCCAGCTAAGTGACTTATGTAAAATGTACTCCAGGCAGCAAAGACGGGAATCAAGGTTAATTAAAAGCAAACACTGCCCATGTTCTTTCTTCCCTTGTATAGCTGTCTCCTCTTACAGAGCATTCCAAAGCAATTTTCTCAATTTTTCTATCAAGATTTCTTTTAGTTGCTTCTTTATGTCTCTCTTTGTTAGACAAGTTCTTCACGAGTTTGAATGCCACTAAGGAGGCCTTATGTTTGTTTAAAAATCTCAGCCAACTCTGAAATACTCGATGAGAAGTTTTGCCCATGTCAAGTCACAAAATTCTAATTCTGTAAGGTTGCAAATATCATCACCCCATGTTAAAAGATTTAAATGTTTTGGATCAACTATTAACACATTTTATATATTAAAAAGATAAAAGAATAGGTTTAGAACTCAGGAAACTGCATCAGTGCTTGAAATAATATATACTAAGAACTGTTCCATTCCTTGTTATTAAAAAAATAATATAAAAAACTAATCATTTGGAAATAATGTAAAAAGCACATGTTTCCTGCCTATTGAGCAATGAGATATCACATAACTTGTGTCTCCTTGATTCCTTTTCTATTGACTACAGTAATGATACCTTTGCCAATGATGACACACTTTTTATAGAAGCTATCTCTAAGTCAAAACAGCCACTGGACGGGTAATTTCCATAAGCTAGTGTTGTCCACTGTTGAGTTCTCACTGTCTGTTGTACATGGCAGCTGGAACTCCTGTCTGCGTGACTGAGAAGAATGTGATGGCAGCAAATTGAGCGTCAACCTGTCCCTGCTGTCAGTATCTCTATGGCCTTCAGGTGCTTTGAGGATCTGCTCTTTCCAGATGTGTAGACATTTGGGTTCACTTCCTGTGGGTCCCATTTTCATCTTGGGTCTGATATCTGCAGACATTACAAACTTGCAGAGAAGTGGGAGGCTCACTTTAATGAGCAGCCATTGCACCTACACATATATCTTTAAGGAACTTCTTTATCTTATCTTGGTGTCTCTAGACAATAAAGCCCAACTTGGGGGCATAACTAGTTCCTGATCCCAGTCAAAGCAAAACAAATAACACACATAAACAAACAAAAAAATGCATTTATCTCATACTTATAAAAGGCAATTTAGGGGAAATGGGACAAGACAGTCAAAGACGAAGCAGAATTTGTGTGGGGACAGAATATAGAGGATGAGATCTACATCACTTGATGTAATAGTTTAATAATATTTTAGACCTACTATAATCCAGAAAAGAAGAGCAGAAGGAAAAAAAGATGGAAGTCAGCAAAAAAGCCAAAACAGCATGAAGAGCTAGGGAGTAGAGCTATCATCTAGTGGTCAGCCAGAAAAAAGCTTTCCATGTGAAAAGGACAGACCTATTTGGATACCATAGCAACTATTATGTCTCAAGACAGTCTTTAGAAAAGGAGAGCAAGTTCCTCACTCAGTTACCACCGTTGTTCCAAGTCATACCTGCTGGCCTTCCTGCTCAGGTGGAAAGGTATCTAGAAGTCACCTAGCTTGGAGGAGAGAAGGTATCCTAATGGACGGGTATACTAAGACACAGGAGCTCAGGAGCCACAGAGTTCTGGTGGGTCAGAGTCCCAATGGAAGGACATTCTGAGACATGAGAGCCTGTGAACCACACAACTCTGAGAGGAAGTCTCCTCAGCAGAGGTGTTGCAGCTCCCAGGAGAGGCTATGCCCAGCTGATCGGAGTTCAGGAGCCTCAGCCCTGCTCCATTTCTTCCCTTCTTGTCTCCATTGCTGCTTGGCTCCTCTCTATGAGAGAGTCACACCAGGCAGCAAATCTCATGAAGGAAATTTATTGGGAGGCTGCAGGGTATAGCAGGATGAATCCAAGGTTGGGTCACAGGAAAGAACCGCGGGGGGGGGGCGGGGGGGAATTGAACAAAGGGCGGGGCTTATATAAGATTTCTTAGGGGGCGGAGCTTTCCAGGGCAGAGATTTCTAGAGTGAGAATTGGTGGGATTTCAAGTCCTGAGCTTGGGGACTCAGGGGTTGGTGGCTTTTTTCACCCTCTTTCCCTGTATCAGGGCCATGGATTAAGATAGAAAGACTTTCCCTGGCAGCTAGCTGCTTTGACTGCAGAGCTGCTGAGGGAGGCTGGAGAGGAGGTTCCTCCACTGTGGACAGCTCCCGCAGCAAAATCACTCAGGGACTACAATACCCAGAAAGTGTGAATATCCACACATTAAGTTGTGAGAAACCACTGGGTCATCTAAGGTCCCAGGGCTCTAGTTTGCAGGTGTTGTGATCAATCTTACAAGGTCAATTCCTGGATCCTTAAACAGGAAGTTAACAAAAGTCACTGGTTGAGCTGTGCCAGAAATCTGAAAAGATTTAGTAGTTTCTTTAAGAGAAAATGGCAAAAGAACTGGAACGTTAAAGAGAAAAGAGGTATTAATAATATCTTCCAAATTAAAAAAAATCATTACTTTAATAGTTTCATAGAAAGAAAATAACAATTGTAAAATTGAAACACATCGAGCATGCAGATTTCCAATTTTTGGCTACTGAGACAATTACAAAAAGGAAACGATATTAATTAATAATTAATAAATAAACAATAACTACAACTTACTCAGTGTCATATCATGCCAAACACTGAGACCACTGCATGGATAATTCCATTTCTAACATGTATCACTGGCATGTATTTACAACATGGTTTGTTCGGTTCTCACAAATTACTGACTTGGGGGGAGGGTAATAAATCTCAAATCCTCACAACCATCATATTAACCATTGTACCCTCCACTGTATCAAGGGATGGCCATGAGACTCAGCAATAGCTTTTGGCTCACAGTGGAAGTTTATTAAAAGTATTTCTGAAAAGGAGGTGCTTTCTTAATACAAGTGGGTCCTGTTTATGTCTTCTTTACCCTTCTTCAATCGGATGTTGATGCTGTATTTGTAAGAACAAAACTTTAGAATCACAGCTATGAAAATGACTATGTAGGCACTATAGTCACTGGCTGTCAAATTCCAGGCAGTAAGAGATAAATCTCTAACTCTCTAAGTCACTATTAAGTGCCTTTCTATTGTTAGCCTGGTTTTTGTCCTTCAAGACTTCCATAGATATGAGGCACAATTTTATGACTTTTGCCTGTACAAATAGTAGTTTCATTCATCAGTTCCTGTTGGGAGACTTTGCTTCATGGATCTTTATTGATCAGCAAACTCCTATGTACCCAAAACTAGCTCATCCCAAGAAACTAGAAAAATGGTATCTTTCATTTTCAAGTGCCCTTTCAAAATCTTATTGCTTGCTTATAAATTCCTAGAGCTATGCAATTGTAGTTAATCAAACTAAACTAAAAGGATAATCATGTAAACAGGAGTCAGTCATAATAGGGTGGAAACTCTCTAGATACATTAGTTGAGACTAAATGCATACTTTCCCCTTAATTCAATAGAGGAACAATTTGAAAACAGTATCCTTCATTGAGAATGTTGCAAGGTTGGGAAAGATGAAACTATAGAGATGGCAAAAGTATTTGAGTGTAACTTCTCTAATAGACTGTAGGATATATTTCAATTAATTTTTTTAAAAAAATTACAGAAAGATTAACAGTTGCTATAACCTAGCAATCCTACCACTGAGCACATATCCAAAGGAAATGAAATCAATTGTTGGAGAGATATAGGCACTTCCAGATCCACTGTAGCATTGTTTACCATTATATGAAGTGAAAATGGCCTAAGATTTACTGACTGATGGGAGGATGTTGGAAAGGTGCTATGTACAATGGGATCATATTCCATGATTAAAAGAGAATAAAATAATGTCAGCTACTACACCAGCAAGCCCAGAGAGGACTCACCAGAGCACCTTTAATCCCTTTATTTTTCTCTGCAATGTTTCTTTAGCATGTGGACCAGGGACTTTGGACAGTACCTTCAATCTGAGTTCATATCCAAGTGACTTTTTTGTCTTGCCAAGAACAGCAAGGCTTGGCAGGAAGTGGGGATAAGAAGGCACTGCCTTTCTGGCAGCATCAAGTGTGTCTTCTAAGAACTGTGGTCAGAAACTGTAATGAGGCCTGTGTAGTGAAAAGAAATTTCTGACTGAAGTCTGAAAAAAAAAATTGAAACCAGTTATTTTTCTTGGTGTTTTACAGTTCCATTTTAGTTGGAAGAATTCCTTCTTTTTCCTTTTTTAAAAATTGTTTTTTTTTAAATGATAACTCTTCCATGAGAAAATGAAGGGCACTTTGCAAATAGCTGTATAGGTAAACCTGATGGTTCAAGTAGGCAAATAACAATTTTGAGAGTTAAAGATCATACCACTTGACTTGAACACTGGATAAAAACACAGATTTACTTTGCAAGATTTTATGAGGATTTCCTGATAAGGATGTTATTTTGTCTTCAGATTCTTGAATGGCTGAAAAACTAACATGCTAATGAGAACATTGAAGACATTTTTATTAAAGTCATTAAAAATGATAATTTAACATCATAGTTGTACTTATGATTCAGATGCAACAGCTTCTTATTTCCAGGAGCAGGCACACTGTAAATGTTCATGGATAGATATGATGGGTATTGAAAGCCTCCTGTCTCCAGAGGATCATACCTATGTAGATGCTGCACAACTTTATTGGAGTTATTAACTCATTAAAAAAATAATAAAAAGTAATGAGCTTTTCTAAAAGAAACTAAATGTGTTTTTGGAGTTCTGGTCTACCTGACACCATTTTTCTCCCCACAACAGAACATGTGTTCTATATGAAAGGACCCACAGAGCCTCTGATTCCATCTTTGTCAGACAGCCTGGCTTGGGGAAGGATGGAGTCTTAATGAGCTAAAGAAGTAACTATAACTGCAAATAGAGCTTTTCCTCTGAATGTGGGTATATGTGTATGAGTCTTAAATTTCAGTGAATGGTTGCAAGTGTATCTGAAATTGTAACTGTGCCACAAGTTGAATGCCTTGGTAAGGGATTTAGTCAGTTTACAAGCTATAGTTTTAGTAGTTACTCTTTGTGTATGACAATGATTGTATGCCTATTTAGCATCCAAGGTGGGGCCTGGGGAGAGCGGAACTAAGAGTTAAGAACAAGCTTGGAGAAACAGCTTGTCAGTCAGACATAAATCTAATAAATACCGCCCTAGACAATTCTCTATAGGAAGTCATAACCTCACCAAGGTGTAAGTTCTAAAAATCATAATATTAGATAGTGCCTGTAAAAACTGTAATCGATACATTTTTGTATGAAATAAACCTTATAGTCAAGCATGTAGAAAATTAAGTATTCAAAGAAAAGAAATGTAAGCAACAAATCACAGAAAGTAAAGGTTATGATGACGTTATATCTGGCTGCTGTGACCGAGGGCAAACAATTAGCAGACTTCAGCTCTGCTTTCCAAATAGGCAGTGTTTGATCGCTGGAAAGGATAGTGCCCTATTTGGCAAGGCATGCTCTGCCTTTTGAATCTCAAAAGCACTGATAACCTTCTGATCCAGCTTTCTGGAGAGAGTTCTCCCACGGTGGACATGAAAAATGCAGTACTCTGTGAAATATGCCCTCAGAGAGGCACGCTACCGCCAGCCAAAGTAAAGCCTTTCTAGTACAAGCAGGTCAGGGCCTAATGCTCTTTTAATTTTAGCAGAGATGCTGCATTGCATAACTTGCTATGCCTACATCCTTACCACTCTACATATTAATTTTTCATTGTCTGAGAAATTACATCAGCTGCTTGTGCAAATACCAGCATAGGCTATAACATCCATGGGGGAGGGGGGGCGGGGGGCGGAGTTTTTCTCCAAAGTCGTGCTTCACCTGGATATGTCAAATATTCCATCTTACTGTAAAGTCTAGTTGTTGTAAGGTCTTTTACATGAACTAAGGTCAAGTATGATACTTCTAAGACTGTGGATTGGGGAGGGGAACTACTCCTTCTCGCAGAGTGAGAGATAATAGGAGAATCTGGAGTAATGTATAAGTGGGTTTGGCACAGGATACAGAAACTTAATAAGTGGAAGGCGCAGGAATTAGAGCATGAAGCAAAACTGGCTAAAACAAAAAGCCGTATGGAGTCAGAAGCAGTCCTGAACTAAGGAGAGCAGTTGTGTAGGGTGTTGGTGCATGCAGTTCGTGGGCTTCCTATCTCTTCTGTTCTTGTTCCTTTTTCTCCTTTATTCCTTAGGAGCAAAACATTTCTTTCACTATGTCAATAAGTAAAGTTGCCCCATATATGTGAGGACTGAAGTCAGTATCCCCAAAACTTACGTACAATTCACCAGGCATGATGGCTACCTGTAATCCTAATGCTCAGGGAGCAGAGATAAGGGATTTCTGCGGCAAGCCAGCTAGCTATACCAGCCCTAGTTAGTGAGCTCAGAGTTCAGTGTGCAATCCTACCTCAGTAAATAAAAGATTACTGCAACGAAGATATCCAGCGTCAGCTTTGGGCCTACACACACACACACACATACACACACACACACACACACACACATACACACACGTGTTCCATATACAAGATTACAGGCATATACATACATATCCACATCCAAATATTCAAAGAGATAGATAGTTGCCTTTACTTTCAAATTGTATTAGTTACTTTTTGGCTGTGATAAAATATCATGACCAAGGGCATCTCAAGGAAGAGTTTAAATTGGCTTACAATCCTAGAGGGCTGGACATTCATAATGGTAGAGAAAGCTTAATGGTAGGGGCAGTATGTTGAGAAATCACATCTCAATTGTACCTAGGAAGCAAAGAGAGTAAATTTTCAAAGCTCCTCTTACCCCATCTGTGACACACTTTCTCCTGAAAGGTTTCCATCCTAAAAGTTTCATAATCTCCCCAGACAGAACTATCCACTGGGGACCAAGAATTTAAATATGCGAGCCTATGGGAGACATTTCTTATCCAAATCACCACACTTGCTATTCATTCAAATTGCACATACTTGTATCCATTATAGATCAACTAATCAAAAATGACTAGTCCGAAGGTAATGGACCCAGTTTAGCTTTGATATTTCTGAGGAGACCGTGGTGCATCTTCAGCCTGAAGTGTCTGAGGCAAAATAGATAGCATTATACATTGTTTCTCCAGGAAATGTCAACTCACCAGTCATTCCTACACAGGAATGAGTTCTTGCTGATGGATAGGCTCTGGGAAAGAATTTAGGAATCTATTTGTCACAGTGAGGAGACTCAGAGATCTGGGTGGATGAAGGTGAAGAGGTCTCAGTGACTTCAGGTAGTTCAGTTATTTAGATTTTCCAAATTGCCTTGTACAATTTCAACACATGGCAACCTTTCTCCATCAGGTACCAACTTAAGGGTTTTGCAAATATGTAGGAAAACTCAGGGAGAGTCTTAAAGGCATTTAAATGTTTGGAGCCTCTGGTTAATTTAACTTTTAGTAATAAAAGACAGCAAATAAATTCTGGTTTCTGTGTTTCTGTTTGTTTTATAGAAGGTGAAAATTAACTGTCCTCCAAATAGACAAATAAGTCGTTCAAAGAAATTTTACTATTTAAGAACATGCAACTTATAACCTATTATTTAAAAATTGATATCAATGAGAAGAGAGGCCCTTGGACCTGTGAAGGCACATTGCTCCAGGGTAGGGGAATGCTAGGTCAGGGAAGCTGGAATGGATGGGTTAGTGAGCAGGGGGAGAGGGGATGGGATAGAGGGTTTTCGGAGGGGAAAAGTGGAAAGGGGATAACATTTGAAATGTAAATAAAGAGAATATCTAATTTAAAAAAGAAAAAAGCAATAAAAAAAGAAAATTGAGCTAGAAGTAAAACTTTTAGGAAGAATTCTTTTTAGTGAAGGACTAGTATTTTGCTATATGTCTAGATTTTCTGCACCAGATGTGCAAATTTAATATTAAAATAAGTTATATTTAAAGAAAATGTTCTCTGGTCCTTAAGACAGTTTTGTGCTTCAAGTAGGTGCCTGTTTTCTCATGCCTGTCCATGAACCATGCTCTCTGTACATTATCATCATCTGACAATAATCCCCTTATGTTTTTAGGTCAAAGACTTATTTTCTTCAAATGTATTATATTCCTGGGATTCAAATTAGACTCATTAGGTAAGAATATTCTTCAAACACAGGACTTGAACTTTTGTTGATGCTAGCAGATATCTTTGAATTTCTGTCAAAATTTCCTTTAGCAATTTGACTTGTTCTTTAATTTTTAATACCAATTCAAATGTTTAACTTTTTATCTATGTGGATGTGTGTGTATAATTGCAGTCATATGCCATGCATGAGTAGGTGCCTATGTGCCTACAGAGGCCAGAAAAGGGCTCATGTCCCCTGACGGTTCTGAACCTCCTGCCAAGGGTGCTGACAACTGAACTTACATCCTCTAGAAGACCAGTGAGCATCATAAGTGCTGAGCCATCTGTCCAGGCCCTCAATATCATTTCTGTTTGCTGTCTGTATTTTCTATATCATATGTGCTACCTATCTATCTGATATTCAAGACTTTTTAAAAACTTGCTTGATAAGAGATTTGATAATTTCTCATTTTGTAATTACAAATGTATATGCTTATAAAAACTTAAATGTCCAGTGTTTCCATAACATTTCATGAGCCCCCTTTCCCCATCCATGTGTGATAGCATATACCTAAGACCCCCATACTTTTGAGCCAGAGAGAGGAGGGCTGTGAATTCCAGGCCAGCTTAGACTGTAAGCAAAGCTTTAAGACTAAATGAAAAAAAGCACACAACCTTACTCCCAAAATTGTTTTCTATTAAAATCAAGATTTCTGGGCTAGAGAGATGGCTCAGCGGTTAAGAGCACTGACTGCTCTTCCAGAGGTCCTGAGTTCAATTCCTAGCAACCACATGGCAGCTCATAATCCATCTGTAATGGGATCAGATGCCCTCTTCTGGTACGTCTGAAGACAGCTACAATGTACTCGTATACATAAAATAAATAAATCTTCTAAAAGAAATCAAATTAAGATTTCAGTTAATATCTTTTTTGGTGTCCATGGGAAACTTGACTCCAACTTTAATAAAAATTAACAGTTCTCTTCATTTTGCGGGGTTTTAAAAGTCCCATTTGATATTTCATACTCTTTAGGTTTTGTATTACTTCTGTTTTGTATTGTTTTGTTTTGTTTTGTTTTTTTCTTTGTGTCTTTTGGTCAGAGTGCTATTTTCTGGTCTCTTTTTCACAATCTCTTACGAACTCAGATATGTTGTCTTGTATGCCACCAGGCTTTTCTATATGGGACAAGGTTTAAAAGAAATAATACGTTTTCAAATGACCAAAGTATGTTGTGGGTTTGTACATACTCCTCTTTCTCTATAAACACTGAGAAGCTCCAACATCCTCACAGATGTTCTGCCTTTACTGCTGTTTGACTTCCATAACCTTGTGAGAGGAATGAGTTCCCATTTAGTGCAGGTGACAATACTTGAACTGTATCTTTTTTTTTCTTTCATTAGATAATTTCTTTATTCACATTTCAAATGTTAACCCCTTTCCTGGTTTCCCCTCTAAAACTGCCCTATCCCCTCCCTTCTCCCCGTGCTTCTATAACGGTGTCCCCCCACCCACCTACTCCTACTTCCCTGGTCAGGCGTTCTCCTACACTGGGGCATCCAGCCTTCACAGGACCAAGGGCCTCTCTCCTCCCATCAATGTCTGACAAGGCCATCCTCTGCTAAATATGCAGTTGGAGCCATGGGTCCCACAATGTGTACTCTTTGGTTGGTGGTTTAGTCCCTGGGAACTCTGAGGGGTCTGGTTGGTTGGTATTGTTGTTCCTCCTATGGGACTGAAAACCCCTTCAGATCCTTGGGTCCTTTCTCTAGCTCCTCCATTGTGGACCCTGTACTCAGTCCAGTGGTTGGCTGAGAGCATCCCCTCTGTATTTGTCAGGCTCTGGCAGAGCCTCTCAGGAGACAGCTATGTCAGACTCCTGTCAGCAAGCATTTCTTGGCATCCACAATAGTGTCTGGGTTTGGAAACTGTATATGGGATGTATCCCCAGGTGGGGCAGTCTCTGGATGACCTTTCCTTCTGTCTCTATTCCACAATTTGTCTCTGTATCTCCTCCAATGGGTATTTTGTTCCCCCCTTCTAAGAAGGACCAAAGCACCCACACTTTGGTCTTTCTTATTCTTGAACTTCATGTGGTCTGTGAATTGTATCTTGGCTATTCCGAGCTTTTGGGCTAATATCCACTTATTAGTGAGTACATACCATGTGTGTTCTTTGGTGATTGGGTTACCTCACTCAGGATATTTTCTAATTCCCTCCGTTTGCCTAAGAATTTCATGAATTCATTGTTTTTAATAGCTGATTAGTACTCCATTGTATGAATGTACCATATTATCTGTATCCATTCCTCTGTTGAAGGACATCTGGGTTCTTTTCAGCTTCTGGCTATTATAAATAAGACTGCTTTAAATACAGTGGAGCATGTGTCCTTGTTATATGTTGGAGCATCTTTGGGGTATATGCCCAGGAGTGATGTAGCTGGATCCTCAGGTAAAACTATGTCCAATTTTCTGAGGAACCACCAGACTGATTTCCAGAGTGGTTTTACCAGCTTGCAATCCCACCAGCAATGGAGGAGTATTCCTCTTTCTCCACATCCTTGCCAGTATCTGCTGTCACCTGAGTTTTTGATTTTAGCCATTCTGACTGGTGTGAGGTGGAATCTCAGGGTTGTTTTGATGTGCATTTCCCCGATGACTAAAGATGTTGAACATTTCTTTAGGTGCTTCTCAGTCATTCGGTAATCCTCAGTTGAGAATTCTTTGTTTAGTTTTGTACCTATTTTTTAAATCTTAATTCTATAACAGAAACACATTGATGACAGGGAAGAAAAGCAGTTTTCAAGCAATAACTTTGATTAGTGGGGGATTTTGCTTGAAATATCTGATAGGTGTGATGAAGACTACACTTTACAGCCCCATGGAGTTCAAGGTAAACACTTTCGAATTTTATTTTATTTTTTTAATAAATGAAAGGATAGTGATTGTACATTTTAGTTTCACACAAGGTTTCAACACATACTTGGATAGAAGATGGGCAGTTTTAGGCCAACAAAATAGTTTTTACCTACTGATGAAGTTACTGAGAGAAGGAAGTCTGTTGTTCTCTGGGAGCCTGGGATGGGGTTGAGCTAAAGGATAAAAGGAAGCTCATTTCAGTGCACACTTAACTGTACCTAACGAGTGTATTTATGGACTTTCTGAACAAAAATATCACTTGCAAACAGGGTTGAAATATAATTACTGAACATGCAGTCAAATGCAGCCCCCTGACTCATATGTCTTCTTGAAATATTTTCTCCTCTAGGAGTACCAGGGCCCTAAAATATGTATCTCATGAGGCAGATGCCTAGCATGCATTTCCTGACTGACATGAAAGGTTCCCAATGAGCAACTCATTGGGAAATATTCAACCTTCACAGGAGGGACATGGAGTGTGCAGTGGGAATTCTCACAGAACTAGAGCGAGATATTCACATCCTCCCCATGCAGTCTGCGTTAGCAGGAAAAACCCTGACTGGATTTTTAGTCAGGTGATTTGGGGACATTGTTGCTTTTTTTAAAAAAATGAAGTTAAGTGTGTGAAGGGATTCCTAACAGTGTGAGAAACACTTATGGAGACAAGGAGACCCGATAACTCACTCCAAGGACAAGTGGCCATTTAGCTGTGGAGTCCTCAAACCCACTCCAATGCTTCTGTGACAACAGAAAAGGTGAAAAACAAAATTCCTGAGAAACTGTTTGGAAGCCTTTATTTCTAGAACATTTTTTTATTGTAACCAGGACACCCTGTCCCATGGAGAGGGAAGAATGAGCTGGAAGAGTGTGCCACAACATTTTGGAGAACTGGGAAGGACTGAACTTGAGCCTTTTCAGTGTTTCTCATAGGGTGTCTCATAGTGTGTCTCATATGGTTAAAGAAAAAAAAAATGCCAGAAGCCTAGAAAGGTCTCTTCCAGCTTTTGTTAGCCCTGAAGGGATATAAATAGATATCCTCAGAGATGTCATGGCTTTTATGTTGGAGAATTTAGAGTGCCAGTAACCATGAGACCATTGAGCCCATCAGCAGGATACTAAGCCTAGAGAATGGGTTGTAGCAAATGTTGATTGGCTTTGGCAAAGAGAGTAGAGGCAGCTCAGAGCCTCCTGGAGAGAGGGATCCTTCCATAGCAACAGAGGACGCTTTGGAGGAAATAATTTCCAAATACAGGAGGGTTGGCTTTAATGGCCGTTTCCTGTGGCAAACAGAGAGAGGTCAAGCTTCTGAGCAAGTCAGAGACACCATGAGTGACATTCTACAACTTTCTAGATGGAGTCTTTTCCTCTGACAGTGGACAGGAAGCTGCCCAGGAAGACAGTCCACACAAGAGCCGGCCTCCCACACCCACCAGATCTAGTCACTAAATCTACAGCCACAGTTGAGGTTGTTGGGTTAGATGTGAGCCAGGTGAGATGGGGAGGGTTAGGAGAAGATTGGCGTGAAATTGAGTTGGAAATTCATTTTATTGTATAGGATGAAGATGATCAAGTTTTCAAAAGCAACTGAGAATATATTAAGCCAAAAATGACTGGGAAGTTAAGACCAAGATTTCATTTTCCGAAAGAATTGTCAATATAGCATAAATGGAATGAGCTGTAATGAAAACACTCCATAAGCAGGCTGGCAGGGTGTCAGAGCGAATTGGAAAAGATGCTTCAGTTGCTTACACCACAGCTTAGGAAGGGAGTGAAGTGGGTACTTGTCTCATCTCCACAACAGGGCATAGCTATGTCAATTTGCTTAAAAAAAATAAAGTATTAGTCAAAATATACACTTAAGTACAGCATAAGTGGTTCAAAATGCTTTGGAATGAATCCTTGGGATGAATTTCCTTTAATAGGTTGATCACTTTTATCTACTGATGCCTCTTTGTCTTCATCCAGTAATATGAATAGAGTTATACTTATTTCAGACATAAATATCAGTTATAAATAATTTGTTTTAAAGAACTATGTATTCTTTAGAAAGCACTCTACAGACACTATCAGTATTAATATAGATGGAACAGTCTTTGCCTTTCTATCTGTTTTAGATGATAGCTATGGTAATGGATAATATCAGTTCACACTCAGTTCTCTGCTTTGCTTCAGTGAGAGGAGTCAAGGCCAAGACGGCTTATGTTTAGGATAGCACCACGCAGCTCTACTGATGGTTACAGTCTTGCTGAGACACTCAGAAAAATATACAAAATTAGAGGTTTTTACTAGCAGGGTGACATTGTAAAAGGGAGATCATTATTTAAGCTAAGCCTTGTTTGTTTACAATTCAAGATGAAGAGCAGAAATCGCACACCACTCTCAGAGTGCCAAAGTAGTTCTTTGTTTGAATAGCTTTTTCTTTCTTTTTTTTTTCTTTCTTTTGTTTGATTCCATTTTGTGTTATTTTGTTTTTACTCTGAATCTTGTTTTGTGGGGTAGGGGGTGGGGGGGGAGGGGGCAGTTGATGTGGAAGCTGGAGAGAGAGACTTAACTGTCTTTATCACTTTCTACTTTATTTTTTGAAATAGGATCTGTGGTGGTTTGAATATTTTAAAAGACTCAAATAAACTCATATATTTGGATACTTGGTCCCCAGTTGGCGGAACTGCTTGCAAAGGATTAGAAGGTGAGACCTCACTGGAAGACTTATGTCACTGGCAGCAGGCTTTGAGGTTTCAAAGCTACATGCTATGCCCAGTACTCTCTGTCTTCTGCTTGCTGCTTGAGATGTGATTTTTCAACTGCTGCTCCAGATGCCTGCTACTACCTACCTCTACTCTAATCCTTTGGAACCATGGCCTCAATTAAACATTTCCTTCTATAATTTATCTTGGTCAATATATTTTAATCACAGCAAAAGAAAAGTGACTAATGCAGGATCTCTCACTCAATCTGGAGCTTTGTCAAAGGTGACTGGCCAACAAGTTTCTATGATCTTCCATCAGGCTCCCCAGTACTGGGTTATAGGCGCACATGAGAATGCCCGGTTTTTCTGCGGTGTTGAGGATTTGAACTCAAACCCCTTTGCTTGTAGAGAAAGCCCTTTTAACTCTGTGAGACATCTCCTTAGTGTCACACAGTGTATTTTAATTTAGTTCTGTGTATGAAATTCTGCCAAGCTTAGGAAGACTGAAATTTATTTAAGCTCTAAATATTTCTTCCTAAAGCTCTGGTTTCCCCCCAAGTCAGTATTGTAATGATTTTGCTTCCTCTTCTCACTGGCCCAGCAGTCCAAGACCCAGGAGTTTTTGATTGTCCAACCAGATTATTGACATATTATTATACATCTGGGGATACAAATATTTTCAATTCTAAAATGTAGGAAAAACAACATAGCATGGAATGATTTGAAAAGGTTTTCAGAAATATTTAAATCAAGAGTTTATGCGGCTGTCGTATAATGCTACAGGCAATAATTCACTTCCTCCAGCTCAATTTCTTTCTTCTCTCCTAATGGCAACTAGATACAGTGCAAAAACTGACATTCTCCATTTTACTTCAGGAATAAAATAACTTCCCTACATCCCAATCAAGGTCTAAGGTCTTAATTAGATCCTAAGGTCTTATTGAGCATACTGAAATGGTGTTGCATGCAATAGTGAGATTTTAGGAAAGAATATTCTTTCTTAAAATCTCTTCCTCCCCATGATATTCTCAAATGACCTATGCTAAGAGAATGCTTTCCACTTTCTGAATGTCTGATTCTAGCATCCCCAGTGTTAGGTCATCATAGTTAACAACAACAACCCCCCCCCCCACACACACACACACAGGCACGCATGAACACACTTTATTTTGTCTTGAAGAAAACTGTATTTGCTCAGTATGCACAGGTTCTGTATATAAAATAAAAACATCATTGGAAATAAAATATAAAGAAAAGTTCTGACAGAGTTAGAAGTAGAAAAAGACAAGAGGATGACTATTTTACTAACGAAACAAAGGACTGAAGGAACTGAGTGCGAAGTTGAAGTTCACCCCAGGAGCCAATCGAGTTCATTAATTGCTTTTAATTCTTTTTGTGCCATATAAGCTGATTATACAATCTCTCAGGATCCCCATTATGCTCATTTATGCTTGTAAGTCCCTTCATTTCAATTTCAAACAAAAATTGTACTTTAACATAACTCTGAAATGCTGAAATTTTGCTTCTAATCAGTTCTATTCATTTTCTATAGGACAGGTTGATTACATACACACACACACACACACACACACACACACACACACACACACACACAAATTGATATACTAAGATGATGTTGGCCATCTTTGAAAAACTATCCATAATAGGATAGCACCTGAAATACTCTTCTAAAGAACATATGCACCCACCATTCCTAGCTAACACTGTCAGCTAGAATGTCTGAGGAAACTCTGCCATCTGCTTCCATCTGCCTGCAAAGATCAGAGCAGGATCAGGAGGAAGGCCAGTGGGCAAAAGTCCTTGATGAATGCGCCTGGTGTTATGAGTTTGATCCTCAGAACCCACAATTGTTGGGTGGCTTTCAACTATAATGCAGATTCTCCTCTAGCAGGATAGAAGGTGAAGACAGGAGAATCGCTGGGAAGCTAACAGGCTCGTTAGCCTGGAGAAAGCACAGAGTTAGAAACAAAAAAGACCCTGTTGTCTCAACAAGGTGCAAGGATAAAACCAACTCCAGAAAGGAGTTGACATGTGTGTGTCCTTCCATGAGTGCACACCTACAAACACACACACACACACACACACACACACGTATTAATGATAATAATGTTAATGGTGATGATGGTAATTTTAAACATTAAGGGAAACAATCAGAACATATTTGACTGGAGAAGCTGATCCCCGTGAACCGGCCCTGTGAACCAGGCGCTTAAATCACCACACGGTAAACATGCGCTCTGCCTCCCTGGCATCTACCTTTACCTTCTTAATAAGGGTGCTCAAAGTTGTGATTGAAGATTTTTCCAATCTCGACTCTCTATGTGCTTGCTTGAATGGGGTTCTTTTTCTAGCATTGTAAAATAAAGCACTTACCCTGGCTGGAATCGCTGAAACTTCATGCCCCAACATACAGTGAGTGTGTTTGTGAATGAGCATGACTTTGAAGAGCTGGCAAGTGACCTTTCACCTACCAGACTGAATACTGAAGAGGCTAGAAGAGGTTCACCTATACAAGGGAGGGCTCAAATAAGAACCAGGGAGAGAAGAGATATTTGAGAGGAATTGAGATCCTGAGTGTATACAGTGGGCTCAAGATGAAGTTAAACTTCAAATTTGGCCTTAGTCATTCAAACCTATATATTTCCTTTGCATTCCCTTGACCTTGGCTGGATGGTACTTTCTGTACTTGTAATAAAAAGAATATTCATTAGTGTACCTAATTTTATAAATAAGAAAGTGGAGACAGACAATTTTGGACTTGCCCAGGGACATTCAAAAAGTAGTATACATGGAATTTGTTCCAGGCTTTCTCACATAGACTACCATATTCTTGCAACAGAAGGCATGAAGGCAGTGGTTTCCCTTTGACAGTCAATGTTAAGTTCAGCTTAACCAGAATATTGTGTCTGACTACTTGATCTAGCTAGTCAAGATGTTGCTATGGAGGTATTTTTGATATAATTAACATATACAGTCACAATCAACTGACTTCAAATAAAATAAGTTATCTCTATATTGTGTGTGAGCCTCACCTCATTGGTTCAGGATCATCTTAAAAGCAAAGAGTAGAGTTTTACCAGAAAAGACAGAGTTTTGCTGAAGACCTTGACACAGAAATCTTGCTGAACTTTCCAGTAGCATGCCCTTTGTTTTTTAGACTTCCCAGCCTGAAGCAGGTGAACCAAATCCTTCAAACTTCCATCTCTCCAAACAGAAATGTTTACTTTTTAGTCTGTCCCCAAGTCCATAGACTCTACCCTTTCATTTAGTATAGTGGACACATTTGATTAGACAAAAGCATAAACACATTTGTCTTTTTTTTTAAAATTCTCTCTTCCATTATATATACAGTCAATACTGCTATCTAAACAAATCAGAAATACAGAGATCATAGAAAATATGGGAAGGGCCCAAATGGAATCTATTTCTTTCCTCCCTTAACAGGTCATTTCCCAGAAATTGGAAGGGATACAAAGTTCAAGATGAGCTCCAAAAAGATGCTTTTCCTATCAGGGGTTTCATGAGAAGTTTGGTTGGCTTCACTTTGATTCAAATGAAAGAGTTAATGAATACTTGAAAAGACTTCTTGTCAAAACGCCCCTGTGCAATGACTTTTGAATGCAAACTGACTTTGATAACGGAAGACAATGAAGCAGCATTTGTTTGGAAAGGCATGAGGCATTTTTTTTCTATTCCCTTAGCATTTGATTATGATCAAGTGCAGGGGTCACGTCTGGAAAGACGACTGGCCAGCTCAAATTTGAGTCACACTTGCCGTCTCCTGTCATGCTTTCCTGAATTCACAGAATCTGCTCAAAAGATGAAGCATTGTTTGGTGCGGTGTGGAGAATAGCTGAATGATCAGTTTGGATTCCCACTGCAACCATGCTGACATTTGCTAAAATGCCCAAGCCCGATGGGATAAATACTTCACAGTTGGCTGAACTCTGAGGGAAGGGGTTTGACAGGCTGATAAGGGGGAAGGCTGGTATGCTCCTCGGCTTTCAAAGGCTGCAAGAACTTGTCAACTCTATCTTCATTCCCAAATAAACCTGAAATCCTCCCCACCCCCCGCAGAGTCTCATTTTCAGCCACAGCTCTCCTTAACTTCTGCAGTACCGATATTATGGGCATGAGGAGATAAGTCAGATGATTTGCTGCTAGAACTATAAAAGATGTTTCAGAGACAATGGGGGAACGGAGGAGGTTTGGTGGGTTGGGAGAATTCTTTTTCTTTCAGTGAGCTATAATCTGAAGTGGAGGCACAATGGCTTAATGAGTTTCTGTCTCTGTACTGTGACAAATCTACAATTTGGCCATTGTGAAAGCAATGATATGTTTCGTTAATTTCATATGTTCATTTAATAGACTATTTGGAAGGAAGGCATTTTTGCTTTAGAAATTAGAGCAAGGGAAAGCTGATAAAAGCTTCAAGTTGGTGTTCAGCACTTCCTGAAATGCGTTAATAACATTCAAATGCCTTTTCAAACATGAAGACAAATCTCAAAGCCATGTTTTATCTTCCTAGTCATAATCTTAGTCAAAGAAGAGGAGAAATCTTTACTCCTTACTCCCCCCCACAATCTGCTCTCCCCAATGCCCACATATAAACACACTAACACACACATACACACACACACACACACACACACACACACACACACCACCGCACACACTACTTGTTTTTCTCAATGTTTTTTTAAAGTTATTTTTATTTTATTATTTTATCTGTAGGGGTATTTTGTCTGTCTGTCTGTATGTATGTATATCTGTGAACCTTTTGCTCACAAGGTTCACTGACGTCAAAGGGATATATTGAATCCCCTGGAACTGGAGTTGGAGACAGTTGCAAGCTGCCGTGCAATTTCTGGGAATCAAACCGGAGATCTCTGGAAGAGCAGCAAGTGCTCTTGACCATCTGTCCAGCAGTTTATTTTGTATTAGTATAGTTTCATATGGAAATTGGCACTCAGTGGCCCCACCATTGTAGCATGTTCCTTTTTCTGCAACATTATTCTTCATGCTATTCCTAAATCCCCTGTCAGGATGGCTCTTCAGAGTCAAGCTACATAAGCCCTGTGATCTTCTCTGTCTTTACAATCATCTTCATTTTTGACTTCTTTGGGTTTGTAGAAGCTGACCCCACACGAGAACTTAAGTACAAGTTGTTTATTTGTGACAGAATCCAGGAAGCATGGGATCTCAGCATGTCCACTACTCAATGTTTGTTAATCAACTGAAGCTTCTAGAGATGGATTGCAGTAGCAAAATAGCAAGCATGAGATGAAGGAAAGGTGAAAAGGCATGGGTGTCACAAATGTGGCTGCCAGTGGTGCCACTGGATACTTGTTCTCTCAGATACTCTCCCAACAAAGTTTTTACCTCAGGTGTTAAAACACACTGTCTGCAATCCGCCAGAAAATTTGTCAAACCACTCATTGAAACATATTCATCTCTCATATTTCTCCTTTGTACATGGAAACTTGATGACGATGGTCTTACTTGGCTTTGTAGAAAACATCCTAGGCCAGTTCTATAATTCTGTCACAGGAATCTACAAGTTCAATTTGAAACTTTATGGGAATAAATGTGTTTTCTGCCCCCCAAAAAAAAGTCTTACTTCCCTTAATGAAGTTTCTATCCCAGTGTTGTCAGCAATAACAACAAAAGTGAAGAGGATTGATAGGAGTGGTCACAAGGGCAATTACACCGCAGAGAAAGTCTGTAAGCCAGATGTGATGTTACACACCTGTGATCCCAGAACACGAGAAGCTGAGACTGGAAGATCTCAAATTTGGGCTGCATAATGAGACTATGTCTCAAAAAAAGAGAAAAAAATGAAATGAAAGGTGGGATGAGATATAGACAGACACACATACACACATATGCACACACACACACACACAGAGAGAGAGAGAGAGAGAGAGAGAGAGAGAGAGAGAGAGAGAGAGAGAGAGAGAGAGATCTCATCGGCCATTGTAGTTTCCAGGAGTGAGGAGTTTGGGCTTACTCTGCCATTTTTTGAGTTTTGTAGACTCCCCCACACAAGCCTGAGGAAGAAAGTATGATTTAGCAGCCTAGGTTTGGTTTGTTAGCTAGACTTTCATGGTGTTAACCTGCAGTTCTGAATGGACTACATGCAACATGCTTACCCTTCAGACTCATGGATGTGAAAGCAGTTATCCCTCACCAAATGCCTGCATTTTCAGGTCTGATTTTCTTGTTACCAGAATGATGTTTTCTCACTATTGAGATAGGATGGCCATGCTGGACTACTATGAAATTCCTCCAGCTAGACCAGTTGACTGCCTAGATTTCCAGTAACTCGGTTCCTTATAGAAACAAATACTTAAATGGGAACTACGTAGTATACTGTATGTGTACATGTGTGTGCCTTATTTGTAAGCTCATGCATACATATGTGCTATATGTACCTTATGTGTAAGCTAATGCACAGATATGTGCCTGAATGAAAGAATGAATAACAGTTTCTCAGAAGACTAGAAATGGGAGGACAGCTATGTGTCTCAGATATGAAAAGAATGTAAATTGGTTTGAATTTTATTCTGGCACAAGAATAAGGAATTCGTAAGTTTCCCACTTACGCTTAATGTACTTTTAGGTTTAGTTACCATCACTGGTCTGGTTTCTTGAGCTTGACCTGAAGTTGACCTTTAGATAGACATGAAGGCAAACAGAGCCCTGAAACTCTATCTGTATGTTCTTTTGTCTTGGGAACTGTAAATCGGGGCATTAGGTGAATAGCACAGCTTGGCTTTGTGTCATGAAAAGTAATTTGGGCTGCGGTAAGGGCAGGATTTATGAAGCTGTCTGGCCAGGCTAGGGCAGGATGCCAGCTTACACCTGCTCTGCAGACAGAGCCCATGCAGTTGTCACACTGCTGAAGTTAGCCAAATTCCTTTCACTGCATAGAGGCACTTCTGGAACCATCAAACCCCCAAACAGGTAGGAGTGGAGGGGGAGGCAGTGTGTGTGTGTGTGTGTGTGTGTGTGTGTGTGTGTGTATTTGTTTGTGTGTCTTACTGCACAAGAAAATAGTATTTAGGAAACAAATTCAATGCCAACTTCTCTTTGTCAAATCTTGAGCAAAATTCACTTTTAAAAAAAGTAAACCTGGGGGCCATGAAATGGGTCAGTGAATACAGGATTCTGCCTCTAGTCTTGATGACCTGAGTTTAATTCCTTGAACCGCCATAGTGGAAGGAAAAAACCAATTCCTGCAATTGCTCTCTGACCTCCGCATACGTGCCACTGAATATGTGTTCCAAACATAAATAAGTAAAGAAAATGTAGTAAGTTTTTAATGTGTATGTATTGCTAAAATATTATAACTTTTTCCTGAAACTACCAAGAAAAATCAAAGTAAAATAATTTGTGAAGTTTTTGAATTCTTTTTCCAGAAAGGACAGACTATGCCATAGCAAGGTAGTTATATAATTTGTTATCCAGAGACACCTGTCAAACTGAAAAGGGATGGGCTGGGAGAACTGGCAGTGTTGTCTGAAGTAAATTGGGATAGACAGTAACTCTAATCATGGACAGTTTACAGAAGCACACAATGAACCAGCTAATGACTGTCCTGTTACAAGGCTGCTTTTCTAAGAAACGACAGAAAGGATACTGTCTTTTTGATTATGCTGGATGACCTCCATGAAGCAGATGGCCCAACTGTCATGATGCCAGAGCACAATGCACAATACCCAGACCACAATCAGACTACCACCTTTATTCATAGTCCTGTCTCCTGCTGAGAAAAGGGGCAAAAACTCAGCAAACTTTGTTTTCCCAAAGAAGGGCTTTTCATAAGACTTAGACCCTGGTAGGTAACTGATTAATTAGGATTGAAGACAAAGCAGACTGTCAGTGAATAAAATAGCCATTTCACCTCAATATTGATAAACTTTGACAGAGATACCTCCTCTGAGGCAAGTCCAAATCTTTTTTCAGCTTTCTTGCCTGTTTCCCATACAGTATAGCAATGCTATAATTTTCCTTTCCTGTAGATGCTACTATAGCAGGTTACCAAAATCTTGCCATCCTAATACCATAGACAATTTTTTTTTCTGATAGGATCAGAAGCCAGAAATTGGAAATCAAGGTGTCAACAAGTTCTTCTTTCTCTAAAAGTTGTGAGGGAAAAACCTTCCTTGCCTCTGACAAGGTACCTCCAGATATATTTTGAATAGTGGCAGTATAACTTGCTTTCCATGATCCTTTTTTCTAGGTCTTGATGTCATCTTTTATAAGGATGTAGGTCATTGGACTTGAAGCCCACCCTAAAATCTATGATGCTCTCATCTTATGGTTATTGACTTAGTACATCTTCAAAGATCTTCCAAATAAAATCTGGGTGGAGATGAATTCTGAGGGGACACTGTCCACCTCACAACAGTTGGGAATGATTGCAACTATATTCCTAAAAAGTGGCCATTTTACTCCTGCGGTTCATAACCACATCAAGGTGACAGCTGATATGTGCTCTCCCCTCACTTTAGTCTATCTATTTTCTCCCTCAGCCTTAAGGAATTCTGCTCCCAAGCAAATCAATCTACTAAGTCTTGGAGCATGGTCTTGTGGATGATTTTCCAATCTCTCCATTTAACCTACCTTTCTAGGTTTCTGGATTTGTATACACATTCAGATTAATAGATCCATATAGTCTGTGCAAAAACATCAAGATTACAACCAAAAGATAAGAAGCCAGAGATTACCCGAGAGAGAGAGAGAGAGAGAGAGAGAGAGAGAGAGAGAGAGAGAGAGAGAGAGAGAGAGAAAGAGAGAGAATTCGGACCCAGCATTGTTATAAACTTACCCCAAAGTTAAGTGAGTTGGAAAGAGAACAGACATTCAAATCAGAATTTTAATAATCTCTAGCCATATTTATAACCAAATTATCTTCTGTGACTAGAAAACCAGACCCAACTAAAGAAATCTCAAGAAAAGAAAAAAAAAGATTGGATCATTGGCTATAGAGATAAAGAAGTTCAAGTTTAGGCCCAGTAGTGTCTGGATGTTGTGCTTCCTAAAAGTGCTACCAGAAATATGAATTCTCAGGGCTGGAGTCAAGAGCTTGCTGTTCTTGCACAGGACCGAATATTCAGGATGCTCACAACTTTGTAGCCATTTCACCTCAATATTGATAAAAATGGTGAGCCTACCAAAGCTCACAGCTCCAAACCACAGCTTTCTTTTGACCTCTGAAGGCACCCACACTCATGTGCACATGCCATACATATATACATACTTAACAATAAAATAAAATCTTTAAAAAAATATAACTTCCATTCTCTGGACCCAAGTTTCCCTCATTGTGACTTAACTCTCTGAGAATGGCCATGGGCTAGTCTAGACTTTTATCTCCATTCAGACCCACAGCAAGCATATGCCTCTTTTCCAGCAGTTCCAGTAAGTATGTGCAATAGTACTAAGCTGCTGTGATACTCCAACTTCCACTCTTGTCATTCAAGCAGTTAGATGCTTCTTTCCAAGCACAGGCCTGCATCATTTACCCAACTTCTAGCCATGGGGTGGCACCAGCAACATCAACCAAATATGTAGACTGGGAGCAAAAGAGAGAAGATTCCTCTTGGAAATCTTTGATGTTGTAGATGTTAAGGAAGAATAAATGTGCCCAAACGAATATAACCAACATTCACTCCCACTTTCTGGATACAAGGAAGAGCATTTCTAGAGAGCTAGCTGGTAGAGCTGAGTCCTTCTGCCAAGACTTCACCAAAATACAAAATGTCTGCTTCGGGTCCGCATACTATAATCATGATTTTGATTTACTCATACCACATTATCCTTATTTTTACACAATTGGAGAGTCAGCTACAGATGCCATAGCAAACTACCACAAACGGGTAGCGTGAACAACATTTAGAAGTTAGAGATTTTGGTGCTGGCCCGTCCAGTGTCTGATGAGGTGTTTCTTCCTCCTTCTTCTAAGGGGAAATCTTCTTATTGTGTCCCCATGTGACATTTACTTTGTGCTCCTAAAGAGATAGAGAGATGAAGATGGAGAAGGGGTGGCAGTGAAGGAAAAGGAGGAGAAGGAGAGAGAGAGACAGAGAAGGAAGAGATCTGCCTCTCTGTTTCTTTGAAGGGCACCAGTCACACTGGATTGGGCCCTACCCTTCTGACCTCATTTAATGTGGATCACCTCCTTACTATCTCTATCTACAACTCTGTTCCATTGGTTAATGAGGCTTCAACATATTAATTTGCTCAGTACACAATTTCGTTCATAACAAAGGGGCCAGGGTTCCCTTTCCCTTCCCCTTCCCATTTTGCTTATTTTCCACAGACAGGGAACTGTACAGTCTGATGCTGATTAACTCTGGCATGTGGTGCCGCTTCAGATATTTTTTCAAGCACAAGATCTAAAATGTTTTCCAGTTTCCAATCCATGGGCTCTCAGAGGTCATATCCTGATCCCAAGCACAGCCAGAATCCTGTTAGTCTTCCCCTATCAATTAACCCTACAATTTTTCCCATTTAATTGCCAGGTGTTTTTTCCTTAGGTCAGCAGGCCAGCATCTAGACTGCTGGCCCCAAAGAATATTTGCAGCCACGAATGACATACACACACACATACACTCACACAAATATTTTATGGTACTCTGCATAATTATATCCTTAAGCGCATACTGATGTTAGAGCTAAGCACGATTTATGGATACAGTCTCTATCACAGTGCTTTGTTATTTGAATTCCTTTCTCCTATAAGCCAACATCAATATAGAAAAGACCAACTAAACACATGTGATTCCTATTAAGTGTAACACGAAATATGAACCTTAAAAGCAAATTGGTTACTAATTCCCGGAGCTGAGTTTGTTCAAATCCCATTTAAACTAAGTTCCTTGTCCGAAGGAAACATTTAGGAATCAAAATCTAATGGGAAAAAATACAACTTAGACTGTTCTGTGCTTAACAAAATCCTTTCTGACTCTTCCTCAGCTTCCAGCTTTAACTTATCCCATAATTTGTGATACCTTCCTTAGTTGAATTTTTCAGGAACCAGCATACTAGGTCCACAAACTGCTGGACCCACTGTTTTGTCAATTTGACTTTCAAATCATATTGTAGAATTAATTTGCCAAGTATCAAAGTATCTCATTGTTCCTATGGTACGATTAGAACAGAATTTCCAAGGAAGAATGAATAGCATGGGTGTCGCAGTCACATCTAAAAGGTTTCCATTTAGCAAAAAACAATTGTCGATTTAACGCATTAGTTTCTTCTGACAAGCTTAGTTTTCAATGGCACTGGTAAAACTTGATGTGTCATTCTTGGCTTTACTTTCTCACTGGAACCTTGACAACATCAACACCTCCATCACTGGAAAAACTGAAACTTGGGTTAAGTATGCCTTTCTGTTTGTACCTGAATACTTTAGCCTCACAGACATTCCTTGGAGAGAATACAGAGAAGTATGCTAGCAGAGCCTGAAATGAAGCCCCTGAGCCCTGAAGACTTCACCATTCCATGAAACGGTGAAATGCACATTGAGATGGTGCTCTATGTTAAAACACAATTAAGACTTGAGATTAATTAACCCCATTTTAAAAACAAGTCTGGGAGTGTGATTTTGCATAACAGTATAGAAAACAACACAACTTTAGAATAACCATCAGCTCTGGGATTAGACTCCTATATTAGTCCTATATTAGCATTAATGATAGAAAAACAACACTGAGAAGTAATTGTTGCATCCTAGCTTCCTGGGGACATCTTCTCATTTGTCCCTGTCCCTCCATCCCAAACCCAAAATGAAGAAGATAACATTTTGAATGTAATACTTGACAGCTTCTATTATGGTATCTGTCACCTTTTTGTATATTTCCTAACTGTGCATACTCCAGAAAAGGGCAAGGAATTAATCAGGTTGCCAAAAGAGTTGGGTTACACAGCATGCAGAAAGCACTTCAGCTATGGTATTTGCTCAGTTTCTGTGGGGAGCTGTGTGATAGCAGCCTTGAATTTAATATGCCTGGCCCTCTTCCACCTGGACTCAGTTCAAACTCATTGCCTGCAGCTCCCTGCCTCCAGAGTGGGAAATCAGTCATTATATTAAGAATGAATAGCAAATGATTCTGATCCACTTTTTTCAGCTGGTGTGTTTTTTAACCTGGAGTCATACCAAATTGGGAAATTCTGCAATTTTGCAAGCTGGGCATTAGAACTGTATCGCAGTCTAAATACATTTCTGGTTTGAGGAAGTTGACAAGATGATTTTTTTTTTCTTAGAATTTTCTTAGCTACTGTGCCACGAACAGACATCTCCAAGTCGACCACATCATCACCTCCCTTCTGACGCTTTTTCTGTTTCACACAGTGTGGGCAGGTGATGTCAGTTAAGTTTAACTGTCAGAATCTATGTAAATATTGACCTGAATTCATTCTATGGTCATATGTAAATGGAAAGACTATATTCAGTAAAGATGAAAGAATATCTCTTGGATATTTTTCTTTCTTTTAAGGAATGCAAAGAAAAATGGGCAAAGGAAAGCAACTGCTAGTAGGAAAATGTGCCGACTAGCCTGACTGTGGAAGAACACTGTTAGGGAGGACAGTGGCAGGAGATTTACAGTGAGTTCCAAATGAGAGCACACTTTCTATGTATGACACCGAGTACTAATATCCAGTGTGAGTAAAGATCTGGGCTTGCCTTTGCTGATAGAAAAAAGAATTTCTACAACTTTAGAAAATAAATTTAGGGGTAGAAATTAAAATGAAGCAGGCAGACACTCTACGGACTCAAGATTCAATTTTATGACACAGTTAAAAACACACATGAACATGTGTGTTAACATGCTTACCATTTGAACCATCATTTAAAAATCATGCTCAATAGTAGGAAAATGCTTGCTAGTTAGGGTAAAGAGAATGTCTTGTATACAGAGAATTTGGAAATTTCAGCTTTATTTATCTAGTATTAGTGTGGTATAGACTCCTGTAGCATTTGCTTAGGAAATCTAAATAATTAATAACAATAATAATACTAACAACAACAGTAATAATAATAATAACCAAATGCAAGAATTATGTGCAATGTAACCTCTTTTAAAAAGTAAATTCTAGACATGGGAATATGTGTTCTTTTTATGATGATATGTGGTTTATGAAGAAATATATGTAGAGGTATTAATGTCAAATGTGTAGGGTAAGAGGGATGGTGCAAACAGCATTCATATTTATATTTACAATTCTATACTTGAACTTTTAAAAAGGAGCATGTATTAGCTTTGTAACTCAAGGTGTAATAAAACTAGAAGGAGGTAAAGAGTATTGAACATTGGATCTGTAATTTCCATATGCCTATTGATTAGGGTTCTTCAAATAAACAATACTTATAGAATGTATACATATATGTGTATTTGCATATATATTGTAATATATTATATATTATTTTTATGATATGCTATGTGTATAAATCTAATAGAAATATAAGGATCAATAAATATGGATAGATACTCTGACTGGCTATACAGCAGAATCTGTGTACAAAGGCAAGAATCTAACATTAGGGTAAATTGACAGACAACCTCAGACAAAACTTTATAAACATTTTTTCACTTTATTTGTCGTGATTTATATACAATGAAATATGACCATATACAACTCCTGTTTCTTTCTCGCCAACATGTTCCCCTCCCAAATTCATGTCTTTTTGTTAGTTGATAGCTTATTAAGTCTAGTTAATACTGCTTATATATGCATGAGTTATGGAGCCATCAGTTGGAGCGTAAGAAACCTACCAGTGAGCATGTCTTCAAAAAATGAATGCTTCTGCCTCCCCTAGATACTTTCAACTGCCAACAACTCTTCAGTATAGGATAGGAGGGGTTCATCTACATTATCTATGTTGTAATTTTGGCTAGTTTCATCTTGTATAGCTGCTGTATATTCATGAACGTGATAGTCACATTACATCTCGAAGAGAGCACTCCACAGCATTCCTCCTCATTCTTTTTCACTTTCCATTTTTTGTTTCCTGAGCTTTGGCTCTGGTTATGAGTTGATGGGGATTTCCCATTCAGGGCTGAGTACTCGGTCCCTTATTCTCAGTACTCTCTGAAGTTATTCACATCTCCTTCAACTTTGTCCACTTCAAAAAGAAGCTTTCCTGACCAAGACTGATGACAACCCAGGTCTATGAGTATAAGCAAAAAAATACAGAAGGCAATTTGATAATATGACTATTTATCAAAACAACAATAGCAGGTTCTATGATATGGTCTATGACCTCCCCATGTGTAGGGTTTTGTAAATCACTGGAGCCACCTGGACCAACAACTCATTAGGGATGTATTCCATGCCATTCATGTAATAACCCATGTTAATCACCCATGCAAAAAGATTCCTTTCAAACTCAATTTTTTAAGTTGTATTTTGAATTTTTCTTACTAACTAATAGATTTCCATAAGGTTTTTTTTTAAATACATCCATAGTTTTGGTTAATCTATTTACTACCCCTACCCCTATATCTACTTTAAGCCCTGGAATTTACCCACCCCCTTTTTCATTTCATGTATACTCTGCTATCCCTTCAATCATTTTTCTTAATTAGTTGTAAGATAGTAGGCTTCCATAGGAGTTTTCATGGCAGCTTTCTTTGGGTTAGGCTTTCTCTCCTCCCTGCCCCTAGGTAAAACATTTGAGTTCTACTGTATCTATACATGTTCTTCCTTTCCTACACTGTATACCAGCAACCCAATCTTTCTTCGTTAATGAGAACAAACACTTTAGCCAGTATGTTAATGAATCTATTTAGGGTCTTTGCATTCAGAGGCATGAGAACCTCAAAATGACCAGAGGCAATTCTTAATGTCCAGTTTAGTGGAACCATATGCTCATCCTCTAGTAGAATTCCTACCTCTGTAACTAAGACTTGCTGATTGTAACTAAGACTTGTAGATTGCTGGACACAGGTTGAGGAAACAGGAAAGAAGTCCATGAATACATAGATACCTTCATGCGGCTGTTGGATTAGCTCATTTGGGATAGTAGTCTAATTATTGCAATAGGTTCCATTGCATAGGTTCATTGGACTTCAATCCTAAACGTACCATGAAGTGAATTGTTCCCCTCTAAGTTAGATTTATCAAGGGGCTATCTTGACTTGATTGTTCATAAAATGTTAAAAAAAAAGAAAACGAAAAAAAGAAGGAACACAAAGACTTAAGTGATTATTTAGGCATGCTAAATTTTTTGGTAGTTTATAAACCAAAGCATGCTTTTGAGTCCAGTAGCCTGTACTCCTTACTTAGTGGCACATGCAAAACTTCATGACCAGCAGACCTGAGCTCAGGACATACAGATTTAATTTCTGCTCTAGCGATCTTCCTTTGGCAGGTTACTTCATTTCTGTGGGCCTCATGGGAAACATCTCACAGTTAGACACCAATCTTTGCATTTCCATTACTTCAATTCATGACATTTTAACAACTTCCCAAAATTGAAATATCATATATGTATTCGGCTGCTATAAATTTTTGCTTTATTTCCAAAGAGCTAGAGGAGTTTACTTCGTTCCAGACAACATGTTTTTGCAAAACATGAGCAGCAAAACAGGATTTATACTCCCACTGGGAGAGGGTCAGTAAGATTTCCCTGCAGCGACAGTCTGCATTCTGAATCACAGGCATCTTAACAGGACCTCTGTTCCTTAGAGTTGATGTAGGTGGCCATGACTTTTGGTATAGAAATTACTGCTTTTGCTAAGTGAAAAATCAAACTATTGAACCTATTATTTGCAGAGCTTATGCACAGAGTTTTGTTCCCAGGAGTACATAGTCTATGGTCTCTTTATGCCTCTCCAAGTAACTTAAAAAATAAACGTATGTGTTGCCTGGAGAGTAGAAACTGTGATGGTGGGATCCAAGGTTTCAGGGCAAAGAAAACTAATCTATTAAGGCATCGTGTGTATTTTTTCTGACGTTCTGTAGGCTCTACTATGGGAACATATTAAGAGAACTTGCTATACAACAGAAAACAACCATATTGATTACCAAATAATAGACTGTTTATAATTACTACCCTTCTACTTCTTCTCATATATACATTTATGAAGCATCACTAAAATAAACAGAGCACCATTTTCTGGTTCTGTGACATTAGACTGTGAAACATAATCTTGAGTCTAATTGTCTAGTGCAAGTATGACAATGGTAATGGGCACTGCTAAGTATTATTGAGATGATCTTATAATGATGTATATTGGTGAGATTTGTAAACCTCACAATAGTGCGATTATTAAAAGTTCTATGTGCTAAATGCATGGTCCTAAAAAGACAGAACAAGTTGCAAGAGAAGTAGGTGCCATTTGAAAGAGGTGAACTACAACCATAGCTCCACAACACAGAACAGAATTTCTTAGAAATAGCCTTGTAAATCTTGAGTGTTTATTTCTACAACCAGCAAAATAGGAAAAGATTGCCAGTCCTCCATGTAAAGAATGTCTGATTTTAAGTCAAGACTAGAGATGAAATGTGGGTCCCCATATCTAAGCCTGCTAGGGAAAGGGGGTGGTGAAAACATGGGGAGATAATAGATGGAATGGAAAGTTTAGGGACAGTTTTGACTGGAGGAGAAGCTAAAGGTAGGAGCACTGTAGTCTCTAGAAGTGTTACAGAACATCAAATTCTTTCAGGAGAAACATCTCAGAACAGTTACTGTCTGCTACTACTCCAGCTGGTTCTCAGCCTGAGCTGTTAAGAAAAAGAATGTATCAGCAGAATAGCATCAGTTTGGGAAAGATTAGATTCAATTCCCTAAGCTGTAGATTAACAGAAAGTTCCTGAATGTGACTTTTATTCAAAATCAGAAGAAGACTCCAGGAGAGAGGATGTTTCTCTAAAGTTTTAGTTTACTTAGTGTAGCCTATTCACCTTGCCCCTTAAAGATGAGCCTACTCTAAAACCCGAATTCCCAGCAATGAAGAATAAGAACTTGGATGTTACTGTTAATGTCCCTTCTCAAATAATGGTCAACTGTGTCCATCTACCAGTTTAGCCTCCAACAACCCCCACACACACTAGGAAACTGCTTCCTGAATGTTAGGCCTACTGATTTTTTTCACTGTACCAGGATTGGATTATCCAGCTAAAAGCTAAATGGCTATGGCTACCTTTTTTATTTAATTAGATATATTCTTTTTTTTTATTTATTTTATTTTATTTTTTTTAATTTACATTCCAAATCATTTCCCCTTTCCCGTTTCCTCCCTCCCCGAAAGTCCCATAAGCCCCCTTCCCTCCCTCTTTTCTCCATTCAACACCCTCTCGTTACTCTGTCCTGGCGTTCCCCTACATCCAGTCTTTCCAGGACCAGGGGTCTCTCCTTCCATCTTCTTAGAAATCTATTGATATGTGGATTGTGTCTAGGGTATTCCGAGATTCTGGGTCAATATCCCCTTATCAGTGACTGCATACCATGTGTGTTCTTTTGTGATTGGGTTACCTCACTAAGGATGATATTTTCAAGATCTGATCATTTGCCTAGGAATTTCGAGAATTCATTGTTTTTAATTGCAGAGTAGTATTCCATTGTGTAGATATACCACATCTTCTGAATCCATTCCTCCGTTGAGGGACATCTGGGTTCTTTCCAGCTTCTGGCTATTATAAATAAGGCTTCTATGAACATAGTGGAGCATGTGTCCTTATTGCATGCAGGTAAAGCCTCTGGGTATATGCCCAGGAGTGGTATAGCCGGATCCTCCGGGAGTGTCATGCCCAGTTTTCTGAGGAACCGCCAGACTGCTTTCCAGAGTGGTTGTACCAGCTTGCAATTCCACCAGCAGTGGAGGAGTGTTCCTCTTTCTCCACATCCTCGCCAACAACTGCTGTCTCCTGTGTTTTTGATCTTAGCCATCCTGACTGGTGTGAGATGGAATCTCAGGGTTGTTTTGATTTGCATTTCCCTAATGACTAAGGATGATGAACATCTCTTTAGGTGCTTCTCAGCCATTAGATATTCTTCAGGTGAGAACTCTTTGTGGAGCTCTGTACCCCATTTTTTAATAGGGTTACTTGCCTCTCTGGAGTTTAACTTCTTGAGTTCTTTGTATATATTGGATATTAGCCCTCTGTCGGATGTAAGGTTGGTAAAGATCATTTCCCAGTTAGTTGGTTGCCGCTTTGTCTTTTTGACAGTGTCTTTTGCCTTGCAAAAACTTTGTAATTTAATGAGGTCCCATTTGTCTATTCTTGATCTTAGAGCATAAGCTATTGGAGTTCTGTTCAGGAAATTCTCCCCTGTGCCCATATGTTCAAGGTTCTTCCCTAGTTTCCCTTCTATTAGTTTCAGTGTGTCTGGTTTTATGTGGAGATCTTTGATCCACTTAGAATTGAGCTTAGTGCAAGGAGATAAGAATGGGTCAATTTGCATTCTTCTGCATGTTGACCTCCAGCTGAGCCAGCACCATTTGTTGAAAAGGCTATCTTTTTTCCACTGGATGGTTTTAGCTCCTTTGTCAAATATCAAGTGACCATAGGAGTGTGGATTCATTTCTGGGTCTTCAATTCTGTTCCATTGATCTACATGTCTGTTACTGTACCAATACCATGCGGTTTTTAACACTATTGCTCTGTAGTACAGCTTGAGGTCCGGGATACTGATTCCCCCAGAGGTTCTTTTACTCTTGAGAATAGTTTTAGCTATTCTGGGTTTTCAGTTATTCCAGATGAATTTTTGAATTGCTCTTTCTAACTCTATGAAGAATTGAGTTGGGATTTTGATGGGGATTGCATTGAATCTGTGTATTACTTTTGGTAAGATGCTCATTTTTACTATATTAATCCTGCCAATCCATGAGCATGGCAGATTTTTCCATCTTCTGAGGTCTTCTTCAATTTCTTTCTTCAGAGACTTGAAGTTCTTGTCATACAGATCTTTCACTTGTTTGGTTAGAGTCACGCCAAGATACTTAATATGGTTTGTGGCTATTGTGAAGGGTATCATTTCTCTTACTTCTTTCTCAGCCTGCTTATCCTTTGAGTATAGGAAGGCTTCTGACTTGCTTGAGTTGATTTTATATCCGGCCACTTTGCTGAAGTCGTTTATCAGCTGTAGGAGTTCTCTGGTGGAGTTCTTTGGGTCACTTAAGTATACTATCATATCGTCTGCAAATAGTGATAGTTTGACTTCTTCCTTTCCAATTTGTATCCCTTTGACCTCTTTTTGTTGTCTAATTGCTCTAGCTAGAACTTCAAGTACTATATTGAAAAGATATGGAGAGAGAGGGCAGCCTTGTCTAGTCCCTGATTTTAGTGGGATTGCTTCAAGTTTCTCTCCATTTAGATTGATGCTGGCTACCGGTTTGCTGTAAATTGCTTTTACTATGTTTAGATATGGGCCTTGAATTCCTGATCTTTCCAAGACCTTTAGCATGAAAGGATGCTGAATTTTGTCAAATGCTTTCTCACCATCTAATGAGATGACCATGTGGTTTTTTTCTTTGAGATTGTTTATGTAGTGGATTACATTGATGGATTTCCTTATATTGAACCATCCCTGCATCCCTGGGATGAAGCCTACTTGATCGTGGTGAATGATCATTTTGATGTGTTCTTGGATTCGGTTGGCAAGAATTTTATTGAGTATTTTTGCATCGATATTCATAAGAGAGATTGGCCTGAGATTCTCTTTCTTTGTCGGATCTTTGTGTGCTTTTGGTATTAGTGTAATTGTGGCTTCATAGAACGAGTTGGGTAGTGTTCCTTCTGTTTCTATTTTGTGGAACAGTTTGAAGAGTATTGGTGTTAGGTCTTCTTTGAAGGTCTGATAGAATTCTGCACTAAAACCATCTGGACCTGTGCTTTTTTTGGTTGGAAGACTTCCAATGACAACTTCTATTTCTTCAGGGGTTATAGGACGGTTTAGATGGTCTATTTGATCCTGATTTAATTTTGGTACTTGGTGTCTGTCAAGGAAATTGTCCATTTCCTCAAGATTTTCTAGTTGTGTTGAATACAGGTTTTTGTAGTAGGATCTGATGATTTTTTGAATTTCCTCAGTTTCTGTTGTTATCTCTCCCTTTTCGTTTTTGATTTTATTAATTTGGATACTATCTCTGTGCCCTCTGGTTAGTCTGGCTAAGGGCTTATCTATCTTGTTGATTTTCTCAAAGAACCAACTCCTCGATTTGTTGATTCTTTGTATGGTTTTATTTGTTTCTACTTGATTGATTTCAGCCCTGAGTTTGATGATTTCCTGCCTTCTACTCCTCTTTGGTGTATTTGCTTCTTTTTGTTCCAGGGCTTTCAGGTGTGCCATTAAGCTGTTAGTGTATGCTGTCTCCCATTTCTTTTTGGCGGCACTCAGGGCTATGAATTTTCCTCTTAGCACTGCTTTCATTGTGTCCCATAAATTAGGGTATGTTGTGCCTTCATTTTCATTAACTTTCAAAAAGTCTTTGATTTCTTTCTTTATTTCCACCTTGACCAAGTTATCATTGAGTAGAGCATTGTTCAGCCTCCATGTGTACGTGGGTTTTCTTTTGTTTTTGTTGCCATTGAAGACCACCCTTATTCCATGGTGATCTGATAGGAGGCATGGAATTATTTCTATCTTCTTATATCTGTTGAGGTCTGATTTGTGACCAATTATATGGTCAATTTTGGAGAAGGTACCATGAGGAGCTGAGAAGAAGGTGTATTCTTTAGCTCTAGGATGAAATGTTCTATATATATCTGTTAGTTCCACTTGGTCCAAGTCTTCAATTAGATTCCCTGTGTCCCTGTTCAGTTTCTGCTTTCCTGAACGATCCATTTCAGAGAGCTGGGTGTTGAAGTCACCCACTATTATTGTGTGCGGTGCGATGTGTGCTTTGAGTTTTAGTAAAGTTTCTTTTATGAATGAGGGTGCCCTTGCATTTGGAGCATAGATATTCAGAATTGAGAGTTCTTGATGGTGGATTTTTCCCTTGATCAGTATGTAGTGTCCTTCTGTGTCTTTTTTGATGACTTTAGGTTGAAAATCAATTTTATCTGATATTAGGATGGCTACTCCACCTCGTTTCTTGGGGCCATTTGCTTGTAAAATTGTTTTCCAGCCTTTTACTCTGAGGTAGTGTTTGTCTTTGACACTGAGGTGCGTTTCCTGCATGCAGCAAAATGCTGGGTCCTGTTTACGTATCCAGTCTGCTAGTCTATGTCTTTTAATTGGGGAATTGAGACCATTGATATTAAGAGAGATTAAGGCATAGTGATTATTGCCATCTGCCATTCTTGATGCTATCTTTATGTTTGAGTGGTTATCTACTTTTGAGTTTGATTCAAGAAGGTTATTATCTCATTTTTTCCAGGGTGTTGTTTCTCTCCCTGTATTGGAGGTTTCCACCTATTATCCGTTGCAGGGCTGGATTTGTGGAAAGATATTGTGAAAATTTGGTTTTATCATGGAATATCTTGGTCTCTCCATCTATGGTGATTGAGAGTTTTGCTGGGTATAGTAGTCTAGGCTGGCATTTGTGCTCTCTTAGTGTCTGCATGAGATCTGCCCAGGATCTTCTGGCTTTCATAGTCTCTGGTGAGAAGTCTGATGTGATTCGGATAGGTCTTCCTTTGTATGTTACTTGGCCCTTTTCTCTTACTACTTTTAGTATTCTTTCTTTGTTTAGAACATTTGGTGTTTTGATTATTATGTGACGGGAGGTATTTCTGTTCTGGTCCAGTCTGTTTGGAGTTCTGTAGGCTTCTTGTACATTCATCGGCATCTCTCTCTTTAGGTTAGGGAAGTTTTCCTCCATAATTTTGTTGAAGATGTTTACTGGCCCTTTAAGTTGCAAATCTTCACTCTCATCTATACCTATAATCCTTAGGTTTGGTCTTCTCATTGTGTCCTGGATTTCCTGGATGTTTTGGGTTACACGTTTTTTGCATTTTGCATTTTCTTTGACTGTTGAGTCGATGCTTTCTATGGAATCTTCAGCACCTGAGATTCTTTCTTCCATCTCTTGTATTCTATTGTTCATGTTTGCATCTATGACTCCTGATTTCTTCCCAAGGTTTTCTATCTCCAAAGTTGTCTCCCTTTGTGATTTCTTAGTTGTTTCTACTTCCTTTTTTAGTTCCTGGATGGATTTGCTGAGATCCTTCACTTGTTTGTTTGTATTTTCCTGTATTTCTTTAAGGTATTTTTGTATTACCTCTTTCAGGATTTCTTCCTGATGACCCACGTTCTCCTGCATTTCTCTGAGTGATTTTTGTGTTTCCTCCTCATGGGAATCCATCTGTTGATCCATTGTCTCCTGCATTTCTTTAAGCAGTTCTCGTGTTTCCTTTGTAAGGGCATCTAACCGTTGATTCATTTCTTTAAGCAATTGTTGTGTTGCCTCCTTATGGGCATTCGTCTGTTGACCCATCTTCTGCATTTCTTTATGCAATTTTTGTGATTCCTTTGTGAGTGCATCTACCCGTTGATTCATCTCGTTAAGCGATTTTTGTGTTGTCTCCTTGTGCGCCTCCATCTTTTGATCCATGTTCTCCCGCATTTCTCTAAGCGATTTTTGTGTTTCCTTTGTAAGGGCTTCTAACCGTTGATTCATGGTCTCCTGTAATTCTTTATGAGATTTATTTGTGTCCTTCTTGTGATCCTCTAATAGCATCATGAGAAGTGATTTTAAATCCAGATCTTGTCTTTCGGGTGTGGTGGGGTATCTAGGACTTGCTGCTGTTGGAGAGTTGGGTTCGGATGGTCCCATATTACTCTGGTTTCTGTTAGTAACATTCCTACGTTTGCCTTTTGCCATCTGGATACCTCTGATGTTAGTTGGTCCTGCTACCACTGGCTGTTGGTTGGACCTCCTGTGAGCCTGCAAAGCTATTTCTGCCCCACCCCGGATTACCAGGATTCCCCTGGCATCGATTTCTGGGGCCTGCCTGCTCCTGAGTGACTTTGGAGCCCTGATGTGCCTTGCCCCATGTGATCTTATATTGGGGAGTCCTTGCACATCCAAAGGCTCAGCCTAGTGGATTCCTGGAGCAGAGGTCGCCAAAGGGAGGCTGGTAGGCTCCTGCCCTGTGCAGGGGTGTGTGATCTCTCCTGGCGGGGGAGGGGGCGTCCCTCTGCCAGGCAGAAGTCCCACAGCAGAGCTAGCACGCTGGTTACTGCAGGTCCGCCCCGCACTTGGGAGCCGCATACACACAAGCCGCCCGAGACCCAAGCGATATTATGCCTGTCTGTCTCAGAGCCTGGCTGTCCCAACTTCCCGGCCACTGGAGCAAAGATGGCGGAGTGCACTCTGCACACTCTCCATGGCGCTGCTCACCCTGCAGACGCGATGGCCTGCAGATCTGGCACCCAGACGACCACAGAGCTGACCCGTTCTTGGGCGCAGACGGAAGCCCCAACAGGCCGCGTCCCAAGTGATGTTATATTGGGGGAAGAGTCTGGGTACCTGTCTCTTCAGTGCAGTCTGCGGGAACAGAGGTCGCGGAAGGAAAGCTGGTAGGCTCCCGCCCAGTGCAGGGGGGTCCCTCTGCCAGGCAGAAGTCCCACAGCAGAGCTGGTGCGCTGGTGACTGCAGATCAGCCCAGCTCTTGGGAGCCACGTGCACACAAGCCGCCCGAGACCCAAGCGATATTATGCCTGTCTGTCTCAGAACCTGGCTGTCCCAACTTCCCAGCCACTGGAGCAAAGATGGTGGAGTGCACTCTGCACACTCTCCGTGGCGCTGCTCACCCTGCAGACGCGATGGCCTGCAGATCCGGCACCCAGATGACCACAGCGCTGACCTGTTCTTGGTCGCAGACGGAAGCCCCAACAGGCCGTGTCCCAAGTGATGTTATATTGGGGGGAGAGCCTGGGTACCTGTCTCTTCAGTGCAGTCTGCGGGAACAGAGGTCGCGGAAGGAAAGCTCTAGATATATTCTTTATTTACATTTCAAATTTTGTCCCCTTTCCTGGTCCCCCCCCTCGAAAATCCCCTAGTCCATATCCCCTCCTCCTGTTCACCAATCCACCCACTCCCTCTTCCCTGTCCTGGCATTCTCCTATACTGGAGTATCTAGCTTTCTCAGGACAAAAGGCCTCTCCTCCCTTTGATGTCCAACAAGGCCATCCTCTGCTGCATATGCATCTGGAGCCATGGGTCCCTCCATGTGTACTATCTGGTTGATGATTTTGTCCCTGGGATCTCTGGGAGTCCTGGGTGGCTCATATTGTTGTTCCTCCTATGACACTGCAAACCCCTTCAGCTCCTTGGCTCCTTTCTCTAGCTTCTCCATTGGGGACTCTCTGCTCAGTTCAATGGTTGGCTGAGAGTGTCCCCCTTTGTATTTGTCATGCACTGGCAGAGCCTCCCAGGTGACAGCTATATCAGGCTCCAGTCAACAAACTCTTTTTGGCATCAGCCATGGCTCCTTTTAATCATCAATGGCTTCCCTCTCTACATGATGGTCTGTCTTCTTTCTCTAGACTTCACCGTCCTATATTAGAGTTCTCTTTCCTTTCCAGGCCTTCCTGACACTCACTCCATACTGAGATATTGTTTTATTTCAGAAGTAACTACACAATACCAGTACATAGGGCTTGACATAACATAGGGCCTAAAATAAATATTTTTAATGAAAAAATGAGTAAACTACAAATACACCAATGTAACAATTATCTATTCATCTACAACTGTAGGAATAGTCCAAGTATTGGCTATGATTGCTACTTTCCCCTTAAAAAGGCAGCAACCTTCTTCAGTTTATAAGGCTAACAGTAAGCAGTGTTGAATTTGTTTAATTCTATCTCATTATCTGGACAACTAGCAGCTTGAGACTGTAGGTTATGTGTTTGTCTTCATCAGATATGTAACGTTTGGCAGAGAGTTGTCCACAAATACTTATTGCATGAACTTTTATTTTTAGCATTAGTGAATTAGTGAAATTTAAAATATCAAGCACTGTGTCTTATGTTTTCAAAACCACATGCAGTTCTCATTCATCTACTCAATTTTCATGCTTTATAAACTGCAGGGCAACATATTATAGAAACAGAAAATACCCGTGCCCTTATAAAGCAAGTCACGATAAATAAAACCCCAACCATAATTAATTTTCTCCCTGTGTACACACTTTTCTTCACCTCACATTGATACAGGATATGATACCATATAAGCATCCTTTCAACTCTCAGCAGGTGAGGCCATACAGTGAAGAAGAAAGACTCAGCATCCAGAATGCCTGCTGATGTGTCTTGATTGAGTTCCTTATTCATTTTGCATTTGAATGAAGACAGCACAAACTTCAATGGGTTGTTGTGCAGTGCTGTATTAATCACTTTTCTGTTGTGGTAAAATACTGTGACTAAGTTCTTAGCCAAGAGTTCATTTTGGCTTATGGTTTCAGGGTGTGAGTCCATAATGATGGTGGCAGCATCTCAGCAAGTGGCAAGTGCAGGAAGCTGAATGATTCCATCTTCAACTACAAACATGAAGCAGAGAAAGACAACTGGCAGTGGGATGAGGCTATAAACTCTCAAAGCCTGCCCTCAGTGACTTATTTTCTCCAGCAAGGGTTCATACCTTAAATGATCCATAACATCTCCCAAAGTTCCACCAACTATGGACCAAGTATTTAAATACAGGATCCTATCAAGGACGTTCTCCTTCAAAACACTGCAGATGGCATTAAGACTAGGTATTTTATGCTATACAAGATATCAGTACGATGGATGAGAGAGGTAGACAAGGATTTCAAATGCTAGATGATGATGAGAACATTTTGGAAATAGAGGAAGGCCCAGAACACAAGAGGAAGAACGGTAAGAAGAAAATCTGAAAGCTAAAAGTGTTGGAAGCCACATATAAACTATAGAGTTCACGTTATGGACAAGAGAGCTAATCTGGGAATTGACTCATCAGGTTCTGAGCAAAAAGGTTAGCATAGTGAACCTATTCGACAGTCTACTGATGGCAACACACTAATCTTCTAGAGCTTCCCCCACTCTTCTCCTAGACTTCCTGTTTTGGTAGAATCATTTCACTCTGGCTCTAAGGGTCACTCTGATCTATGACTTTACAGCCAAAAAATTATTTTTCCTATGCTTTGAAATTGGTTCAAAACTTATCTGTGATCCAAACTACTGAAGAAAGATAACAGAGTCATTGCCATCTGGAGGAATATTTTTTTCCTGCCAAATCTGAACCTGGGAGGCACAGTCATAGATTTGCTAGCAGGCATCATTCCTCCACAGTGTCTAGAAATAAGGCCAGGTGGAGAACAGGGTCCCAATGAAGTTATTCTAGTGCATTCAGAGCACCCAGCCTTTAAAATTTACATGTGTATGAAAGCATTCTTTCCATGACTGTTTTTTCAGTCCCTTGCATTAGAGAGACTCCTAATTGATAAAGTCCTGGGCCTCCCACCTCTGGTAGGGAGTGTTAGACCAATGGTTATAGATGACAAAGAAATCATAAATGTGTGTGTGTGTGTGTGTGTTTCCTTCCACATACATGTATGTACAGAACAGGCACTTGAGAGAATCATGTTCATGGTTGCTGTGACTGTTTATCTTATAGTCAGTATCATTTTTAAACCACAAAGGAGAATTCCCCTCAATTATTCTTACCCAGAAATTTAACTTACTAAGAGCATTAAATGTCCAGACAAGTTTTTATTTGGTTATGAATTTCTGTCTTTGCTCCTCTCACTTTCAGAAGTTAGTATGGAGTATAGCAATAGTGAAAACAGGCTAACTTGTTCATGTACATCTTAAAAATCTACTTAAAATATCAAGCGGTTAAAGGGACGAAGTTAGCACCCTTTTCATTGAGAGGAGACATACTGTGACTCATATAGACTAATTTTTCACTTGTGAAACAACCTAAGTATTAAACAATCTGTCTTTGTTAATGAACAGCAGTAGCTAACGCTTGTGAATATTATGCTGTAAAATCTTGATATGTATTAACTAATTTAGCCACACCTATATTCATTCAGGTATACAGCTTTATATTTGACTTCTGACTGTGGAAACTGAGTCACTTCTAGTGTAAATAACTTGCTTTGTCTCTTACTAGTGCCAGGATGGAAGAGTAGAATTGCCACAGCACCATATGCCCAAGCACTACATTCAGAGAAAAGGAATAAATGAATAAACAAAGAGACTGGTCTTTCCTATTCCCACTGCTGGGAAAAGTGTGACAATTGGACAGTCTTTGTGACTCTTCAACAGAGCAGCCATATTCATTTAATTTCTTGGCTACTGTCTAATTATCAACTCGATTCCTTGTAGAAATTCTGTTCACAATTTCCATTCTCCCAGGCATCATTCAGTTCAGTGAAAAGACAATTTACTGAAATGAAAACCTTGCTAAATGTTATCATGGTAAACTGGAGGGCTGAGTGTTTCCTGCATTGTCTACTGGTACTAAGGGAGTAGTTGAGTCACTAAGAGAATCTGCCTCATTACAGGCACTGAAGTCTAGTGTCTATAACATTTGCTGTGCACACTAAAATGGAATGCCAGGCATCAACATGTGTATTTCAGGTAAAGAGCTTACCTAGAAGCCAGTAACCATTCACCTAGCTTGTATTTATAATCTTTAGTATTAGGTGGGATGGGTGGCAGGGTAATCATTAATCTGACATGAATGAATACTTAACCATGATGGCACAGCATTTTCCAGTTGAATTTACACCTAAATTTGTGCCTCTCAGTTAGCACAGAAATGCTAATCATGTCTCACGCAGAAAGAAATTTAGAAATCAATTTCTGTGTGCATGGAAATACAACAATTAATTCTTGACTGATGTCACTGGTGTGGGAGGGGTTGGACCAACTTTTATCTAAGAATTAGGTGATTCCTGTCACTAATTGTGAAGTATCTTTCTGCCACAGAAGGCCTGCTCTCCCTTCAGAGATGTCCCCCTTTGAGCTCATTAAGCATTTCTTGTACCCTTGAACATGGACAGGCATCGGTTCTTCTTAAGATAGTGTCCTGAGTTGGGCGTGGTGGTGAACATCTGTAATCCCTGCACTCAGGAGGAAGAAGCATTGATTCCAATGAATCACCAATGATTCCAATGAAGCCATGCTCAGTTGCACAGAAATACCCTATCTCAAAGAGGAGGATGAGGTGGGGAAAGAGTAGGAAAAGGAGAAGTAGATGAGGAGAAAGAGGAAGAAGAGGAGGAAAAGGAAGAGGAAGAAAAGGAGGAGGAAAAGGAGGAAAGAAGAGAAGGAAGAAAAGGAGGGGGAAGAGGAGGAGGAAGAAGAGGAAGAAGAGGAGCAGAGACCAAAATAACACACTCTCACAAATGTTTTCTTTAGAATCAGTGGAAGTGATCTTAGGTTTGTTTATTTAGATAAAATTGCTCAGTCTTGGAGATTGCAAACAGGGTGCCCCAACTGGGTCCTCTTGCTCTGCTATTCTTTAGCCTTCGATTGTACCCGTGATGTTGATACTTCCAGTGATGCTAGGGAAACTAAGAAGCACTTCTTGGTCATTTCTCTTCTACTCGCTCAAGTTTTCAAAATGTCTCCCGTGTCTGCTTGGGTGTGACTTCCAAACTCTCACATGACACTCTGTAGCTGTGTTTGCCAGAGGGTAAAGGACTATGCTGTACATCTTTTCAATAACATGCATTCTATGACCCTTTTTAATGCCTTTGTTTCTTTCTTATGTTTTAATTTCCCCAGGTGAGCTTTGAGTGGGAGAGCAGTCTCACCAGACAGTGTGTTAAATTTTTGTTACCAAGTTCTGTAGTCTTTAATCTTTAATTCCTGAAACCCATGTATTATTCTGAAAAATAGTCAGCTCCTTATATTTAGCATCTGTTCTCTCATCTATCTCTGATAATGTCCTCATTCGTATGAGCATTAAGGACGCAAATGTCTATTTCTATTTAAATATGGTCATGTACTTCCATCTATTTCTGATATTCTCCTTAGTTGACTGGACAGGAGGAGCTTTGCCTTCCACTGAATCCACTTAAAACACTTCACTCCATACAGCAGTCACCCTGAAAGTTGTCCCTGGGGCGGGGGGGGAGGGGCGTTAGCCACTGGGAAAGGCTAATAGACTGGATTCTTCAGGGTTTTTTATCTTAATATGTAATATGAGTGTACACAATTTGCATTTCTCCCTCATCACCTCAGTAAGTCCTCCTGGTTGCCTAGATTTTCACATTTGCTCACTTCTTTTGCCATTGTTCCTTTGTTCTGTACTACTTGCCACATTCATTTAGATACAGCCTGCATCTTTAACCTTCTTATGGTCCTAACCAGGCTTCAACCGTCTTGATCACTTTGTTAGCATCTTTCCCATTTCTCTGTGTCTGGTCAAGAGTATTTCTTGATTGTATGGCAATGCCATTCAATTTGATCTACCTAGTTCTTTTTCTGGTTTTGTTTTTGTTTTTTTTTTTTTTACATATTTGCATTTATAAGCATGTTGAGCCTGGCGGTTCCCAGTGGTTACTATAACCTCTTCTGGTTAAAATGAGGACTATCTCAAAATAGTATATGGCAAGGAATCAGATTGTATGTAGAGATCAATTGACCATGGGGTAACGATGATTTACTACACAAATCCCTACCCTTAGGACTCAGGGAATATCCATGAAGAAGACGTGGACTGGTTGTAAGAGCCAGAGAACCAGGCCATCTGTTATGAGCCAGTGTCTTCTAAAAATAAAAAAAAAAAAGAAAAGAAATGAAGTGGGGCATGGGGTGGATCTATAAGGAGTTGGGGGTGGATATGGTCAAGATTACTTGTATAAAATTCTTAAAAATTTGATAAAATATGTTACCATCAAGAGCCATCAACTATCAAATAGAAGTCCCAGTAACAGTCATGAGAAACCCCCCTTTGCATTTGTTGGTCAGGGTTATCTAAGAACTCCTAAAAACAATATAGGATATTGTGCTGCCCTTGGTTGAGTTCCAGAGGGTGAAGAAGGTAAGTCCCTATTGCTGCGGGTACCACTTACTTCAGATATGAGACCTTTACAAGTTACCAAGGGAGGGAAGTAGACAATAGTCCTACTCATCTGTGAAGCCTATGGTTTGCAAGATGTTCAGCATAGCACAGCATCCCTAAGGGTGCAATAGTAGCATTCACATCTTAGCAGTAACCAACAGCTGTCTAATTGGACTTAAGAGCCATTCATCAGGGGAGAAGTCATGCCTGATACTGGAAACCTAGTCAACTTCTGGGGTTAGTGAGGTCATGGATCTTAGAGGAGAACTTACTACACCATACTAAACCAGCACATTTCCCAGTTGAATTCTAATTATTTGCTCTTAAACCCAACACTCACCAAAGAAGCTTCTTCCATTTGCAACTGAGAACATTACAGAAAACTATACTTGTGAAAATGTAGAGAATCAATCACTGAGTGTCCAGCGCCCCCACCCCCAGTGGATACATCTATAACAGAACTCTTGCATGTAAGGCTCGGAGAACATCCTGGAAGAAGAGGCAGTAAGAATGTAGCACCAGAGGATCAAAAAAACTGCTGTGAGATTGTATCTCTGAGAAATGACAGGGAAGCTTCGACTGTGATAACTCAACAATATGATTGCCCAAATAAGACCTCAACAATGTTAATATCAATAGACATGTTAACTTAAAATGGGGAAATCTCATCGAGTCCCACCCCACATGTGATGGTTGATCTTGATGGTCAGGTTGTTTGGTTGAGGATCATATAAAGATGAATAAAGCCCTTCTCTGGTATGTCTATGTGGGCATTCCCAGGACTAAGGGGTGAGGACCCATCCTTACTGCAGGCAGCACCATCCCACAGGCTGGTGGGGAGGGTATCTCGACACAATGAAAGGGCTAAAAGGAAAGGGGGAGAGCAGCACGGACATCCTCTCTCCATTTCTGGGCAATGAAATTGTGAACTATGCTGTCCATCAGTGCCCTGCCTGTCATGATAGATTGAAGCTTCCGGTACTGTGAGCCAAAGGCCATCTTCCTCCATTGATTGTTAATGTCAGGTATGTTTTGTACTTTGCATCACAGTTATGTAGAGCCTAACCCATCATTTCTCTATCTCCAGCACTTCTGTCAGAGAGGAGCTCATCAGCTCTGCCGTGCACTCTTTCCATACCTCTTGCTTCCTGTAACTTTCTTGTTGCCAGTGGGCTTTGTCCTGTGGGCTGAGAGCTCTCAAGCAGACTCAAAACTCATCTTCTTTGCTCCAGTCTCTTGTCACAGGTCGCAGCTGGAGCTCCGGAGCTCAGTGGAATCCAGACTTTGCCCACATTCCTTCTTTCTCAGCAAAGCTGTGACAATCTGCTTGCAGTTTTTGTAGCCACCAAGGCCCTTATTCCTCCCTTTCTCACTTTCTTGTGTGATATTTTGCCTACTAGACACATATTACAAAGATACAGAAATGTAGGTAATACGAATAATATGTTACAAATTGAAATAAACATAAACAGGCAAATACACAATACAAAGCAAATAGCTACCAATATTTTCTCTGCGTTTTCCTTCTTGCTGACTTGGCAAACCTCAATATTTGGTTTACATACTCTTTCACTCGAGGGTTTTCTTTACTGCTCATTATTGTGTTAAGCATTTATTTTTCTGTGCTCAAAGCATAATGTTTGTATCAAATAGGAACATTGATCCTACTAGTCAGACCATTTCTTCTCATAGCTCTGAGCAGGAAGTGTATAAAAACATCATGTTTATTACATATTTCATTTGTATTTCTCCTAAGAAGACTGACAAAATCCCAAGGGAACAGTAGAAGAGCCTGGGGGTCAGTGTTCTATCCTATTTTTCAGAGGCATGCCTCAGCTCCCTAACAGAAACAGTGGACAGACAAATGCTGACAGAATACAGGGCTGAATCTAGTGGCAGTGCAGGAAACAGTCAAGTGGGCAAGCTAAAATAAACAAAATCAAATACACATGGACCCTCCTCCCTCTTGCTCTTCTTCCTGATCCTCCTAGTCTTCATTTTCTTCTCTTCTTTTTCTTCTTGTATGCAATTTATGTTCTTTTCTTTTAGCTTATCCTCTTTAAGGTCATTTTAAAAGTTTTGATCCTTATATTTCCCAGTTGACACAATGAAGAATGGCAAAAAAATAATAAATAACATGGGTGGATGCTTGCCATGTGGTACTGCCACGGACTTTTACTGCCATGTCTATTCTTTTTTTTTTTTTTTTTAATTTAATTTTATTTTATTTTTTTAATTTACATTCCAAATCACTTCCCCTTTCCCGTTTCCTCCCTCCCCGAAAGTCCCATAAGCCCCCTTCCCTCCCTCTTTTCTCCATTCAACCCCCTCTCATTACTCTGTCCTGGCGTTCCCCTACATCCAGTCTTTCCAGGACCAGGGGTCTCTCCTTCCATCTTTTTAGAAATCTATTGATATGCTGATTGTGTCTAGGGTATTCTGAGATTCTGGGTCAATATCCCCTTATCAGTGACTTCATACCATGTGTGATCTTTTGTGATTGGGTTACCTCACTAAGGATGATATTTTCAAGTTCTGACCATTTGCCTAGGAATTTCGTGAATTCATTGTTTTTAATTGCAGAGTAGTATTCCATTGTGTAAATATACCACATCTTCTGAATCCATTCCTCCGTTGAGGGACATCTGGGTTCTTTCCAGCTTCTGGCTATTATAAATAAGGCTGCTATGAATATAGTGGAGCATGTGTCGTTATTGCATGCAGGTAAAGTCTCTGGGTATATGCCCAGGAGTGGTATAGCCGGATCCTCCGGAAGTGTCATGCCCAGTTTTCTGAGGAGCCGCCAGACTGCTTTCCAGAGTGGTTGTACCAGCCTGCAATTCCACCAGCAGTGGAGGAGTGTTCCTCTTTCTCCACATCCTCGCCAACAACTGCTGTCTTCTGTGTTTTTGATCTTAGCCATCCTGACTGGTGTGAGATGGAATCTCAGGGTTGTTTTGATTTGCATTTCCCTAATGACTAAGGATGATGAACATCTCTTTAGGTGCTTCTCAGCCATTAGATATTCTTCAGGTGAGAACTCTTTGTGGAGCTCTGTACCCCATTTTTTAATAGGGTTACTTGCCTCTCTGGAGTTTAACTTCTTGAGTTCTTTGTATATCTTGGATATTAGCCCTCTGTCGGATGTAAGGTTGGTAAAGATCATTTCCCAGTTAGTTGGTTGCCGCTTTGTCTTTTTGACGGTGTCTTTTGCCTTGCAAAAACTTTGTAATTTAATGAGGTCCCATTTGTCTATTCTTGATCTTAGAGTATAAGCTATTGGAGTTCTGTTCAGGAAATTCTCCCCTGTGCCCATATGTTCAAGGTTCTTCCCTAGTTTCCCTTCTATTAGTTTCAGTGTGTCTGGTTTTATGTGGAGATCTTTGATCCACTTAGAATTGAGCTTAGTGCAAGGAGATAAGGATGGGTCAATTTGCATTCTTCTGCATGTTGACCTCCAGCTGAGCCAGCACCATTTGTTGAAAAGGCTATCTTTTTTCCACTGGATGGTTTTAGCTCCTTTGTCAAAGATCAAGTGACCATAGGAGTGTGGATTCATTTCTGGGTCTTCAATTCTGTTCCATTGATCTACATGTCTGTTACTGTACCAATACCATGCAGTTTTTAACACTATTGCTCTGTAGTACAGCTTGAGGTCCGGGATACTGATTCCCCCAGAGGTTCTTTTACTCTTGAGAATAGTTTTAGCTATTCTGGGTTTTCTGTTATTCCAGATGAATTTTTGAATTGCTCTTTCTAACTCTATGAAGAATTGAGTTGGGATTTTGATGGGGATTGCATTGAATCTGTGTATTACTTTTGGTAAGATGCTCATTTTTACTATATTAATCCTGCCAATCCATGAGCATGGCAGATTTTTCCATCTTCCGAGGTCTTCTTCAATTTCTTTCTTCAGAGACTTGAAGTTCTTGTCATACAGATCTTTCACTTGTTTGGTTAGCGTCACGCCAAGATACTTAATATGGTTTGTGGCTATCGTAAAGGGTATTATTTCTCTTACTTCTTTCTCAGCCTGCTTATCCTTTGAGTATAGGAAGGCTTCTGACTTGCTTGAGTTGATTTTATATCCGGCCACTTTGCTGAAGTCGTTTATCAGCTGTAGGAGTTCTCTGGTGGAGTTCTTTGGGTCGCTTATGTATACTATCATATCGTCTGCAAATAGTGATAGTTTGACTTCTTCCTTTCCAATTTGTATCCCTTTGACCTCTTTTTCTTGTCTAATTGCTCTAGCTAGAACTTCAAGTACTATATTGAAAAGATATGGAGAGAGAGGGCAGCCTTGTCTAGTCCCTGATTTTAGTGGGATTGCTTCAAGTTTCTCTCCGTTTAGATTGATGCTGGCTACTGGTTTGCTGTAAATTGCTTTTACTATGTTTAGATATGGGCCTTGAATTCCTGATCTTTCCAAGACCTTTAGCATGAAAGGATGCTGAATTTTGTCAAATGCTTTCTCAGCATCTAATGAGATGACCATGTGGTTTTTTTCTTTGAGATTGTTTATGTAGTGGATTACATTGATGGATTTCCTTATATTGAACCATCCCTGCATCCCTGGGATGAAGCCTACTTGATCGTGGTGAATGATCGTTTTGATGTGTTCTTGGATTCGGTTGGCAAGAATTTTATTGAGTATTTTTGCATCGATATTCATAAGAGAGATTGGCCTGAGATTCTCTTTCTTTGTCGGATCTTTGTGTGCTTTTGGTATTAGTGTAATTGTGGCTTCATAGAACGAGTTGGGTAGTGTTCCTTCTGTTTCTATTTTGTGGAACAGTTTGAAGAGTATTGGTGTTAGGTCTTCTTTGAAGGTCTGATAGAATTCTGCAGTAAAACCATCTGGACCTGTGCTTTTTTTGGTTGGAAGACTTCCAATGACAACTTCTATTTCTTCAGGGGTTATAGGACGGTTTAGATGGTCTATTTGATCCTGATTTAATTTTGGTACTTGGTATCTGTCAAGGAAATTGTCCATTTCCTCAAGATTTTCTAGTTGTGTTGAATACAGGTTTTTGTAGTAGGATCTGATGATTTTTTGAATTTCCTCAGTTTCTGTTGTTATCTCTCCCTTTTCGTTTCTGATTTTATTAATTTGGATACTATCTCTGTGCCCTCTGGTTAGTCTGGCTAAGGGCTTATCTATCTTGTTGATTTTCTCAAAGAACCAACTCCTCGTTTTGTTGATTCTTTGTATGGTTTTATTTGTTTCTACTTGATTGATTTCAGCCCTGAGTTTGATGATTTCCTGCCTTCTACTCCTCTTTGGTGTATTTGCTTCTTTTTGTTCCAGGGCTTTCAGGTGTGCCATTAAGCTGTTAGTGTATGCTGTCTCCCGTTTCTTTTTGGCGGCACTCAGGGCTATGAATTTTCCTCTTAGCACTGCTTTCATTGTGTCCCATAAGTTAGGGTATGTTGTGCCTTCATTTTCATTAACTTTCAAAAAGTCTTTGATTTCTTTCTTTATTTCCACCTTGACCAAGTTATCATTGAGTAGAGCATTGTTCAGCCTCCATGTGTACGTGGGTTTTCTTTTGTTTTTGTTGCCATTGAAGACCACCCTTATTCCATAGTGATCTGATAGGAGGCATGGGATTATTTCTATCTTCTTGTGTCTGTTGAGGTCTGATTTGTGACCAATTATATGGTCAATTTTGGAGAAGGTACCATGAGGAGCTGAGAAGAAGGTGTATTCTTTAGCTCTAGGATGAAATGTTCTATATATATCAGTTAGTTCCATTTGGTCCAAGGCTTCAATTAGATTCACTGTGTCCCTGTTTAGTTTCTGCTTTCCTGAACGATCCATTTCAGAGAGCGGGGTGTTGAAGTCACCCACTATTATTGTGTGCGGTGCGATGTGTGCTTTGAGTTTTAGTAAAGTTTCTTTTACGAATGAGGGTGCCCTTGCATTTGGAGCATAGATATTCAGGATTGAGAGTTCTTGATGGTGGATTTTTCCCTTGATCAGTATGTAGTGTCCTTCTGTGTCTTTTTTGATGACTTTGGGTTGAAAATCAATTTTATCCGATATTAGGATGGCTACTCCACCTCGTTTCTTGGGGCCATTTGCTTGTAAAATTGTTTTCCAGCCTTTTACTCTGAGGTAGTGTTTGTCTTTGACACTGAGGTGCGTTTCCTGCATGCAGCAAAATGCTGGGTCCTGTTTACGTATCCAGTCTGCTAGTCTATGTCTTTTAATTGGGGAATTGAGACCATTGATATTAAGAGAGATTAAGGCATAGTGATTATTGCCATCTGCCATTCTTGATGCTATCTTTATGTTTGAGTGGTTATCTACTTTTGAGTTTGATTCAAGAAGGTTATTATCTCATTTTTTCCAGGGTGTTGTTTCTCTCCCTGTATTGGAGGTTTCCACCTATTATCCGTTGCAGGGCTGGATTTGTGGAAAGATATTGTGAAAATTTGGTTTTATCATGGAATATCTTGGTCTCTCCATCTATGGTGATTGAGAGTTTTGCTGGGTATAGTAGTCTAGGCTGGCGTTTGTGCTGTCTTAGTGTCTGCATGAGATCTGCCCAGGATCTTCTGGCTTTCATAGTCTCTGGTGAGAAGTCTGATGTGATTCGGATTGGTCTTCCTTTGTATGTTACTTGGCCCTTTTCTCTTACTGCATTTAGTATTCTTTCTTTGTTTAGAACATTCGGTGTTTTGATTATTATGTGACGGGAGGTATTTCTGTTCTGGTCCAGTCTGTTTGGAGTTCTGTAGGCTTCTTGTATGTTCATCGGCATCTCTCTCTTTAAGTTAGGGAAGTTTTCCTCCATAATTTTGTTGAAGATGTTTACTGGCCCTTTAAGTTGCAAATCTTCACTCTCATCTATACCTATAATCCTTAGGTTTGGTCTTCTCATTGTGTCCTGGATTTCCTGGATGTTTTGGGTTACGCGTTTTTTGCATTTTGCATTTTCTTTGACTGTTGAGTCGATGCTTTCTATGGAATCTTCAGCACCTGAGATTCTTTCTTCCATCTCTTGTATTCTATTGTTGATGTTTGCATCTATGACTCCTGATTTCTTCCCAAGGTTTTCTATCTCCAAAGTTGTCTCCCTTTGTGATTTCTTAGTTGTTTCTACTTCCTTTTTTAGTTCCTGGATGGATTTGCTGAGATCCTTCACTTGTTTGTTTGTATTTTCCTGTATTTCTTTAAGGTATTTTTGCATTACCTCTTTCAGGATTTCTTCCTGATGACCCACGTTCTCCTGCATTTCTCTGAGCGATTTTTGTGTTTCCTCCTCATGGGATTCCATCTGTTGATCCATCGTCTCCTGCATTTCTTTAAGCAGTTCTCGTGTTTCCTTTGTAAGGGCATCTAACCGTTGATTCATTTCTTTAAGCAATTTTTGTGTTGCCTCCTTATGGGCATCCGTCTGTTGACCCATATTCTTCTGCATTTCTTTATGCAAATTTCGTGATTCCTTTGTGAGTGCATCTACCCGTTGATTCATCTCGTTAAGCGATTTTTGTGTTGTCTCCTTGTGCGCCTCCATCTTTTGATCCATGTTCTCCCGCATTTCTCTAAGCGATTTTTGTGTTTCCTTTGTAAGGGCTTCTAACCGTTGATTCATGGTCTCCTGTAACTCTTTATGAGATTTATTTGTGTCCTTCTTGTGATCCTCTAATAGCATCATGAGAAGTGATTTTAAATCCAGATCTTGTCTTTCGGGTGTGGTGGGGTATCCAGGACTTGCTGCTGTTGGAGAGTTGGGTTCGGATGGTCCCACATTACTTTGATTACTGTTAGTAACATTCCTACGTTTGCCTTTTGCCATCTGGATACCTCTGGTGTTAGTTGGTCCTGCTGCCACTGGCTGTTGGTTGGACCTCCTGTGAGCCTGCAAAGCTATTTCTGCCCCCCCTGGATTACCAGGATTCCCCTGGCACCGATTTCTGGGGCCTGCCTGCTCCTGAGTGACTTTGGAGCCCTAATGTGCTTTGCCCCAAGTGATCTTATATTGGGGAGGCCTTGCACATCTAAAGGCTCAGCCTAGTGGATTCCTGGAGCAGAGGTCGCCAAAGGGAGGCTGGCAGGCTCCTGCCCTGTGCAGGGGTGTGTGATCTCTCCTGGGGGGGGAGGGGGCGTCCCTCTGCCAGGCAGAAGTCCCACAGCAGATCTGGCGCGCTGGTCACTGCAGATCAGCCCAGCACCTGGGAGCAGGTTACACACAAGCTGCCTGAACCCGAAGCGATATTATGCCTGTCTGTCTCTGAGCCTGGCGGTCCCAACTACCTGGTCACTGGAGCAAAGATGGCGGAGGGCACTCTCCGTGGCGCTGCTCACCCTGTGGTCACGATGGCCCGCCGATCTGGCACCCAGACGACCACAGCGCCAACCCGCCCTCGGGCACAGAAGGAAGCCCCAACAGGCCGTTTCCCAAGTGATGTTATATCGGGGGGAGAGCCTGGGTACCGGTCTCTCCAGCGCAGTCCGCGGGAACAGAGGTCGCGGAAGGGAAGCTGGCAGGCTCCCTCCCTGCGCGGGGTCCCTCCACCAGGCAGAAGGTCCCACCGCGGAACTGGCGCGCTGGTTACTGCAGATCAGCCCAGCACCTGGGAGCAGGTTACACACAAGCTGCCTGAAACCGAAGCGATATTATGCCTGTCTGTCTCTGAGCCTGGCGGTCCCAACTACCTGGTCACTGGAGCAAAGATGGCGGAGGGCAGTCTCCGTGGCGCCGCTCACCCTGTGGTCACGATGGCCCGCCGATCTGGCACCCAGACGACCACAGCGCCAACCCGCCCTCGGGCACAGACGGAAGCCCCAACAGGCCGTGTCCCAAGTGATGTTATATCGGGGGGAGAGCCTGGGTACCGGTCTCTCCAGCGCAGTCCGCGGGAACAGGTGCCATGTCTATTCTAACCATCCCACAGCCTTAGGAGATAATTGCTGCCATTTGCTTTGTCTTTCATGTAGCAGAGCCTATGGAGTTCTAAAGGACACAGGATGACTCTTTCCAATGAGCTGAAGACAGTGAGATTTAGAATATCAATGTCAGGTCCTTCACCCAGATGCCCCGCTTTTTCCAAACCACAGACCTCCATATCTTCCTTTCAGAATCTCTACCTGGATCTGCAGTCCCTTACTGCCTTACGGGAACGTTCCCAGTGTTCTTATGTAATCTGCATGTGAAATGTGTAACACATGTAATGCTCCCCCACACACACACACCCAACTTCCTGTTCCATAAGGTCCGCAAGACACAGGAGCTCTTTAGAAGCCTGGCTCCACTTTTTGCCTATAATTCAAGTGGTTGGTCTCACGGATGGTCTGGCTTCACTGAGTTTTCCTTCCTCCGGAACCATCACTTGGGTGATGGAGTCAAAGACTGCATCTGTCATGCACACTTCTGTCTGTAATGATTTTGTTTGTGTGAATGTGCATTACTCTTTGTTACTGTATCAGCAGATGCAGTTGGAACTGACACAGAGCTCTGTTCTGATTGATCATTTTGCACAGATGCCATGGTTGGGTTGGCCTTGCAAGTCAGGAGATGGCAAAGCTATAACTTTAAAAATGCTGTTCGTTCTGTAGGGTGTGAAAATGCAGCTTAAAAATGTTTAGTTAGAAAATTACATCCTGTGTCCTTTAGAACTCCATAGGCTCTGCCACATGCAAGACAAATTACAGAATATTGACTGTAATTCACTAAAAAGAAGAACAGATATTTGCATCAAAGACAAGGTGGAGCTGCAGAAGAGGGGGAGGAGAAAGGTAGGCAACGAACGTGAAACTGCAAACGAAGCTAACAGTTCATGCAGCTGCTCAGAATGCACAGGCGTCTCCTTAATTCCCTTCTTTGATCCTAGTTTGGAATAAGTCATTACTTAATAAAATAGGCAAGTGTCTACTTTAGTAAGTAACCTTAAAAAAAATCTGGCTCTGCTCAATTCAAGAATGAAAAACACTGTTTTTACCTTACAATTTTTGAATAGGATCTATCAACAACTCAAAGTAAAAGCATGTTGAAAATAAATTGGACTTTGTATTGGGTAAAAGAAATATTTTGAATGTCTCTTTGGAGATGTAAGCCATTTATTTAGGATTTATTTGTCATTGTCTATATTAAAAATATTTATTGTACTTCTTGACACACAGGAGACTCTGTCAATCTCCATAAAACAAATGAAATGAACTTTTGTCTCCTAGGGTCAGAGAGCAGACCAAACTCTGCTGAAAATATGCCCAGAGAGGGTGTAAACACTCCAGGGGAAAAATCCCAAAATGTGTTTACAGGGTTCATTCCTGATTCTCTTCTATTTAGATTTTACTGAGAGATGATGCAGGAACATCCTATCATTACAACCTGGGCCAGTGAGGTCCTTAACAGGTAAAGGCCCTTGCTGCCAAGCCTGAAAACCTGAGCTCCATTCTTGACACCCACATGATTGAAGAAGAGATGCTACCCCTGCATGTAGTCCTCTAACCTTCACCTGCATGCTGTGGCATGTGCATACCCCCATCCTCTCTCATACACACCACACACACACACACACACACTACCACCACCACCACCACCACCACGACCACACCAAATAAAATTAATTTTTAAAAAGATGTAAGCATGGAGGGTTGGAGAGATAAGCTCAACAAGTAAGAGTATTTGGTGTGTAAACATAAAGCCCTAAGTTCCAATCATGGCACTCACATAAAAAGTCAGACATTCTCCTACAACTCCAAGACTGTGGAGGCAGAGATAGGAGGATCTCTGGGACTTGCTGGCTGCCAACCTAACTCCAGTTTCAGTGAGAGAACTTGTCTCACAGGAATAAGGTGAAGAGTCATAGAGCAGGTCACTGAATGTCCTCCTCTGGCCTCTCCACATGCTTGGACAGGCAGATGCAAGCCTATACATGCATGTATACCACATACAACTCTCTCTCACACACACACACACATACACACACATGCGCACGCACACACACGCACACTCATTCACTACATAAGAAAGTATTATGACTTATGAATAATTTTCCTCCCATTTTGCTAAGATAAGCTTGAGTATCAAAGTGTATTTTCCAGGGGAACCTGAACGCACAGAAATGAAGCTAAGCAAAGAGTATGTGAAGAGCTGCCTTTGTGGCAGCTGTAAATGTCTGTAATCCACATTTATCACAGAAAGGTTTTATTTTTTCTTTAATTTTAGTAGTTAGTTTTTGTTGGATATAATCATCTGGATTGACAGTCATGGTCTTTCAAAACTTGAAGTACATTTTCCTAGGCCCTTCTGGTGTTAAAAGATTTCTGTCAAATAATCTGATGTTATTCTAAGAGTTCTACCTTTATAAATGACTTGACCTTTTTCTCTTGCAGCTTTCAATACTTTCTTTATCCTATGTTCTTAATGCTTTTTTTTAAGATTTATTTATTTTTATTTCATGTACGAGTGTTTCCTGAACGTATGTCTGTGCACCATGTGTGTGAAGTGCCCACAAAGACCAGAAAAGGCCATGGGACCCCTTGGGACTGGAGTTACAGAAGATTGTGAACCACTGTGTGAGTGTAGAGAGTTGAGCCCAGGCCTTCTGAAAGAACAGCCAGTGTTATTTAGGACTGGACCATCTATTGAGCCCTAATGCTTTAACTATAATATGCCATGGAGAATTTCTTTTCTGGCCGTCTATCTATTCTGTAGCCTCTTGTAAATGAATGGGAATAAATCTCTTTCTCTAGATGTGGGAAACTGTCTAGTATGATTTTACTGAAGATAATTCTCTGTGCCTTGGTTGTAGTATCCTTTTCTTTCTTCTACATCCATAATTCAAATATCAGGTCTTGTCACGGTGTCCCAGAATGTTCCCTTGTTCACACACACCCCACATTCACTTTTACCTTTTCTGACTATTTCAATTCTTTTCCTTTGCCTTCCACCCCCGATGCTCTCTTTCACCATCATCCATTCTGTTGCTGAGGCTTCTGCTGAGGGTTTTGAGCTTTTCCTTCCCAGCACCGTTTCAGTTTGGGGTTTCCTTTAGCAATTTGAACTCTATTTTCAAGCGTTGCATTGACTTTCTGTTTCACTCATCTTTGTCCTTGTCATCTCTGAGTTGTTTGAACACAGCTATGATCGTTCTTTAAAACTCTTTAACTGGAAGTTCTCCCATGACGTTTTCATTAGGGACTGTTTCTACAGGATTTAGACATTTGGTGAGGAAATGTGTTATTTTGGCCTTTCATGTTGTTTCTATTTCTGGGCTGGGATCTGAACATCTGGAGTTAATTTGTAAGTTGAGTTTTTCTTTCTTTCCTTTTTTTTTCCCCCTTCAAATCACTGAGTCCCCCTGCCCCTTTCAGCAGAGGTGTTCACGCTGTTCAAGGGGAGGATAATGTATGGCAGGGTTGGAATGCCAATTTCCTCTTTGTCTGACATTTAGGGTTCCAGCCTCTGTCCCAGATGGTCTGCTTCTCAGCTACAGTTTAAATCTGTAGAGACTTGGTGACAGAGACTGGAACAAGTTTCCCCTGGCAGTGTGGTGTGCTCCTAGCTCTCAGGGCTCTTGGGGCAACTGGAGTGTCACAGTCAAGCTCTGGCAAGGCTCTGGTAAATTTTAAAGGGAGGGAGAGGAGCCTGGAGAAGGTGTCAGTCACTGGCAAGCACTGGGGATTAGGGGTGATGGGGGGACCAGGAAGGAGCGCAGGTAACGCACCTGGGTCTGAGGGCCACGTGGAACAGTTTCTCCCAGAATTCTGCCTGTGGAATAGGCTCTACACAGTGAAAATGTTTTGCATAAATCTTTGCTTAGTTGGCATCTCTACTTAGATGTCCTCTAACATGTCGCTGCTCTGTTGTACCCCATTTCCCTAAATAGCAACAGCGTCATGAGTAGCCTAGCATCTGATTCCAAAGCATGCCCAGATTCATTCATGTTCTCCGTGCCACCACCTTTTATTACCCAATCCCCCATCACCGCTTACCCGGCCACTCACAGCTTGCTCAGATGACTTCACAAGAATCACCAATACATTCTCCCACTTAACTGCCCCCATAGCACACATCTGCTGAGAACCTTCCGGGGTGTTTCCATCACACGGAGCCCTGACCCCTTAACGGCATCATAGACCCACATGGGCAGGGTCTCCTCCACTTCTTCCACCTTCTTTTCTGTGACTCTCCTAAGATCCTACCTCAAAATCCTTAACTCTTTCCCCCTCAACCTCCACTTTTCTTAGCCGGAAGTACTTTCTGTGGTGACATTTTCTTCTGATCTTCTCTTGCCAGTTCCTTCTAGTGGTGTTTGAAGAAACATCTTACTTCCTCCGTATGACCTTTTCTGACCATACAAGTGCTCCTTAGCCTGTCTTCCCGCCCCCTAAAGTCATGTTCTGTAGGATAACTTCTTTCATTGTTTTCACAACGCTGTAGCCATCTCAGTCTCTAGATTGAATTGTAATTCTAATGCTCCATGTGTGTCTCCCATTCAACTCTGGGTCCTGAGAGCACGGTTCTCGAGCCTCTTGCTCACCCCAGGGTTCATAGTAGCCTCTACTCCATAAAACAGCCTCAGTGAGTGGTTGGCCAACAAACAGAAACAGCTCCTAGAACATTGACTTTCTCGGAGTTACAGATACAAAGTGAGTTTGGTAAAAATCAATTTCCAAGGATATGCAGTTGTAAAAGGTGAGAAGACGTTTTTGTAGACCATCTATGTATCAATGAGAATAAGTATTTACACTAAATCCCTGGATAGTTTCAGTTTATATCTGTATAAAGGAGTCATGGGCAGAGGTTGCAAAGCTATTTTTATTTTCCACCATAATTTTTTTTTCTTTTGTTATTGTGGATAAGTGAAAGAAGTTAAGTAGCAGGAAAAATAAGACATTGTACACATACCTGCATACCTACATATATACACATATACAAACATACACAATGTAGCTGGTAGTGAAAGTTATGTCAAAGTGAAGTCCCCTGATCAGAATGACCATTCTAATTGTGTAGGTGTTCATTGAGACATATAGAGTTTGGAACTGAGCAAACTTTGAGTAGGTTCTTTAAGCCAGCTGTGTGGTATTTTTATTTTTGAGTTAGTTAGAACTAAGTGATTTATGTTTTTTTTTAAAGAATCCACATTGGGAAGTATAATGTAAATAACATTAACAAATACTAACTCATCAGCAACATTAAAGGGCTAGATACTATTTTTCTTTAGGTGATACAAAGTAGGCACAAGGCTGCCAGAATACTGCCCAGGATTTCTCTACTTTCTTATACAATTTATTAAAAACAGATGAAGCTGTAGGGTGACCTGATACTTAGCCAAGGGGCTAACATCATTATTACTCACTTAAGCAGGGTCTCAAGTCCCATTGTCTTTGCAATTACTTCAGAAATGAGAGATGAGAGCACAAAGCTAAACTGCTATAGTAAGCCAGCTGCAGCTGGAGCCCATTAACAGCAAGACTGGGGATGCAGCAAAGGGTAGTGGGAGGCTGCAGTTATTGTCACTGAGAGCCAAGAGGAGGTCAAAAAATGCCGGGCTGATGACTGAGCCATGAGCATGGTCATCCACACATGCTGATGTGATGCTGTGTGCATCCAAGAATCACAGACCACTCCGTTCGTTATGTCACGTCCAAGCCCGTGCATGTCTGGAAATTGGAAAATGGAAGTCAAAATGGTGAGTGACCTTCAAATTGGGGATAAGATTACAAAACAAGTATAAAATTGAATCTACCAAGCCTTAAAGCACAGCGCGGAAGACCGGGCTTAGGCTGAAATCACTGGAAACAATATGTAAATGTTTCACTGCTAGGATTGAGGTTTCTCCTAAATTTTATAAACACTGAATGGCTTAATTGGTACCTTTGGGGAAGTATTTGGCTAAAATGTGGCTAATGGGAGGGAAGATGGAACCTAAGTCAGGGAACATGTCTACCAAGAGGATATTTCCTGGTAGACAGTCTCTGCCCGAGAAGGTGGCAGCTATGGGTGGGAGAAAAGCATGGGACACATGTGGTAGTACCAGGTCTCATCCAAAGCAGATGGCTGTCCGGCTAGCGCTTTGATTCTTTGGTTTTTTTTGTTTGTTTGGTTGGTTGGTTGGTTTGGTTTGGTTTGGTTTCTCCAACAAGCCTGACAACGTGCATGATCTCAGAGAGAAACACACCTTCTTGTAAGCCATGGCATTAGGGGCTAAAGTCCCACTCCTGTAAACACAAAAAGCTATCCTGGCCACTGTGCAGGAGATCCTCACTTCCAACCCTCCTCTAGCAGTAAAAGAGTAAGAGAGACAATGGAAATGGTGTTCAGATTTCTCTTGAGATTATAGGATTTATTTATTTATATTTATTCATGTGCTCCTTTAATTGGCCACTAAAGTCTTGGAACAAACAATTTATGCATTATACATCCCCAGAATATGTACCGATGTACCTCCATCTTGGGAATCTAAAATTGCAAGACAAACCTATGAATGCTTAGAACTTTGGAGAAGGTTGTCAAGTCTTTGGCTTTCTTTCCCTACTGATGATCCATCCCTAGGTATCCTATTGACAGTCAATAGCGGCAACAAAAAACTACAATAAAGTTAAAAAAAAGAAAATCACATCTTTGCCCAAATGAACTGCACTTAAAAATCAAAATACTATATTCTGGAAATCTATTACATAACTGGAATGATTCTTTTTTTTTAAGAGTACTTATATCTTTATTATGCACACAGGGAGATGTCATTTATATATGGTTAGAGTTAGCAAAACCAGTTTCAGAAAGGGTAATAAAAGCAGAGAAGTCTCTGAAACTGAGTTTAGGGACTGGGCATGGATCTTTTAAGACTTCATAATCTATTTTAAGTAGAAATGGGTTAGGCGATTTAGCAATACTATTTAATGCTAATATAATTGTTTCTCTTTTTTAATGAATCTTATTTCATTGTTTGCAATACTACAAGCTGGCTCTCTTTCTGAAGGCACAAAAATTGTTCTTCATCTATGATGTGGGGCTTAGGGGTTGCTAAGCAATTGATTTTGTAGCTTCAACCCTTCAAAGAGAATGAAGATATCAACACAGAGACTAAAGCCAAAAGAATTCAGCAGGTGGAATGTATTGCTTCTAGGGTTATCTTGGAGACATAGATATTGCCTCTGGTGAGATGAATTCATAGTTCTTATTAAATCAGTCAGTTGAATGGAATGATTCTTAAATGTAATTGCTTATGTACATAAAGGAATAAAGTTTCTGTCAGTAATCACTTCATCAAAACCACTTTAATTGGCATTTTGGAGGGAGTCTTACTAAAATCACTTACTTATGGAAGTCACTTGTGGCTGACCTCTTCCATCCATTACACGTCTCTAACATGTTATCATTATATGTGATTTCTATTCTAGTAATCTGTATAAGGAAACATCCTTATGATAAAGTTATTAGGTCATAATGACATAATAGCAGAAGAACACAAGTGTAGAAAGATGCTTTAGCTCTGCAAAGCATGGAGAGGCAAATGCCATGATTCTGTGGCTTGAAGATCATATCAGGCTTCCAACTTAATAACTAGCAACATATTTCTCTCAGTCTTGCACAGGCAAGAAGTAGGACAAAGGAACCACAGAAGCTTTGGCTCTGGGCCCATCTGAAAGTATATGTGCATTTATTTTAATGGTGTGTGTGTGTGTGTGTGTGTGTGTGTGTGTGTGTGTATGTATGTGTGCACATGTCTGTGTGTGCATGCATGTATGCATGTGTATGTATGTGAGTGTATGCACATGTGTGTGTGTGTGTGTGTTTGTGTATATTTATGAACGAGTACTTGGGAAATTCCCATTGTGAGAACTGACACCTAAAGGTACACAAAAATGCATGTCTCCATAGCATACATACCAGAAAATAGAAGACTTATCTTTTGGCTGCCCAGTGATATCATTTAAATATTAAATCATTTTCTTTACAGTTTCATGGGGAAGAAGAGGAGCCTAAAAATAACAACCTTTTAATGACTTTGCCATTAGACTTTAGGGATGCAATAACCCAAATACCATGTGTCCTTTACAAATAATGAAGATTTCCTTTTCGTTTTCTTTTTACTTTGTTAGTTCAAACACACTGGAGCTGCTTTAAAGAAAATTTCTTCTTCTTCTTCTTCTTCTTCTTCTTCTTCTTCTTCTTCTTCTTCTTCTTCTTCTTCTTCTTCTTCCTCCTCCTCCTCCTCCTCCTCCTGCTCCTCCTCCTCCTTTTGACTCCTCCCCACCCTTCCTCCTCCTCCTCTTCCTCCTCCTCCTCTTCCTTCTCTTTCTTCTGACTCCTCCTCTTCCCCACCCTTCCTCCTCCTCTGCTCTTCCTCCTCCTCTGCTTCCTCTTTCTCTTCTTTTATTTCTTCCTTAGGAATCACTTCTTGGGAACATATGACTACCTCGATGTAAAGCTGATGATCTCTAAAGACAGAATGGAAATAAAACAAAAAAGAACCAGTGATGATGTAGAGTCTAATCTTTCCTAGAACAAAAAGCTCCAAGCTAAAGGGGAAGAACTAGCCCATGCTTCTTAAGATGAAAGTGATGGTAGCCCTGGGCACTGCTGGTTTGACCTAACGGGAGCTACAGAGAGAATAATGAGGTTACCTGACTCCATGCTAGTTTGTAAATGATACTTTTTTTTTATACTTCATCCTCACTTTTTTTTTCTATATTTTTTATTTACATTCCCAATGATTTCCCCTTTCCTGGTTCCCCCTTCCCCGAAAAGTCCCATAAGCCCTCTTCCCTCCCCCTGTTCCCCATTCAAGCCCCTCCCGCTTCTCTGTCCTGGTATTCCCCTACACTGCTACATCCAGTCTTTCCAGGAACAGGGTCTCTCCTTCCTTCTTCTTGGAAATCAATTGATATGTGAATTGTGTCTTGGGTATTCCGAGCTTCTGGGTTAATATCCCCTTATCAGCGACTGCATACCATGTGTGTTCTTTTGTGATTGGGTTACCTCACTAAGGATGATATTTTCCAGTTCTGACCATTTGCCTAAGAATTACATGAATTCACCTGAAGAATATCGACTGGCTGAGAAGCACCTAAAGAGATGTTCATCATCCTTAGTCATTAGGGAAATGCAAATCAAAACAACCCTGCGATTCCACCTCACACCAGTCAGAATGGATAAGATCAAAAACACAGGAGACAGCAGGTGTTGGCGAGGATGTGGAGAAATAGGAACACTCCTCCACTGCTGGTGGGATTGCAAGCTGGTACAACCACTCTAGAAAGTAGTCTGGCGGCTCCTCAGAAAACTGGGCATGACATTCCCAGAGGACCCTGTTATACCACTCCTGGGCATATACCCAGAGGATTCTACAACATGTAATAAGGACACATGCTCCACTATGTTCATAGCAGCCTTATTTATAATAGCCAGAAGCTGGAAAGAACCCAGATGTCCCTCAATGGAGGAATGGATACAGAAGATGTGGTATATTTACACAATGGAATACTACTCTGCAATTAAAAACAAATGACTACTTTCTTAAAGCACAGTTCCACCTTCCACAGCTACCCACCAACTGTAATCTCCACTAATGCACAGTTCCACCCACGGAAGGGAGCTTACTCCATCTGGCTTCCATTCTAAATCTCAAAATTCTTTATTTCTACCTCAAGTGCTGCTTCAGGAGGCTAATTCAAACTTATTCCACAGTATTCGTTGGGAGGTCTTGCCGTTTTCTTCAGTCATACATGTGCAAGGTCCTTTCTAAGCATATTTCAATAGGCATTTATCTTATCTTGGCTGATTTATGCAGATTTTTTAAAGACATTTGGATGCAGAAATTTAAAGCACTATTGTGTCTCTTTAGGGAACCACTCAGCAAGAGATAAAAATTGTTAGCCCATCACAAATGCCAGCCAAGGCAGCTTTTAACCACATAGCACTGTCAGGGATCCCTCCTGCTTCTCGAAAGCACACAGCTTCTTGTCTTGCCTGACTTCATTTGATCGACTGTGTCTTTATGATGACACAATAGCATTCTGAAAACTATATTTAAAAAAAGGCATTGCACAGATGAATAACACAATTGAGAAACTGCATGTCTAAATGAGAGTGAGAGGCGCTGCAGCTCAGATACAGGATGCTGAGGCAGGGACGGAAGCAAGTGCATATCCTACATCTGTGCCATGGATACCTTGATTAGCTGTATTGATTCCTCGCCTCTCATTACTCTACCTCTCCGTCAGTCAATTCCAAATTTAATTCTGAGAGAGAGAGAGAGAGAGAGAGAGAGAGAGAGAGAGAGAGAGAGAGAGAGAGAGCTGTTTATAAGGGAAGCAGCTATTGCTGCTCTTAAAAAAAAAAGCACTTAAGGGTCATTAGCCTCACACTGCAGCAAATGCATTATTCATTTTGCCTTAGCCCAATTTCTCTGCTAAGAATTCTGCAAGAAAGCGATACACAGTTCAGTAGGGAGGTGATTGATCAAGTCAGAAGAAACAGAATTTGGGCATCTTGATAAAATTTTTTTCTCAGTCTTCCCAGTTAGAATAAATCAATTTTATTTATGTAGTAACACTTGAATACTAACTACCCAATGCCATCCGTCAGGACAAAATTGATGACTATACCTTTAGGTTAATATTACTCGAACATTTCATTCTGAATAATTTATACACATTTCTGTCAGAGTGTCAGTTCACAATTGTTTATTTGGTCTGAGCAAGTATACCTGAACTGTAGCTTTTATTAAGGGAAAGATTTTCATGTCTTTATTTTGTGCATTAAAGGAGCCTGCCCTGGCTGAGGGTCTTCATATTATTCTGCAGGAATATAAATATGGAAAAATCTGTGCCTTGCCTTGGATTGCTTACATTTTTTTTCCATTCTGCCGAATAATTTGTAGATTCAGAGGAAAAAACAGCTAGGACTAAAGCACTTGTGAAGTTAAAGTGAGTAGATACAATAATAATAATGTTTACATGTTTTCTGAGAGGCTGGGTGTCTACTGCATTAGCAGCCTCAATAGCTGTTCTCACTCTTCAGCAAATAATCTCATCTGTCCATTGGCTAATGCTAGCAGTACCCTCTCTTTTGGGATGACTTTCAGTGTGTTCTTCTTTTTGTAAAAACCATGATGCATTTTAGAATCCATTTACCACTGCTGCTTTGGTTTTATGGTTATCACCTTCCCATCGGGCAGAGAGCATGGAACTTGCATATGCTCAGACTCTATGACTGCACAGAATGGCTGATGAGGAAATGCTACTCATTTTAGAACATAAAATTTAAAAAAAAAAGAAAGAAAGAAAAACAGAAAGACTGAATCTTGATGGCAGCTGACCTATTTAGTTCTGGGACCTTACTTCTTACTTCAGTGTTTTTTTACTTTAAAGAAGAGAATTCTCCATTAAATCCAAGATGTTTTGCCTATGATGTATGTGTGTGTGCATATATACACATATATGCAATATATGTATATATACATATAAGTCACACATGTGTGCACATATACACACTTTGTCTATCTCTCTCCTTTTCTCCCCTCACATGACTATCTCTCATACACATATTTCTCCATTTTTGAGCACTTTCTCTCAATCAGTACCACACAGCTGGGTCTCAAGAGAATATCTGACAGCCTCTGGGAGAAAGCATATTCTATGAAGGGATGCCTCAGACATGAGAGGAAACAGATCTAAATGAAACACAAACTCTAAAGAAATTACCGTGTAGCTCAACTTCTGGAATTCCTCTTCTTCCTTGTTTGCAGATCTCATTAGCAGAAGCCGAAAGTAGCAGAGCTTCTCAGTTTTATAGATGTGCATTACACACACACACACACACACACACACACACACACACGAGTTGAAAATGGATCACAGCTCCATTAGGAAGAATATCTTAGGGTTGCCTCAGATGTAATTAAGATCTACCCATGAAAGATGTATGAATATAGGTACTGACTAAAAAGTAGCCCATGATTAGCTCCTCTGTGACAGTCACCTGTGCAGCTTGATTTCTCAAGTTCTGTGAATAATCTATTCAGCAGATCTGTGTTGAGTGTCAATTAGTAGGAAGATATTTTTTCCAGAAACCACACAGGGACCAAGCTGAGTTTGAATTTCCGAATGACTTTATAATTTAAGAGAGGTTGAAAATATCCATATTGCAATAAGTATTATATGTAAAATATGTATAAATGAAACAGAACCAAATTGTATGGCTTTAGCATAACATACTTTGGGATTACCATGTGTCTGAATTGGTTCTGTCACTGTCATGAACCACTGACCAAAATCAACTTGAGGAGGAAAGGGTTTATTTCCGCTCACAATTCCCAGTCACAGTCCATCACTAAGTGAAGACAAGGCAGGAACTCAAACAGGAACCTGGAGGCAGGAAGTGACGCAGAGGCTGCTTCCTGCCTTGTTCCTTATAGCTTGCTCAGCTTGATTTCTTATGAAGCCCAGGACTACTCGCTCGAGATGGCACCACCCATGGTGGAGTCTTCCCACATCAACCATAAATCAAACAATAACCCACAGACTTGCCAACAGGCAAATCTTCTGCAAGCAGTTCCTTAATTGAAAATCCCTCTTCCTAGATATGTCTAGATTTGTTTTAAGTTGACAAAAACTAACCAGGATATTACGTATGATAGATTAGGGGCAGGAGCATTTGTTTGGGTTATGCTATATCTACTTAACATAATGCTGTAAGGTTGGTTAAATTTTATATGACAATATTTTAATACATTATTTTTTAAATCCCTTATAAGTGCTGTATTATTATGTAAAGATTATCAGTTATTAGAATTATGCCAAGTTACTCAGCAAGGAAAGAAGGCAGTGCGTTTTATGCTTTTGGACTTAGTTGGGGACATAGGTTCCTATCATATTGTATTAAAAGTTGATCAACTGTAGATATCATCAAATTGGTATAATCACAGTGGTGTTATGGACAGTGAAAAAGATTAGTCTCATTATGGTGTAACAAATATTAATCTACATGATTATAACAGATGTACTCCAAATCTTGATATTATAACATCTCAGTGAAAATATACTTATTTTCAATAATAGGAGTGTTACTTTATGAAATTAATTTGACTATCTAGTGAAATGTAACATGGCAAAAAATCACTCAAATACAAATTAATAGAGATGTAATTATACATGAATTACTTACCTAATCTTAAGAAGCCACCTATATTATATATATGTGTACATATATATGCATATATATATAATTCAATAACTATTCTTAGCAATCAACACTGTTGAAGTAACAATTGGAACACTATTTTTGTTATCTCTTAAGTAAACATATATTTGTGAATTTCATTTTTCTATGATATTTATCTACACAATTTCTGAAGTAACTCTAATTAGAGATTATGTTTTCCTTGGTATTAAGCTTCAACTTGGAATATAATTTTTTTAATCTACCAAAATGGACAAAGGAATTTGATAGATATTGTTAGGGGTGTGATAAAAATTAAAAAAAAAAACAAGAAAATGCAAAGACCAACACAAGAAAATGCCTAGATTCTCATACTTGGCAAAAACTCTAAACTTTCCAGCTTTTTTTTTTCTGAGAAATTTATTGAATTACTAGGAAAAAAAAACATTGCAAGTGTGTTGTTATTGTTTTCAGCTCAGTTTCAATATTATATAGAAAACCTGGGTTACTTAGGATGATAACAGTCAAAGATGAAGTAAGTGACCTAAACATCTCTTACTGACTTTGTGATGCTCCTTGTGGTGGATTTTTAATGGTTATGGTTTTAGGATGCTTGACCATTGGATGTTCTTGAAGCTCCAGAAGCATTGAAAATAAGAATATTAATTGTAACCTTCATATTTCTAGGTCATGGATCTTTCAAGTTCCTTGGAGATGATAATAAGCTTGCAAATATCCAAAATAACCCAACAAGACAAGTACCACAATCTTTAATTTATAGTGTAGGAAGCTGATCCTCAGAAGACGTTCACTTCATAAATAAACTGTCAGCAGGAATACAGATCTTCTAAATGACAGAATTTTATCTGTGTGCTAAAGACAATTGTGTCTTCATTGAAAAATCAATCTAGGGTTTTGAAATTGGAGCCTAAATAGACACATGTTCCCACTCTAGTCTACTACTTGTTGTAAAGCACTATTGAATGGTGCCTTGGTGACCAAGATGTACAAAAGAAGGAAACTTGATATGTATAATATAATACATACCAATTAATTCAATTAATTAAAGTAGACAACAGAGCATGGAGACTTCAAACCACAAAGGATTCAATATCTATTCAAACTTATCCTTCTTGCCCCTGAGTGGGCCACACAGCTGTCCAAAAATAAAGCACAGAGATGTTTATATGCTTTTCATGTATTCCCTATTGTCAGAGTTGATTTATGAAAAGAAAATAGTGATTCATTAAAATGTTTCAAATGAAAAAAAGAAAAAGCAAAATGTTAAAATAGGATATCTGTCAAAGTCCCATGTCTACCATCTGAGGTGCTTTGTAAGTGTGTTAGCCAATTCAGGCTACTGTAATAAAATTCTACTGCCTGGGTGGCTTACAAACAATAGAAGTTTATTCCTCACAGTTGTGGTTTCTGAGAAGTTGGAGACCAATGTAGTGGCAGGCTTGGTTTCTGGTGGGAACCTTCTTCCTCAAACCATTAACTTCCTGAGACATTGCATGAAGAAGGGATGAGGTTTCCTCCTATGTATCCTCTATAGAGGAACTAAGCTCAGTTGTCAGTGGTGTGTCCACATGAACTAGTGACCTCCTGTTGTAGTTTTGTTTCCAGCACTGTTATAAAGCACCCTGAACAAAAGAGCAACTTGGACAGAGAAAGGATTAGTTCTGTTTATAATTCCAGGTTATAGTTCATCACTGTAGGGAAGCCAAGCCAGGAGCTTGAAGAAACATGTCACATCCACAGTCAAGAAGAGAGAATGATCACACCATGTTTTCTTGTGCTTAGCACCATACATAATTCAGGAACCCCTCTGCCCAAGAAAGGCAAGTCAATACAATCCCTCTAAGATGTACCCATAGGTCATTCTGATGTAGACAATTTCTAATTAAGAATCTTTTTCTAGATGAATTTAAATTGAGTCAAGTTAAAAGTAACTATCACTCCTCCTTACAGACTTTACATGATAATGCCATCACCTCATGAGTTATACTTCAATGAATGGTCAGTGGCACATCATCACCATAGTGATGTATAGTGATTTACTACATAGCGATTTAATGTGCATTTTCTTTTTTGAGGCTTTATTTCTTTTTATTTTATGTATATTGTTAGGTTTTTTTTTGCATGTATGACTATGTATCACATGCATACAGTGCCCACGAAGGACAAAAGAGATCCTTAGATCCTTTGAGACTAGAGTTACAATTATGAGCCACCATGAAGATGCTAAGAAATTGAACACTGATCTTTTGGAAGGGTAGCCAGTGCTCTTAAGTGCTGAGCTATCTCTGCAGCTCAACATGTGTTTTCTTTAAGGACAGTAAATATGGAATAAATTCACCTAACATAATAAACTAATATTAATATGGTTATTTATAGCTACTGTACATATTTACATAACTATATTTAATAAGTAAATTTGTTTAAAGTTATGTTATCTGCCTCTCATTTACTGCTTAATATATATTTAATAAAAATGCTTTTGAGTAACTACCAGGTAAATAATATATTTGATCTTTACTTATTAAAATATATGCTATAGAAGAGTCTTGGAATAATCAGACTTTTAGAATGTAAATTGGAAAGTAGAATGTGATCATTTATGGTAACATATATATATATATATATATATATATATATATATATATATATATAATCACTCTTGCTAAAAGATTATTTTGCACTTCTGCACTAAGAGAAATCTCGAAGCACCTGAAAAATTCTTGATTAAAGCCTCCTCAGTAAGATGTTATTAATTGCCCTTTAATTGGAAAAACTATTCCATTGTAGTTAATAAAGCAAAAGAAAGGTTTTAATGGGGGCCCTTGAGATTTCTTTGGTTGGGAGGGAAGCATTTGCTGTGTAATCCTAATAACCTGGGATTGATCCTTGGGATCAACAGCAAATTGGATGAGGTCCCAGCCTGCTTTCCAACCAGAACTTCAGGTAGAGATTTCTTAAGCTAATTTCCTTGTTTCCTCCTTCCTACTTTCAGCCAGACCACCAACTACTGGGCCTTGGGACCAAGACTAAATGAAACCTGACCCGGTGCCCCAGTTAACAATCCCCTCGAGTCAGTTTCCTTCCCCAACGTGCTCCTCTACTTCCCAACCCTCATTGTGCTGACCTGGGGCCATCTCTAGTCTAAGTCTGAACTCCAATCAGAACTTCAGCCACCCTAACTACCATGGTCATCTTGGATCATTCAGAGTCTGAACCCTAGAGGGTCCTCAAGGCTAAAATTAAAACATTATTTAGTTGGTCGACAGCCTGACAGATTGGGGTAACATCAAACAAAGACCTAAACACCTACAACACAAGAAATACTATGAATACTGTAACTCCAGAGGTCTAGATTGTGCAAAAAACACAAACATGAACAACAAGCCAATATGCCTCCATCAGAAGCCAGCAAGACTATTGTAAAATTCTCCAAGAAAAGAGTTTAGCTAAAGCACAAGAAGCCTTCAAAGCAATTATGAATATGTTCAAGGACTTGGAAGAGGATATGAAAAGTACCTGAATGAAGACCCTGAAAATACAAACACTTGATGGTAATCATGAGAAACAATCCAATATAGGAAAATAGAATTTAACAAAGAAATAGAGAAAAATCAAATTAAAATGAAAAAACGTGCGAAGTCAAACAAAAAACTCAGTGAATGAAGTAAAAGGCAGGTTTCAAGCCTTGAAGACAAGATAAGAGAAATGAATCATTCACTCAAAGAGAATGTTATCCATTAAAAATCCAGGTAAAGAGCCGGGCAGTGGTGGCACACGCCTTTAATCTCAGTACTTGGGAGGCAGAGGCAGATGGATTTCTGAGTTCGAGGCCAGCTTGGTCTACAGAGTGAGTTCCAGGACAGCCAGGGCTACACAGAAAAACCCTGTCTCGAAAAAACAAAAAACAAAACAAAACAAAACAAAACAAAAAAATCCAGGTAAAATGGGCGGAAAGATGGTCCAGTCATTAGAGGGTAGTTTCCCAACCAAAATGTCAAAAATCCAGGCACAAAGCACCCAAGAAATCTGACATACTATGAAAAGACAAAACCTCTGAATAACAACAGTTCCAGAAAGAGGTGAAGAAACACAACTCAATGACACAGCAAATATGTAGTCTTTTTTTTCTCCTTAAATCATAGGGGAAAAAATTTCCAAATGCAAAGAAAGAGATGACCATCAAGATGTAGAAAGAAGAAGAACTGCCAAACAAGCTGGACCAGAAGAGAAACTCCCATGATGCATAACAATCAAAATTCTAATTGTACAGAACAAAGAAATGGTATAAAGAACTGCAAGAGAAAAAGAGCAAATCACATATAAATTCAGAACCATTAGAACAACACATGATTTTTTCTATTTTATTAATTTTTTATATAGGTCTGTGTGTCTACATGCATGTAGGTGCCTCCACAGGCTAGAGGCGTCAGACGCCCGAGAGCCGGAGTAGGAGACAATTAGGAGGCACATGATATGAGTCCTGCGAACTAAATTTGGGCTTTGTAGAAGAAAAGCAAGGGCTCTAAGCTATTGATCCATCTTTCTATGCTGTTTTATTAGAGAATTTGAATGACAGAAGGTCCTGAATGGTATTATATAATATCTAAAGAATATGGATATCAGTCTAGACCACTATACTCAACAAAACTACCAATTGTAATTGAAGTAGAAATGTACAAAATCGCAATAAAAACAAATTTAAACCAACCAACCTGGTGGTGTGACACTAAAGGGAAAACTTCAGCTAAAAGAGAAGATTAACTCCACTCAAAAGAACACAAGGAATTTATATTCCCAGAATAGTTACATGAAAGATAAATGAAATAAGCCTAAAAAAACCACCAAAAGCCACATATGTTAAAAAGCAAAAACAAACAATAAAGAGCCATAGACAAATCCACAAAAATAAAAGATATGCCATAACAAAATTATAGAAATTAATAAGCACTACTAACAATAAATCTGAATATCAGTCTATCCACTCCCCTCCCCAATGATACAGACTAACAGATTGGATTATGAAACAGGATCCATCTTGATGTTTCCTCCAAGAAACACAGTTCATCTTCAAGGATAGATATCACCTTAGGATAAAAAAGACACACAAAAAAAAATGTGTTTTAAGCAAACAGAACAAAGAAGCGAGCAGGCAAATAGACCTCAAATCATAACTAATCAGAAGAGATGAGGAGGATACTACATGCTCATTAAAAAAATATACAAGATGAATTACAGTTCTAAACATTTATGCACCAAACACAGAGGTACCAAAGTTCATAAAATAATTACTACATTAAAAAAAAATCACATGTTGACCCTAACACAATGACACTGGGTAACTATAATAGCAATAGACAAGTCATCTAGAAAGAAACCAAAGGGAGAAATTTTACTCCACTCATGGCCAAGGTCAACAAAACAAATGACAGCTCATGCTAGTGAGGATGTTGGGAAGGAGAACACTAATTCATTGCTGAAGCTAGTACGAACTGGTACAGTCAAAATGGAAACCAGTCTGGAGTTTCCTCAAAAATGCCGGGAATAGATCTGCCACAAGATACATATATAATACTCCTGAACACATTCCCAAAGGACCTACTTCTTACTACAGAGACACGAGCTCATCCATGCCCATTTGCTCTTCTATTCATAAAATCCAGGGGTTATAAACAGACCAGATTCCATTATCTGATGTATGGTTAATAAAATATGTGGTACATTTACATGGTAAAATAATATTCAGATGTTAAGAAAAAAATGAAATTTTGAGGTAAATAGATGGAATTAGAAACACTCATCCTGAGTGAGGTATCCCAAACCCAGAAAGACAAATGCTGAATGTTTTCTCTCATATGTAGAAGCTTATAGTGAGCTTTATAAAAGTGTTTCATTTAGACTATCAAGAAAGGCAGGCAGCTGTAAGGAGCCAAGGTAGGGGGAAGTGATCTTCTGAGGAAGAAGAAATAGAATGTAGTGTTATAAGGAGATAATGGAGAAATTAGTAGAGGAGAACTACATGAGGAAAGAGAAGGGAGGACAGGGTCAAGAAATGGATATAGAGAGGAATAATTAACACTATAAAGGTATTTTAGAAATCCATATGAAGACCTATAACATACAAGCTCCCTAAAAGCTCATATAAAAAAATGGCATGTAAACAGGGTCACCATATATTGAGGAAGAAAATGTCCCAACTAGGCATCATATGTTATCAAATAAAGCTCCTAATAGCAGAAATACACTGTCTTTTTTGAGTTGTTGACTAAAGCATTGCCATAACCTTTCTCAACATTCTAAGCTATTGCCAGTGCTCTTGACTACTTTGGTTATACCCTACAACCCGATGGTACGGCCCTGTTGCTGAAGATACCACATGCTCATGTCACTGCACATGAGAAATCTACTGACTGCTGAACTATAAGCTTCACCCTTAGAGACCGGCGCTCACCGGGTTGGAAAGTGCTTCGTATGCCACCAGTGGGGATTAGTAATCATCCACATCATTGGAAATGAGAAAGATGCTTCTTCAACAAGGTGGAAGGGGAGAATCCTTCCCAAATATTATCCTCTGATCTCTACACCTTCACCACGGTACAGTGTGCCCCACTCATGCATCATGTGCACCATACATGTAATAAAAATATAAACTAATTAAAATAAAAATGGATCGATGGATGTTAGCATGAATTCGTAATTTCTGTACACTGAAAGAGTAATGAGACAGACAAACAACCTTCTCCTTCCTTTCACCTGTCAACTTTCTAAAAACCCTTAGACTTAACCAAGGGTTATGAGGATAGTTTTCTTTCTCTTAGTTTTGGGGCAAAAGAAATTTGAGAAAGTGTTTAGTAAACTGTCTAAAGTGCAATGGCAGAAGTGCCCTCCTGCCACGTCTGCCCTTCACATGTTCTGCAGTTTACTTCCCTCAATTCCTGTTCATTTCAGAAATTCCTTTCCTACCTTTCCATTATTTTCATATGGAAACACTATTAACATAGGTAAACATATGGAAAAACAACTATAAAAATATTGCAAAAATATTGGCCGGGCAGTGATGGCGCACGCCTTTAATCCCAGCACTTGGGAGGCAGAGGCAGGTGGATTTCTGAGTTCGAGGCCAGCCTGGTCTACGGAGTGAGTTCCAGGACAGCCAGAGCTATACAGAGAAACCCTGTCTCAAAAAATCAATCAAAAAAAAAAAAATAATGTAAGATGTTATGTTCTCGGAAGTTGTTCTGGTTTTCCTAATCTTTGCCAGCACAAGTGATGTTTCTGAGCATGCAGGCAACATTGTCTGCATATCTTTGTGTCCATCTCTTGGTAATTTAGAAGGAATTTAGGGGGGTCACAATATGCAATTATTAGGTGCCCGTGATACTTTTCTCAACACCTCCCTTTCTTTCTTTTTTTTTTTTTTTTTTTTATTTGAGATTAAACATCACAGTGTCTGCCTGGCTGGCTTAGAACTCCTGCCGTGTAGAACAGGCTTAACTTGAACTCACAGAAATCCTTCTGCCTATGTTCCCTGAGGGCTGGGCTTAAAGATTTATGACACTACACACAGCTTCCTGAGGACGGCTTTCTCAAATGGCTTACTGTTTCCAATCTAGAGTGGTGTAACTCTTCTTCTCACTGCTTCTTATCATTTTTTCATGTTCTGCCCTAATGTCTTTGTGTCGTCAGCCCTAGCACAACTTCAGTTGCACTGCACGTTCCTCACTCAGCTGAAACATTGTTTCCAGATTTGTATTTCTCCTGCTCTGCTGTGGGGAGTTCATGTTCTTTCAAGGTTGTTACTACTATTTTACCTTTTCTTCTTTGATAATTTGGAAACCTTCAAGTATCAATAGTAACAATACATTGTTAATGTTTGGGCATTATTTGTCTTTTGTGTCATAAGTCTATAATGTCTTGGTTGTAAATAAATTTAAAACTTTTATCATGTTAAATTGTGTGTGTGTGTGTGTGTGTGTGTTTCTAGAGACTGAACCTAGGCAAAATGCACAGTAGATAAGTATTCTACCATTGAGCTGTATCCCTAGCCTATATTTCCTATTTTTAAAAATCATCTTAAATTTTAAAAAAAATCCAAGATATTCTTATAGTTTTAAATTATCTCATAATTTGTTCCTCTATCCATCAGACCTTTATAGAAATGTTAAGTAAAAGACTAATTCTGTTATCCATTTGTCACATTTTTTTTGAATCTTTGTCATGTTTCTGTCATTTGAAATGCCACATTTATCATAAAACTGTTCCCATACACAGCCTGCTCCCAGGCTGCCCATTATGATTATGAGCTAGCTGGGTGTTTACACATGCACCAAGGTCATACTGTAATATTAAGGTATCTTTCGATAGTTCAAAGGTTATTTATTCTTATTTGGCTTAGTTTTTTAAGTCTTTGAACTAATGAGATTTATTTTTTCTAAGATATGAACTTATTAATTTATTAATATCTATTTAAAACTTTTTAGAACTTTGGTTAGGAATGCATTAGATGTATAGCTTTTTGTAGAAATGAATATTTAAAAGGGTAAACACTTCAATGTGTTAGATTTCCTCATTATTCTTTCAGTATGTTTGACATTTCTTGCTAGAGTTATTCATATATATTTCATAAATGTTGTTTCTGCAGATTCTTTTTCATCACATTTTAATTGGTTATTTTTGGAAAGCAGTAGATATGCATTTTTTTTCTCATTTCTCCTTCTCTCTTCTGACTCTCTCACTTGTTTTTCTCTCTCTTTGTGACACAGTATCTCACCATGCAGTATAATCTGGCCTCTAACTTCTTGGACTCATAGAGGCTCTTCCTACAGGCTGGTATTGCAGGCAGACACCTGACTCATAGGTCCTGCTCTAGTACAGGCGACAGATCACAAAAGCCAGAAACCTGAAGCACACTGCACAGCCTGTAAACAGCTCGACAAGTTAAAGAGTCTTTTCCCAGTGGCTTAGTTGTTCTGAGCCTCTCCTAGGCAACTCAGCTGGTCTTTCTTTCCTATAGACAACTTGGCTCCTCTCTGCTTTTTCCAGGCAGGTTTTACTATTTATATACTCTCGGGAAATGAGGTTGCAATGAGGAGAGCGGAGAGGAGAGGCAGGAGGTGTAGCAAATCTAGTCAGCTTTAGGGACTTCCTGAAGCTATTTTTGAGCTGTTTACTTCTTGTCTTAACGACTTTTTCTCTAGTATTTTACCTCCACTGAAGACATTATGTTGTTTTATCTCCTTGAAAACATAATGTCTTAAACAAGATGTTTCACTACAAAATGGAAGGTTTTAATCTTGGAGGAAACTGTTAAACAATGAGAAATTACTAACTTCTCCTTTTATTGCACATTTAGTTTCTTGCTCCCAACATTTTGGGTCATGTAATCCTATAGCTAATTGTGTGCCAAGTCCAAGTTTATTCTCTTTCTTTCTGATAGCGATAAGTCTACATTATTTCCACATTTTCTTGGGTAGGTTGTTGAATATATTGGTGAAAACTAGCGGTGGCCATAGACAGTTTTATTTGCATTTTAAGATGGATACTCAGTAGATCTGGGTGTAGCCAGATATGTAAGCAGATAAAACCAAAAAAGCAAAACAGAACAAAATAAACCAAACAAAACAACAATGACAACAAAAAGCCAAATAAACAAGGAACAGAGTCGGCAAGATGGCTCAGTGGGTGAGAGGGTATGCCATGCAAGTTTGACAGCATGAGTTCTGCCCTTGCTCCCCACAGTGGAAAGGCAGGATAAAGTCGTTCATACCATGTAATAATAATAGTAAATGTAATAAGATGAATTTTAAAATGTAGGTAGCTACAATAAAGACAAAGATAAAACTCATTGTGAACCACAGGATACCTTCGTTGTAATACATTAGTGTATTACACTCTTGGTACATGGGACCAATGATCATGTAAGTGTAGGTATATTTTGAACTGGCGCGCATACACACACACACACACACACACACACACACACACACACACACACACTGCAAGTCTTCTCACTTTGGAAGAAAAAAAATGATCATTCAAACCGTTTAGTCTAAATACCTCTGTACAATTTTATTCAAGGCTACTTTCTTTCTCATAATCATAATTACATCATGTTACTTTTCCATCAGATCTTAATGGCCAAGGGCCATGGATAACCTGTGATTTGCCCTTTTCTGTAGTCTTAGTCTCATAAAGAGCCTTGGTTCTAATGAGAAAGTGAAGAGCTTCAATTTCTCTACCAGACACCTTTAGATTCACATTGTACTGTCTTGGCTGCATACTATGGCCTACAGATGTTCATTGGTTTGCTACAAATACCTTTTAGTAATTCCTAAAATATGCTCTGTCTGCCTCTAGACAGACCCATCTGAGCAACTCTTGTGGCTATAAACTATTTTCTGCTACAGCAGTCAGAATGAAATAAGCTGATCCCTACCCCCCAACCTGGAATTTGTAAGAGGATATATAGTATCACTTGTTATAGCAAGCTGGGACTGTTAGAATTTGACATTTGACTCAGTACTTTTAGTAGTCAGTAACACACATGTTAGTTTTTCTTGCTTGGATCATTTCATAGCTATCTTGTAAAATATACATAGAAAAACTGAGCCCTGCTCAGTATGGTATTTCTTTTTACCTCATGTTTCAACCATAGTTCTTTAACTAGAGCTAGACTTTTTTTTTAAAGCACATCATTGTAAAAGTCTATAGGAAAGGTGCACCCATGACATGTAGTGACTTGCTACATGGGAGGCCTCCCCAGTTTAAATGTGTGCTGCTTTCCTATCTTGCAGTGGGAATTCTCTGTTTCAGAAAGGCAGAAGTTTACTTGAGGGAATGAAGAAGAGCTCTGTTTACTTAAAATCAACTGTAATTCAGCAAGGTATCCTGGATTGGATCTAGGGACAGGCAACAATGCTATTAGTTTAAATGAATCAGCATCAAGCATATGGATAAATTCGTGACATGGTATCAATGTTAGCTTCTTTGACAACTGTGCCAAGCTTATATGTATTCTACCCAAGGAACATCAGAGGAAAATGTATGTGGAACATCTTTGGATTATCTTTTCTGCTATTCCATAAATCTAAAATCATCTCCCAAAGAAAAAGAATTTTGGGGCTAAAGAGATGGCTTAGCTGTTTAACAGCTAGGCTTACAACCAAAAATATAAGAAAAAGAATTTTGACCATTTTAGGTTAAGATTTGGATATAAGCAACTCTCAGCTTTAATAGAGCTAAGATTTCAGTGTTTAGCAGTTACCAGTGCTCTATTGGCCACTGTCTCAGTATTCTATAAAAACTTAAGGTTTTTGTATTCAAGAGCATATAATATTTTCCCCTCTAGATAGAAAGGGTTACTGTATGTGTATCTGTGTACATGTATACATATACATATAAATCATGTTTCAGCTTACTTAAATGATGAAGCTACAGAAATAATGTTCATGAGTGAGTAGTACAATATACTTGATATTGTTTACCTGCTAAGTTCTATGATAATAGCTTTATAAATATGATTTATAAAGTATAAAAATTTATAAAGTATGGATTGCTTTCCATATCTATAGTAACCTTACAAATTGGGTGTTGTACGTTCAGAAAAATGGACTACTTTCCCAATTCATCCATCTCTGCAGGACAAACACAGGCTTGACAGACATCAGAGACCATGGGCCAAAGTGTTATTCAATTACATTTATTTGTGATGCTGACATTGTGACTAAAGTAATTTATAAAAAGCAATATTGACATTTAATTTAATTGTCTGCGTGTTAGTGTCATAAAATTCTAATGACACCATTTAGTAAGTCCATGCCTTACCATACCTATTTAGCATCCATTTACTCCATCTACACAATGGAAATGAAATTTTATGTTAGTAATGGCTATTAGACACCACCATGTGCTATAAATGACCTATTTCAATGTTCTCTAAGCAGCAACTATGTGTGTTTTGTTATTGAGAAAGGTATCTCATTTTGTAATCAAACTCATCATGGAGTTCTGACTTGTGATCCTCCTGTTTCAGTACTGGGATAACAAGTATGTGCATTGCAACCAAACCTAGCTGGGAGATCATTAATGAATAGAAAATTCTTTCCTCAGCCCTATATTATTATTGGTTTCCCAGTGTATCTTGAAACAGATATTTCATCATCCTTAAGTTTCTAGTTTGGTTTATACTTCAGAAGCCAATGGAAAGCATACATTTAATAATAACATTAAAGACATTTATTTACAGAGTACCAGAATCCACTACAAAATGAAAATATAGATACATACATATAGTTACAGATACATGCACATATAGGGAAATCGGTCTATATCTGAATAATCCTTACACTAATCTGAAAAGGTGGTGGTACCTCTGTTATTATGCAGTTTTAAAGATGAGGAATCTAAGTAGACAACAAAATAACAGGTCCCCTCCCTGCCTCCCCCCCCCCCCCCGCACAAAGCTGGTAATCAGCAGGTACGTATCTGACCTTGTTCAAGCTGACTATAGACTCATTGCTCATGTCAATGATTCACAATTTAGCCTTTAAATCTTCTGCTTTAATGAGGACATTTGCAATTTCCCTTAAAAGCCAATGACATTTGCTGTGCCTGTTCCTGATATGTTTTTGTGTAGTAAAGTAAAAGCACAAAATACTGCCATAAACAAGGATCAAAAATGCCTAATGAGGGGAGTGTTGTTAAGATGTCCACCCACCTCGAGTTGAGGACATTTAGAATATTATTTTATTACTTAAAAATATAGCTATACTGTCTGATTCCGATAATGTGAGAAGCATTCATTGATGCCTCTCCAGGTAAATTGTTTCCTTATTGCCACTAGGTGAGAGTTACCAAACCATACAATGTATTCTAGACTTACACTTGATTGAGATGACAGCTGCTAAACTGACATTTGGAATGTTCCCCTTGAGATATGCATCTGAAAGAGGCTAGGAATGCCAGAGACTGTTCCCTAGGTCATCAACAATGTAGGTAAATTCTTAGGAATGTTTTCAAATGTAGTCATAAGAGTAAACAGGGTGTGGCCTGAATTCCCTAAACTTGAGAGCATATCAGGGCTGTTTATGATTTTTCTTTCTTTCTTTCTTTCTTTCTTTTTTTCTTTTTGTCTTTTTTTCAAAAGGTGGTAAAAGTTGAGAGTTATATCTGTTAAAATGCAGATATAAAAATGCTTCATGCTTTGGAGAAAGCTTCTGCTGGCAAGTGCGCAGAGCTGCTATTTGTGGAGTCTGAGGCCAACACTATGTGATCTGCCAACAATTCTAGTTTTCAGTTTTATTTCTATCACCCTCAACAGATAACAATGTTCTTATTGATTCCTCACTTGTTTTATTCGACAAAGTAGGATAATCTATAAGTTTTGACTAACAACACAATCTCGGTTTCCAGTCATGTAGTGGATAGCTTTAACTTAATTGGTTTTTTATTTATTTAATTCAAGAAATAAACATCTCTATTCTACTATTCAAACCAAAAGCTAAGGTCTTGACAATAACCTGAAATAAGCCATGTGGTGATGGCCATCTCCTGTGGCCATTGAACTGGAAGTGAATGTCACTTTGAACACCTTCATAAGCATCCCTTACTTTTCCTCTGTGGATTTATTTCATTCCTATCTCTTAAAAAATATTATCCTTCAAGCTGTTCACTGTGTTGTTGTTGTGTCTCTTTTTCATGATACCGTGTTTTATTTGTTCTGGAAGCTACAAAATTCTATACACAATGGTTTCCATTTACCTTGTCCTGTTTGAGTTATTATTGGGTTAAGTTTTCCCCAACTGTGAACATTGATGTCACGTATTTTTTTTCATTCCAGATGTGTAAGTGGTTTCTTAGTGAGTGTAGCTAGGCATGCAATGGCCAAGTTGTAAGTGACATGTATTCAACTGCACAGGAAACATATTTCCCAAAGAGAGCACAGTAGTATATACCAGCTCACTATGGGTAAAAGACCAAGCTATTCTCAACCCTTGTAGCATTTAAGATGTCCCACTTCTGTGCCCTTCTCCTTAGAGTTTCTCCCTCTTGATCACAAGCAATCATTACCTACCTGCTCAGAAGAGATGCAATCACCTCTATGGGATGGGATAGCAGTCTTAATTTTATTCATGTTTACAATTCATAACTTTTCTTATTAAAGAGATATTTCTATGTATTTTATTAATTTATAACAGAGACCAAAAACTTTTCCCATATTTTATTCTGTGTGTGTGCATCTCATATGGTGGACAACAGGACATATCTGTCATAAGTTCTCAGCCTCTCCTTTTAGAGAAAAAGTAGCTGTAGATAATATCGACATGAATAATTATAGTTGCATTTCAGTAACTCTAGTTAGAAAAGTAGGCATGAGACTAGATTTGGTGTTTGGGTTGCAGTTTCCTGATTCCTACCTTCGAGAATGAAAGATAATGATAATGTATTGCTAATCTTTCAACTGGCAGAATGGCTGGTCCTGATGCTAAGTATCCTGTTCTAAGATGCTTGCAAGACACTGTGACACTGTGACAGTACCTAACTATCTGCTACAGTACATTAGTGTATGTAATTGTAGCTCAAAGAACAGTTATTCTTCCAGTTTCTTTGTGGATAGCAATAAATAAATAAACAAACAAACAAAACTTTTCTAACACAACTTTGAGTCTGATTAAAAATAAAACAATCAAACCTAAGGCTGGGAAGATGGCTCAGTGGCTGTATAAACATGGAGACAAGAATTTAGATTGCTAGAACTCATATAAAAGCCAGGTCAGCACAGTAGCTAGTCTATAATCCTCAAACTCAGTAGGAAGAGACAGGGTATCTCTGGAGCAAGCTAACTAGCTAGATTCATCTAATTGGACTCTTCCAACTCCAGTATAAAACCCTGCCTAAGAAAATTAAGTGGATAGCTATTAAAATGAGATCTAGTGTTAGCCCCTTGTCTCCACAAGCATACACACACTTGTACACACATGTGTATTCCCACACATGCAAACACACATACGCACATGCATGTGTATTACATATATACAAATGCCACCAAAAAGGATCAAATGTTTATCTTGCTAATTTAAACAGAAAGTCAACAAAATAAATGTAATATTACCTAATTTGCATAAGATTTAAAATGTAAGTAATTTTTGCATTCATCCAACAGATAAATAGCATTTGAAGTTGGATTTCCCTGGCCCTGAAGCTTGTTCTTTGATTGAAGTATGTTTCCAGGATGTCCATGTAAGATAGAAATTGTACCGGATCCTAATCGCCACCATTGTTAATTTGCTGTTTTGCTTTCCTCATTTAAATATGTATCCAGCACTGTGCCGGTCTTTTGTATTCTATATCACATTTGGCTCTTACTGCGTTCTTTTATGTTGACTTTACACTATTTGCTGTGCACTCAAAGAAGCTATACCTTGGAGAGGTAACACTGCTCAGAGGCAGGAAGCTCATAATTTGCTGAATGAAAAATATCACACAGAAGCACCAAAGATGATGACTTCAGTGACCCTCACTCACTGTCTCTCATCTAACCACATAAACATAAAGGAGGTATATAACTGTTCCGGGGAAAGGAAAGCTGTGGCCTGCTTACCGCTGGCTCTGAGCTGTCTGGCTTTGACTTATCAAGGGCTTGTTGCCGCTCATGCTTCCTGCACTGTGAGCTTCTCCAGAGCCACGAAGCACCTCCTGCTATATTCCTCTTATTTCCATAATCTGGGCTACTTTTCAGAAATGCTGCCACTATCTCCTTTGAAGGGGAGAAAAAGGCTTACAAAGAGATATCATTCTGGCGAGGTTGTCAAATATTGCTGAAATGTCTGCAAAATTTGCCTTTTGATGAGGTGCATTTATTCATCCGAATTGTGAATTGAGAGACAGTCATAATAATGTCTTCATTCATCCCTCTAGTCCTTCCTGTCTCCCTCCTTGCTTCCTCTTTCTTCATTTCTTCCTTTGTTTGTTCAATTGTTCATAAAGTATTTTCTCATTCATGCAGCAATTAGCTAGGAGCTGACAAGTATTGAGCTCAGACAAAAATATGGCTATAATAAAAGTCATTATCGATTCTGGTATATATACACTAAAGAAAAAAAAGACAGATGCTCTGGTCGCTGGCTAATCTTGATTATTAACTTGACAGAGTTGGGAAGAGGAAACCTCAGTTGAAGAATTGCCTCCATCAGACTGGCCCGTGGACATGTCTATGGGGCATTTTCTGGACTGCTAATTTAAGTAGGAAGCCCAGCCCACTGTGGGTGGTACTATTCCTAGGCAGATGGGCCTGGGCTTTATAAGAGAGGTGAACCCTAGTAAGCAAGCTGATAAACTATTGTCCTCGGTGGTTTCTTCTTCACAATCCTGCCTTGGCTTCCTTCAAGGATGAATTGTAACCTGTAAGTGAAAGTTTTCCTCCCCAAATTGCTTTTGGTTTTGATGTTATCACATCAATAGAAATCAACCTACAACAGACAGAAAAGCAAGTTAAGTGCTCTAAAGCCTTGTAATCAATGTGTGATCCACCTAGGAGCTTGTTAAAATGGCACAACAGCGGTCCTTACCCAAACTAATCATCGCAATTTGCACTTAACAAGTGTGTGTTTGTGTGCACAGGAAAGTCTGAGAAGCCTGCTAGGCTGTACTGTCACGGGTGTGCACCCACCACGGAAAACCAAGGAATTGTGTGTACCATTCAGCCGTGGAAATAGATACTTGAGGACAGGTTCATTGGGTTTTATTCAACATATGTATGTTTGACAAGAAAACAAAATGAGGAGGCAGCTTAGGAAAAGGGGAGAGGCAGCAGAAGCAGCAATCGTTGTAAAGCTCTCAGAGCTTCATGTTTGAGGGGTCTACAGGGAAGGCAGTGTGGAATGACCTGAGCTGAAACTAGAGCACACATATAGACATGCTTCTCACTGTCCTTCAGGTCAGGGAGTCACCTCCCTGTCACTGTGACAAAATGCCTGAAACAGACAAGTTAGAAGTTTGAAATGTTTATTTTGACTATTATTATTGTTGTTGTTGTTATTAGCTTGCTTTTAAATTTTTTAGTTTTTAGTTGCTTTTATTATCAGATATTTTATTTATATTTTAAATGTTATCCTCTTTCCTGGTCCCCCCCCCAAAACTCCATATCCCATACCCCCTCCCCCTGCTTCTATAAGGGTTTTTCCCTACCCACCTACCCACTCCTGCCTCCCTGACCTCGAAACCTCTTCACTGGGGCATCTAGCCTTCACAGGACCAAAGGCCATTTCTCCCACTGATGCCTGACAAGGCCATCCTCTGCTACATATGCGGCTGGAGCCTCCATGTGTACTCTTTGGTTGGTGGTTTAGTCCCTGGGAGCTCTGGGGGATCTGATAGTTGATATTATTGTTCTTCCTATGGGATTGCAATCCATGGGGTTCCTATGTTCAGCTTCTTCAGTCCCTTCTCCAACTCCTCTACTGGGGATCCCATGCTCAGTCCAATGATTGGCTCACTCAGGATGATATTTTCTAATTCCATCCATTTGCCTAAGAATTTCATGAAGTCATTGTTTTTAACAGCTGAGTAGTACTCCATTGTGTAGGTATACCAAATTTTCTGTATCCATTCCTCTGTTGAAGGACATCTGGGTTGTTTCCAGCTTCTGGCTATTATAAATAAGGCTGCTATGAGCATAGTGGAGCATGTGTCCTTGTTATATGTTGGAGCATCTTTTGGGTATATGCCCAGGACTGGTATTATATAGAGTATTAAATAGGGGTCTCAGTCCATGGTCAATTGGTTCTATTGATTGAGGTCTACAGTGACACATAGGATTGTGACTTTGTATAGTTAGTGGAGAAACTGCTCAAGGTGACTGAGGAGCAGAAAAAGAGAGAGAGAGACAGAGAGACAGAGACAGAGACTGAGACAGAGAGATATTAAGGAGTGGGTAGCGTCTTAATATCCACTTTAAAAGCTCACTCCAACAATCTAACTTCTTTCAACTATCACCCACCTTCTAAAGGTTTCATGGATCCCAGTAGTGCCACAGGCTGGCCCCAAATCCTTTAGCATATGGGTTGGAGGGAACACTTAAAATCTGACTGTAATATTTTGCAATTGTAAATTTTCTAATGGGTTAGACTAAATTCTGTGAGCTCTGACTGAAAATTAGGATGAATTTGGAGCATGTTAAAGTATAGAGCCTTTTGCTCTACACTTGAGATTTGGAGTTAATTGTTAGAGAGTGGGAATTTTCTATAGCTGCCCAGATAATCCAGGTGTACAGAATGGATCATTGAGACCATCTGCTCAGAGCAATAGGAGGCCTTTGATGGCTTTTAAGTAGGAGCAAATCCAATCATTCTGTTGGTGAGCAGAGACTGTCAGTCCTCTAAAAGAAAGACTGTGGGTGTGAGTCAGGGAAAACCTAGGCGAAGCAGCAGATGACCTCATTGCAAGTTAGATTACTAGCACCCACCTGAACACATTCACATTTCAGTTTAAACTCAGCATATCTAGAAGCTGGATATGCTAAGCCAGAAATTGCCAGTTATAGGCATTGACATAATAAGACAGTAAAGAAATAATGTACTAAAGATATAGGATCAAGGGGCCCTAAATGAATTTTTTATGACATATGCAGCAAGGGAAGGACATTCAGGTTCTGCCTGGGATGACTAAGCACGTGATGATCCCATTCACAAATGCAGGGACAAAGGAAAGGAAGCGTTCATTCAGGGTATGCTATGTCTCAGGTGCTGTTTTGTTGTGGTTTGGAGGACTCAATCCAGGGTCTCCTGCATTCCAAGCACAGGTTCTTTTGATCCTGAAATATATCCCCAGATTTTCCATATTTAATATCCATCTTGCGCTTTGTTCTGCTTTGTTAGGATGTAGATTAGAGAACTGCTCCTGTGTTAGGGTTGTTTGACGTTCGAAGAAAGACTGAGAATCTCTTGAAGGAATAGGTATGTTCAGGGCTGGGAATGAGATGAGAAGGCAAACAGGCTTGAAGAGCAGTGGGGAACTGTGATGAAAGGGTAACCCAGGGAGGGGTAGGGAGGGAAGACCACCTTGTGCAGGGCATCTTTCCTGGCTGCTTTCTCAGTGCTGCTCTTAATGCTAAACAAAACTGTTTATAGAATCCTCCAATGTGAGATGCTCCTAGACCCATAAAACTGTAGTGTGGGAAATACTATTCTATCCTCTCATTGTCCTAACAAGGGGTAGTAGATCCTGAATGTCTATTAATGGTAAAGAGATATTTCAGTGTTGCATGATAGCTCTTTTTCACCTTATGCAAGAACTTGAAATCCTAAAAATGTCATAGACATTGAATAATTGCTTTATGTATTACCCTACCCTTCACAAAGAGTAAATCCTATTTGTTTCACCATTTATTCAGAAACTCCATACTAGGTACTGAGGATACAGGGGGAGTAAGTCTGGGGTCAGGGTCTACAGGAAAAATGTACTGATGGAGACACATGTATCACTACTTGCCTTCAACATACTCAGGTGTGTATGGGCAACAGCACACACCTGTGTTGGGAGCTGTTTAGGTGGCATCTCGTAATGTGGCTCTGTGGGTGGTAAATGGTAGAAGTCTTCTGAAAGACATTACATGTAGCCATAATGGTGGAAGGAAGGTAATGTGAGGCAAAGAAAGTGCACAAGATCTGTCAGGCATTTGGGAAGAGAATGACAGAGCTCAGTAAGGGTTGATAGGAAGTCTAGTGTGATTGAGAGGATATGTTGACCAGCTAGCTAAGAGTTTGGAGCCACACCCATGGGACCATGTGGTATGTCAGCCTAAGAACTGGATGATTAAACCTTCTTTCTAGAAATCTTTATTTAAACCCCCCCAACACACACACACACACACACACACACACACACACACACACACACACTCACTCACTCACTCACAGGCATGCAGGCATACATGCACGCATGCCTACTCTCTCTCTCTCTCTCTCTCTCTCTCTCTCTCTCTCTCTCTCTCACACACACACACACACACCACAATTCATAAAAGCCGTCAAGTCAAATAAAAAAATGGACAAGAAAAAAACAACTAAGAGGCTGTCACCATTGCCTTCGAGACAGTAGGAAGGTTTTGTTGTAAGGAAGTGAAATATATGTGAGGCAGGACCGATAGCCACTTTGTTCAAAGGTATGGGTAGTCAAGGCATTTTGGCTGACTGGATATAGAAACTGAAGAACCATAGTAGTGTAATGACCTTACAGATTTGATTCAAGTGAACAAATGGACTCTAAAGTCTTACCACTGCTATTGGCCTTGAGAAACTTCTAAGTAAGTTAACCAGGTACGTGTGGCTAGTAAGTATACACCAAGGAAGAAGGTTGCCATCAGGGAGCAAGAGGATCATTCTCCATGAACACATCTGTAATGTTCACCCAGTTGTGGAGGATGTCTGCATTGTTAAACAAAACAAACCCTGCTGAACCAAGTTCTCCAGCTTCATATTACAACAAAGCATTTGTCATGCCCTGTGCTCTCATGAAAAGGGTGAAATAGGTTTGAAGACTTAGACTGTTGGCTTGAAGCTGTCATATGAAAAAAAAAACCTTCATTTTGATTAATATAATTGAAGTGTTAAGTATGTATCTGCTAAATTGCAATCAAATCAGTGAAATGTTATTCATTTTTTAAATGAATCTGTCAGAAGATTTTATGAGTATTCTGCCAACAGTGAATCAGATTTGCACAACTTAACTGCAGATATTACTATTTTATAAGTGGGTAAACTGAGAAATTGAGAATGCAGTCTCTTCCAGAGAAAGCCAATAGTTTGACTTGCAAATTGACCACCAAGGTCCCCAGTAAGCCAAAGTATGCTGTCTCTGGTGACTCCTTTGCAAAGTGGAGCCAATTTAATTAAGGTTCTAAATCAACATATTGAGAGGCACCCAGGTAGGTAATGAAAAATTCACTGACTTCATTGTATCCTGAGTCACTATGAACATAAGGACCAACTGAAAACATCTTTTAACCCTCAGTGGGGTTCCTTCTGAAGAGACAAATCATAGTTCCCAGCACAGCCAGTTAATAAAGAACTTGTGCCCCATCTCCATTGTTCCAGGCCAGACACTCTAGGTTTGCTACCCTTCACCTCTTCCAATTGCTTCTGCCACCTGATTTTCTGCCTGATTTCCCCTCCCTATCTGCACCCTTGTTTCGACCCCTCTCCCTTAGCATCCAGTCTTTGGAAGTCTTTACATTAATGTATTTCAAGACTGAGAGAAAATGCTAGGAGTCATAGGAGAAGCACTTATGCTACAGTAAGTAATTATCTTCCCATATGCCAGGAAGATAGCAGTAGAAGGGGCCAGGCATGGGGGTGAACACCTGTATAACCAGTGATCAAGAGACAGAGACAGGAGGATTGTCATAAGTTGAATGTTATCTGAGTCTACAGTGACTCCCAGGCCACCTAAGGCAATATAATGATATCTTCTCAAGAAAAAGAAGAAGAAGAAGAAGAAGAGGAGGAGGAGGAGGAGGAGGAGAAAATGATGAAACAGATAGTCACGCCCTGCCTTCTTCATTATCATGGTGTAGTAGGAATACAGACAATACCTACCATACATATAATGTGTGCTGGGAAAGCCAGAACAAACTGTCCTGGGCAGCAAACTGAGAGGAATGTGAGTGTGGGAAGACTTCTGAAGGACTATTTTCCTTTGGTTATCAGAAGTAGAAAACAGAAAGACAGTAATAAAACACAAAAAATCTTGACCTAAGTTGTGACCCCAATGGCACATGAAGAACCACCTGAACAACCCCAGTGTAAAATATTTGTGGCTCAAAGTACTATATAAGAGCCACTAGTGGTAGGGTCCAGGCACCTGTGTTCTGTCCAAGGTCACCATATGATCCTATGTGCAGGATGGTTAGATCCACTATAGACTAAAGCCATAGGTAAGAGCTTTATCTGCAGAAGCAGATAGTTGCTCTGGATAGTATCTTTCCTATTAAGAATGTTGCTAGAATCCTCATAATCTCTGCTTGCTTAAAGTACAGTAAAAACAAACAGAGGAGGGAGGGGGAACGGGAGGGGGAGAGATAAGGAACAGGGAGAGAGAGAGAGAGAAAGAGAGAGAAAGTGGGTCCAAGCACTGCACACTATGACAAGCTGCGGATTTAAAGACCACAAACAATTGAATAATACATCACCTTTTTTCATGCAACTGCACATTTTTCTTCATTCTCCATGGAAAGGTTTTATTCTATTGAGGTAACTACTTTACATATTTTTTAATGGAAGGCCTTAATTATGATATCAGACACAGATGTGATGACTCTACTTACAGGGGAGGATTGGAATTTTGTTTGGTAACCCTGTATTTTGTTTTCTTTGTGTTTGATACCAAAGCCTCTCCACAATAAAACCACACTGTTGAATCCAGCGACTCTACTGTAGTGTTTGTTTTTCACTGGATAATAAGAAAAGGGGAACCATCAGCGACACCGTTCTGTGCCTGAGAGTTACTGAAGGGTTGCTTTAAGATAAAACTATTCATCCAGCCCCTCAGCTCTCAGGAGATGGGTAAAGAGGCCTCAGCTCTAAAACCAAAGTGCTGAGTCTGTGTCACACAGGAACATGGCTGTAGACCTGCTTGTTGCCAGTACTCGTGTGCTCTCCTGGTACACTCTGTCTCCCTGCATAGGGAGTAGAGCAGTCCCATCTCTTAATAGACAGGACAATGGTGTAAGCTTCTAGGTAGAAGGTATTACTATAGTTTTCAATCTAAAGGTTAGCTTTGGCTAAATTCCAGCTTTCTGGAAGAAAATAACTTTTGCTTCTTAAGCTGTCGAGTGACTTTTAATGAACAGCTCTTGAAACACGATCATCAAAATATTCACAATTTACAAATATGTTACAAGATACACAGAGGGAAAATATTAATGTATTGGGTGTTCAATGGCCCAGAAGGGCAGAATATCAAGTCATGTAAGTTTTGTGAGTTTTAGAGCTACTTCTAGGGGCTACCAATAAATCCTGAAACAGTTTATATAGTGGATGTTCACAGGGCAAGAGGATTGAAAGGTGTTTCCATGGGTAATAGTATTTGCTCTGTAAGCTTGGAGATCAGAGTTCAAATCCCTAGCAACCATGTAAAAGACTGTCAGGCTGCCCAGGCATTTACAAAACTTAAAGATTTAGATATATACACTTGAATCCCATCCTGAAGCTATCTCATTATGCACATTAAAATAGTCCAAAAGTGTTTTTTTTAAACTAGGGTTAGAAGAGGCTGAGGACCAGTGGAAGTGGGAGAGGGGCAGGAAGATAACAGGGGAGAAAATGGTGACATCATATACATAGATAAAATATTATAATGAAACTATTCATATGCATAATTAATGTATGCTAGTAAATTAACTCAAATTAATTGAGTCTCTGTGGTTAACATGTCAATTGCCCATAATTCTTACTCTTGTAAGTTATGTTGGTGTCTCTGAGCCTTGACTTCTTTACCTGTGAAATGGGGCTGAAAACCAAAGAGCTGCTGCAAGTGTGAGTGATCACAAAGGTTTATGTCATGGCAGGAAACACTTACGTTTGAGAATTCGGAAGCATTCCTGGCTCCCAGCCATTTCAGACAAGGACTTCTCAATCCGAAAGGCCAAGTTTGGGGTAACATCTGGCCAATTTTCTCTCAATTACATACTCAAGTATCTGTGAAGATAGGAAATGAAGTCTCTGTCATGTCTCCCCAAAGGCTCTGGGGCTTTCAGAGAAGAAACAACCACTTCTTGCTCGCAATTCTAAGAAACCAGCGCTAGGAGGAGGGAGAGATATGGTTGCCTTTCTTAGGAATCACATGACTGACTCAAAGGTACCTTTGCCTCCCTTCCTAGGTGTGTCTTTCACCTAAAGAACAAGCTTGTTCCCTAAAGGACAAGCTTGGGCCCAAGAGAAAGCAGGCATACAGCACAGAGCACAGCACAGACCTGGCTTTGGCTAAAGATCAGCCAGGGTTCTTGATAGCAAGACTCCAAACTCACAAGATCTGATTATTTCATGAGGAAGGGGACTTTCTGAGATGGTATCCTGAGGGATAAAAGACAGAGCGAACATTCCAGTGTGTGGGAACTGAGGTAGCTATGAGTACAAGCCAAGGATCATCCAAATTATCACTTCAGTCAGATTTCTGGCCAGACAGTTCAAGGCTGAGCCTCATGGGGTGACTGAGCAAACACTGGCTATCACTACATACTGGCCTCACAAGGCACTTAATAAAGTCACCTATGTCATTCAGAGTCCTTTTAGCTCAAACATAAACCAGACCAGGCCAGCAGGTAGGAGATATAGTGTGATGATATAATTTGGGGAATTAGAACATATTTCCTCCAGACAGGAATGGAGTACTTGGAGTGCCCTTGGCTAAAAATTTAATTAACATGTATTAATGTGATCTCAGAGCCTTGCTTGAGTCTCCGCATAGCTGAAGGAGAGGTCAGTACTGGGAAGGGTCTGAGCCACTCACCCTGGCACATGTTCTGGCTGGTTGGTAAAGAGCAACTCATGATTCTCTTTTCTTCGCTTCCTTCTACTGAGCAGACTCAAAGAGTGACACAGTCATCTCCCAGAGCATTCTAGGAGGAGACAGAAACCACAGCCTTTGCCAATTCCCGAAGAAACCTTGTGACAGATGTCCCCTATGAGGTAAAGAAGGAAACCCTTTGCTAGATGATATGTCCTTTCCTTTCATTCTTTCTCATTCTCCCTGAATTACAAGTACTCAGCTTTTGGAGACACGGAAGCCATCTTAATTCAATGGGAATATAAGTCAAAATGTGAGAACAATAGAGGAGAAAGTTTTAAGTCCTGTGGTCTGATTTCAACACTGTGGCACAACTCACATATGATCTATTTACCTCAGACTTCATGTTGTCTGAGCTATGTAATCTTGTTATCTTTAAGTTTCTGTATAAGGGAATTTGTCCCCTAAAACTAAATACAATTGTAGTTGTTAAGTGTTTTATGCTTTACGAGAAGAAACAGTTATGCTAAAATAAATATAAAATATAAAACAACTCATCAGCTGGCAAGGGGACTCAGAGGACAAATATGCTTGCTGCTAACCTGAACAACATCAATTTGCACACACACACCCCAGGACCCTGGTATGGAAGGAGAAAAACAATTCCTGTGAATTATGACTCTCTCTCTCTCTCTCTCTCTCTCTCTCTGACACACCACACACACACACACACACACACACACACACACACACACACACACTGAATAAAATGATAGAATTTTTTAAAGATACTTTACATTGTGTTAAGAAATGGACCATGGGGAAGAATGGTTGGATTAGTGAAATCCAGCCATAGGCTAGGAGATTAACTGTGTGAGGTGCTGTCTTGGTTAGGGTTTTACTGCTGTGAACAGACACCATGACCAAGGCAACTCTCCTAAGGACAACATTTAATTGAGGCCGGCTTGCAGGTTCAGAGGTTCAGTCCATTATCATCAAGGCAAGAGCATAGCGGCATCCAGGCAGGCATGATACCGCTGGAGCTGAGAGTTCCATATCTTCATCTGAAGGCTGCTAGCAGAATACTTGCTTCTAGGTAGTTAGGATGAGGGTTTTACAGCCCACGCCCACAGTGATACACCTACTCCAACAAAGCCATACCTTCTAATAGTGCCACTCCCTAGGCAGAGCATATACAAACCATCATAGGTGCATAAGGAAAGGTTCATAGCAGGTAGTCTTAGGGGTGAACATTGTAATAGAAACAGCATTTTTCACATAAGAAATGAACAGAAGCCTGCCCCTGTCTTAATTTGGGTTAGTATTGCTGTGATGAAACACCATAATCAAAAGCAAGTTGGGAGAAAAGGCTTTATTTGGCTTATGCTTCCACATGCATAGACTATCACTGAAGGAAGTCGAGACAGGAACTCAAACAGGGAAGGAACCTGAAGGCAGGAGCTGATGCAGAGGCCATGGAGGGGTGCTGCTTACTGGCTTTCCCCCTGTGACTTAGTCTGCTTTTTCATAGAACCCATGACTACCAGCTCAGGGATGGCTCTACCCACAATGGACCAGACCCATCCACATCATTCACCAATTATGGAAATGCCCCCAAAGGCTTGCCTATAGCTCAAGTTTATGGAGGTATTTTCTCAGTTAAGGCTCCCTCCTCTCAGATGACTCTAGCTTGGGTCAAGTTGTCATAAAACTAGCCAACCCAGAACCCTTTTGGCCAATGACTGAATTAGATGTAACCGAAGCTTCATTTGGTGGCAAGAGCAGTCCAGTTGTAGCTGTGTCTTCCTCATTATTTGATGATTCTGTTTTGATTTCTTCCATGTATATGTATATATCCTTAGAAGCTTCTACTATAGTAGGGTTCCATATGACCCTTTAAATGGACTTTTGTTTTAGCTGTCCCCCATATTCCCTGTTTTTTCCCCACTGGGCCCTACCATATCAATCATTAATTAAGGAAAGGAAAACATCCTCCAGGCTTGCCTAACTTAATGTAAGTATTTTCTCAGTTGAGGCTTATCTTAGTCAGGGTTTCTACTCCTGCACAAAACATCATGACCAAGAAGCAAGTTGGGGAGGAAAGGGTTTATTCAGTTTACACTTCCACATTGCTGTTCATCACCAAAGGAAATCAGGACTGGAACTCAAGCAGGTCAGGAAACAGGAAACGATGCAGAGGCCAAAGAGGGCTTGAATCCCCTGGCTTGCTCAGCTTACTTTCTTAGAGAACCCAGGACTATCAGCCCAGGGATGGCACCACCTACAATGGGCTCTTCTACTCTTGATCACTAATTGAGAAAATGCCTTACAGCTGGATCTCATGGAGACATTTTCTCAAGGGAGGCTCCTTTCTCTGTGATAATTCCAGCTTGTGTCAAGTTGACACACAAAATCAGCCAGTACAAGGCTCCTCTCAAATGATTCTAGTTTGTATCAAGTAAAACTAGGCAGCACAGCTGAATCCTTGCCAACTTAACACAAAAATATCTCACTGTTAAACCATAACCTTTTTTTATTTTTTGTTCACCCTAAATATCATACACTAATACTGAAATTACAATATAAAATATTTGACAAACTTAAGAAGTCCCACAGTCTTTCAAGGTACAAACACTTAAAATTTCACTCTCTTTAAAATATCCAGTCTCCTTTAAAAAGTCCAAAATCTTAAAATCCAGTGTCTTTCAACTGTGAGCTCATATAAAACAAAAAATAAGTTAAATACGTTCTTACTTCAAGTTGGAAGAACCAGGGTACAGACACAATCTGACCTAATCAAAACCAAACTCAGTATCCAACATCTGGGTTCCACTCACTACCTTCTGGGTCCTTCCAAAAAGTTTAGGTCACTTCTCTAGCTCCGCCCTCTGCAGCACACATGACTTTTCTTCTAGGCTCCAGTTGGCTCCACTCCACTGCTGCTGCTGTTCTTGGTGGTCCTCCCATCATATTCGTACCTCCAAAATATTGGGGTTTCTTTCTGCAATTGGGCTGCACTTTTGCAAGTAGCCATTCCTGGTCTCTTTTCATGGTGCCAAACCTCAACTTCTCTTCTTGATCCCTTCATGCCATCAAAACCAGTACTACCTGGGTAACTCTTACAGTACCAAGTTCATATGTCAGCACAAGATACTAGCTTGGGTCAAGTTAATATAAAACTTGTCAGCCAGTCAATATAATCCCCACCTCCCTGATGGCATAGGATTCCTCCTAAGATGTATGGTTTGGAATTGCCCAGAGTTCAAAATAAAATATTTGTTCATAGAATTCCTAAGGTCAAGGGTACCATAAACTTAAAAGATTAGAGAGTGGAAGACATGGGGAAAGTTTATCTGTCTGTCTAATCTAATCTATCTGCCTATCTATCTATCTATCTATCTATCTATCTATCTATCCATCAATCAATCATCTGTCTGTCTCTATCTCACTGATATAATGTTTTTTAATAAAATGTCAATATTTCTTTTTTTTTAATGAAGGCAATATGGAAAGAATGGGCTAGAAATAAATACAAAGATAACTCCAGACTCTTCCTCACATAATTTGAGCAAAGAATGATGCTCTGGCTATAACTCAGTAACAGTGAAATCCTAAAATCATTCTCTCTCTCTCTCTCTCTCTCTCTCTCTCTCTCTCTCTCTCTCTCTCTCTCTCTTCTCTCTCTTTCTCTATATCTCATGTCAGGTATCTTCCTGAATTTCTCTCTATCTTCTGAGACAGGATCTCTTAGTGAAGCTGGGGCCCACTGACACAGTTAGACTAGCTGGTCAGTGAGGCTCACTGATCCTCTACCTCCCAGTGTTAAAGTTACCAGTGTGTGCTGATATATGCTGCTTTTTCTTAACACCAGTGCTGGTAATCAAACTCAAGTCATCATGCTGGCGTGTGAATGATTCTACCAACTCAACCACTTCAAAGCCCCACAGTTTTCTAAGATTGTAATCAACACCAACCAGTTATTGTAAGGACAGGCTAGGGACATAAGAGGCTAACTCAGCTGCACAAATGTTTGAGGGTAAACATGACTGAACCTGAGGATAAAAGAGGACAAGCAGGTTTGTCCAAAATATCCAAGAGCCCATTAAAAAGATCTATGTCCCTTTCATATATGAATACTACTAAGAGATAACATACAGTCTGGCGAGGTCTTCAGATAGGGACAGATGAATACAAATGCAGATTGGTATACAGTGATCTACATCACAAACCAAATTCTAAAGCATAAATTCAATAATAATAAGTGGAGGCAGGACAGCAGCTTGCTGTGTGTAGCGATGACCACTAAGGTGCCCTTTACAACTGTGCTGACTGTGGGGCCCTCAGCTCTCTCTCAACCATAGAAATAAGATTCCTGCGACCTTCTCTCTTCACTTCTGTGAGAAGTATTTACAGGATTCTCATGGGAGTCTGTACCTTTCTGGGAGTATGTGTTTAGAAGAGAGATCATATACTTAAAAGCTCAAAGAATAAGAGCTTTGATGGGTAATGATGTATAAAATCCTCAGTATTTGCTTATACACTCATTTCATGATTGTACTATAATGGATTATCTAATTTTCAGATTATCCATGCTCTCTGTCTCTGGTTTTAAAAGAACCATTTCAGCAAAGAGGAAAGAGATACATTTTTTTTTTGGAAGCTGGCTCTTCAAATTGTTAGTAGTTATATTGCATGGAATAGGATTTTTATGTGTGCCTATATCTAAAGCTCTCTTTTGAAAATATTAGCAACTTCTATATGTTTCCTTATCTTCATTAAAATTGGAAACTTATTTTAAGAAGTATCTTGATAAAATGAAAGGCTGTTTGATACTTGTGTATGTGTGTGTGTGTGTGTACATGTGTAGATGTGTGTACCATGAATACACATGTGGAGGCCAGAATCAAATGTTCAATGTCTTCTATTTCTCTGTACTTGGTTTTTTATGACAGTCTTTGACTAATCGTGGAGTTTACTGATGGGCTACACTGGCTATAAGTCAGACCCTAGTATTTGCCTGAATCTGCCTCCAGAGCTTCTCATCGGTGTTTGTAGCCACGCTCAGCCTTTCAGTGGATGCTGAGGACCTGAACTCTGGTCATTATGTTCTCCCAGAAGAGGCTACACACTGAGCAATCTCCTTCTTGAGAAACAAGGACTCACTATGGAGTCTTGCTGCCCTTGAGCTAAGACTGGCCTCAAGCTTGCAAGTCTCTTGCCTCAGCCTCTGAAGTGCTGATATATGGCACATTATCTGGATAGTCTTTAAAGTACACAGACAGAACTATTTGTAGCACGGGACAGGAACATGTAAGACAGTGGAATTCAGCCTCACTAGGCCATGAGCAGAATGTTTGAATGATCAGAGTTGAGAGTTGTTGGCAGTAAACTTGACATGAAACTGGTTTCTCAGGCAACTTCAGTCACAGTCCCAGCTTTTATCATCTCCTGTATACAAACTCTCTCTCTCTCTCTCTCTCTTCCCCTCCCCCCTTCCCCTCCATCTACCCCTCCCCCTCCCCCTCCATCTCCCTTCCCCTATCTTTCCTCTTTTTATGGAAAAAGGATAGAGTTTGAGTTTATACTAACATTTGGAATACTTCTTTTTCTACAAGGAAATAAAAGGGGTTTCCACCAACTAAAAGGTTCACCTCAATTTCTTTAAAATTTGTCCAGTAAAATCACAACTCTGAGAAATGCTCTAAGGTAAGCAAGGCAGGGCCCTGAGAAGAGTCTAAGGCAACATGGGGTCCGGAGAGAGGACAGTGGCCCACATGTTGGCCAACCCCAAAGGAGCTATGTCAGAGGAGAGCTGATAGGCCTTTGAAAACACTCACACTATTTGTCCAATGATGGCGTCAGCGCATCCACGGTACCGAGTATCGGGCGTAGGCCTGCGGGATTAACAGAAAACACAGACTCGGGTCATTCAGTAAGGAGAATGCCAAAGCTTTAATTGGGAACCAGTAATATATACTAGAGGCCGGGTGAAAAACAACAGGAAAAAGAAACAATCCTAGCCATAGGTCAGGCACCTGACAAGTCCCTACCACACTGGGCGGGAGACAGAAATCAAGCTAAGCCGCAGGATACTCTGCTCTCAGGAAACCTGTGCGAACAGCTCAGCTGGGGGCGGTGAGCTAAGCTCACCGATGCCCCACAGTCCAAGAGTTAGGATTTTTGTCTTTTGAGGATTGTTTTCTATCAGATCTCATGATGCATAATTGCATGTTATGAAATTAATAGTCTTCTATTGTTTTCCAATTGTTACCTCAGCGTCTCCACTTAGGAACTCCCATGTTATCCATACTTCCGAAGCCAAGCCAGGAACTATCTTCAAAGCTTGCCTTCAGTTCTCTTTCACAGTGAGTGACAACTGCACACATCTCTCTGATCAAACCAGATATCTGAGAATTTTTCTCCCCCTTACCATCCCCTGCTCAGTCCATGGCCAGGTCCCATGGATACGTGTACGTTCCCCCCAGTATAGGATTGAAATCATTCCACACTTCCTATGTCCTGGATTTGGAGATCCAGACTCTAAGGTGGACATCACAGGTTTTGCCTTTGTGTAAGACTTGTCACCTGTCTCTCTGTCCACATGATGTCCTCTCTATGCTACCAACACATGCTGCTTACTGCTCTCATATCATCTGTCCACACGTGGTCTTCACAGTTGTTCTGTGTACACAGAGGAGGCCTCTCCCTTAGAATTTTATAAAGACAGCATCATTTATTGACAAGCCCTATATTATATCTAAAAAAAGCAAGCCAATGGTAACCAATTCAATATGAAATTAATATAAAGAATAAAATACATACAGTTTTATCTGCCATAGCTACCAAGGATCTACCATAATCTTTCAACTACTAAAATAAGGCTGGCTCTGATGTTGAGATATGTAGCTTTATGTTTTATACCCAAATTCTGAAATGTGCAATTTGTCAGCCTATTTGTAGACACCTAAGAAGATGATCTAGCCCATACAACATAAAATTGGTGGGAAAACTATCAGAACAGCAGTCCCAGAAGACCATAGCTCCCGAATGAAGGGAAATGGGAACCCGAGGAAGATCGACAGTACTCTCGAGCTTTGTGATTTTGGAACATGATACCATGTGGTACCTTTATCTATTTTAGCATTTATCCTAAAACTATTCTTATAGGTGATGAGTAGTTTGGTCACTTTCCACATGAGAATAGTTTGGGAGCTGTGAAGTCCTGGACAGACCCATTACTGAGGAGTCTTGTCATATTTTCCAAATATATTTCCCCCAAAACAAAGCACAAGTACAATGAGATGCAAAACCCATGATGAAAATGCAGCGTAGAGCAGAACTGAATCGACACACAAGAGCCCTGCCACAGACAGGGGAGAGATGAAGTGTGCGCCATCTTCTGTTCGAGTGGGTGGAGTCTACCATGAATGCCAACCATGTGACTCTTCTGTCCCTAACACATACACTCCTTTTCTGCTCTTTGATTTTTAGATTGACCCATATTATTTTTTATGTTTACAAATGTTTTGCCTGCCTTATAGATGGGTTTGGGCCACTCTACTAGAAACTGAACCCATGTACTCTGCAAGAACAAGTGTTTTTAACTACTGAGACATTTCTCCAGCCCTTCCCTTTTTAACATCCATTTATTTTTTATCTTACGGTATGACTGTTTGCTTGGATGGATGGATATGTACCAAATTTGCACCTGGTGTCTGTGGAAGGCCAGAAGAGGGATTTCAATCCTCTGAAAGTGGGGTTACAGGTGGTTGTGAGCCACCACATGGGTGCTAGGGAGTAAACCAAGGCCCTCTGCAAGAGTAATAGGTGCTTTTAACAACTAAGTCATTGCTCGAGCCCTTAGTCCCAATACTTTTTGAAAATAAAATGTATTCATTTTCAATTCTGAGTACGTCTGTGCATATATCTCCCCATGTGCATACACCTTGTGTGTTCTTGTACCTCTGGAGGCCAGAAGAGGATGTCTGAGCCTCTTGAGCTGAAGTGACAGGCAATTTGTGAGCCATTTAAACAATGGAAGTTCTGGGGACTGAGTTCAGATTCTCTGCAAGAGCAGCAAACCCTCTTGATCACTGAGTCAACTCTCCATCCCTGGTTCCTCATCCCAATGACCCAGTTTGGATTCCTCTACTATTAGACCAAGGTAAGCCTGTACTCTATGTGACAAGACATTTTCAGCAAGAACTTCTCATTCAGGAAAAGCCTTCCCTGAAGTGGCAAAGGAAAATACCTGTCTCATCCTGGTGCTCTCCATCCTCCAACCACCCATTTCTTGTTGTGCTCCGATCCATATGCCCTTCCCATGCTGGCAACCTTTGTAAACATAAATAACAAACCTCAGTCATCCCTTTGTGCAGTTGCTCTAAGTTGACTGAAGGGCAAAGTGTCCGGGGCTGTATTTGCTTAGTAATGGTTTCTGCAGAGATTTCTATGGCAGAAATTTAGAAGCTAAGCCCTCATTTAATATGCTCTTAAAACTGTGGTTGCGGTTGGGTTTTGATTTGGGATGGCAGGGGGCTCTGCAGTTCTAAGGGATGGACAATCCACTAGAGAATTTTATCTTAGCCTCTGGCTCTTGGATAGAAGTATTGCTTCCTGGTTTGTTTATCCTGAATAAAATGTCCCTAATTTCCCAGAATTATCTTTTTTCTGACATATTTACACCATGTCAAATTGTTCTCTACTCTCCAACCCAAATAACCAGAGTTTTAGCTTCTTTTTAGCCATTTACATCCAACTGCAGACACTGTCATCTATTTATCACTAAAATAATTGAATTTATACCACACAAGAGTCCGCTGCTTGCTCTCCAGCTGTATTCCCTCCCATGACAGTGGTGATTCACACAACCGAGGTGGCATCCCTGCCTCCTTGGGTGCACAGATGGCTAATGAATCTGGAATTCTGTATGAAAAGATAGTTCTGTACTGTCTGTGACTTGTGTTTACCCTCTCCTACTCCTAGTTCTGCTTTTTGGCATGGGTTTCTTAAACCTAACATCCTTCCTTTGTGTGGGATGGTAGTCATTACACAAGGAGTAAAGGAAGCGTTCTTCACATTGGCTTTTCCCCTGAAGCCAGTGGCTTATTCTACTAAAGATCAAGGTATATAATGCCATGATGGAGGAGCAAAGGGACTGGATGTATTAGCCCATGCCTGTGATCCAAACACTGAGAAGACTGAGGCAGGGGAATTAGGAATTGGGTTGTTTTTTTTTTTTCTGTAATTAACATCTCTGTTGTCTCTTTTGTAAGTATCTCAAATGAAATGGGTTATTAGAACTCTATGCTAATTTGGATATACAAAGTCCTCAAAAAGGAATTTACGGTAGAGCCAGGGTGTGTCCCAGTCACAGCCTGAGGACATGTCTCTGATCACTCTGATTCTACAATCTAATCATGACTTTTGCTTTTGCACGCTTGATGGAGACCTACAGTGACTATTCATTGGCTGAGACCTTGGATTATCTTGGGAGGATCCTGAAAGAATGACCTGGCCAGAAGCTTGTACCATCCTGCATGAGGTCTTTGGGAGTTCTCTAGGATCACTAACTCAGAGTCAAGGGGGAAATAGATTCCAGTTTTTAGGCTTTGCCTGGCTTGAACGGTCACAGAGGATTTGATACGTTGTGTCTTTGCTTGGCTCTGAAAACCACTTGCTGCCTCTGTTCTGGTTCATGCCTTGTGCTCTACACAGAGTTACATTAGCGAGTAAACATCCTCCAAGCTCCAATGGTGACATTGTCCATAGATGATGCCCAAGCTTTTAGATTTGTAGAAAGCCTTCTATTCACAAGGCAGACGACTCATTTAACTCAAGCAACTAACAATCATAGTTATCTCACCACATCTTTTGGACTTTTCCACACAAGTGTAGCCTATATTCACCATCCTGCCTCCTCCCCCAGGATTGAGAAGGATAACTGTAAATAAGAAGAAAGAAAACTAATGACTTTAAACCAATAAGTAAATAGATATAATATGACATAGAAAAAATAATACACACATAAACATTCAGGATTGTGATGACAGGAACATCAGTCCTCTTCCTTAAGATAGAAAGAATATAAAATAAATAAGGTAATTGGAAATAAGTGAAAGTATTTGGGAAAGACTAGGGTGAGCATTGTTCACCTTTGAACAATGGTCACAGGTGGAGATGTGTTCCTGGAGTCAGGGCCCCGCCTCTTTTCATCAGGAACCAGGGTCTCACCTCCTCCAACCCAGGGCTGAGCGGAAATCACCAACCAGTTCTCTGAGTGGCCAGTCAGTGCCCGCCTCCACAGAGTGCAATACAGGGGTGTGTTGTGAGTTTATTCAGGTGGAAGAACGGAACTGACAGCCATCGGAGAAGGTCAACATTACATATTCATTTTATTTTAAGTAATTGGTGATGTTTCCTGTCTTTGCTTACATTAATTGCTCTCAGGTGTTAGAAAATGGCTCAGTGAGCTGCCTTTCAATGTGCTTCTTCAGAAACACAGTGTGGCTGCTCTTCAGAATTCTAAAAGCAGTGTGTACTGTGTGGAACTTTCTAACTGGGGGTTAATGAAGGGAAATTGAATGCTTTTCACCTCATGGAAGAGAAAAATGAGCCTCACTCAATACCCAGAATGCCACCACATTTCATCCAGTCCTGAAAGAATATCATGTGTACCCAGATTCTCCTGATCAGACCAAGGCGACCAGGAAGCCCATCCAATGGACTCAGAGGTATTAGTAATAATGAAATGCAGTCTTCAATCCATCCACTGGAAGATACCTTTTGTGCCATGCAACCCAAAAGTAATCTATTGCAAGAGAGGATCAATTCTCCCAACTAAACAGGGTGCTGTTAGTTTAAAAACTAATGCAACACAGAGACAAATCAGGTTCCTCTGACAACGTTGATTCTGTTTCCTTTTGAACTATTAACAGCCTCACTTAAAGCCATGTATTGAGAGCTGTTGCCTATCTGTAACCGCAGTTTCTAATAAATTAAACAAATGGCAAGGATGACTGTAGGTCACAACCCCATTCACACAGTATGCACAAATGCCTCTGTACTAGATATTTAAAGAAGAAAAGTTACGATCTGGTGAGATGGCTCATCAGGTAAGAGCACTGACTGTTCTTCCAAAGGTCCTGAGTTCAAATCCCAGCAACCACATGGTGACTCACAACCATCCGTAATGAGATCTGACACCCTCTTCTGGTGTGTCTCAAGACAGCTACAGTGTACTTACATATAATAATAATAATAATAATAATGATGATGATGATGATGATAATAAATATCTTTGGGCTGGAGCGAGCAGGGCCGGAGCAAGCAGAGGTGTTGAGTTTAATTCCCAGCAACCACAACCATCTGTACAGCTACAGTGTACTCATATGCATTAAATAAATAAATACATCTTTAGATTTTTTTTTTTTTTTTGGTTTTTCGAGACAGGGTTTCTCTGTATAGCCCTGGCTGTCCTGGAACTCACTCTGTAGACCAGGCTGGCCTCGAACTCAGAAATCCGCCTGCCTCTGCCTCCCAAGTGCTAGGATTAAAGGCGTGCGCCACTACCGCCCGGCTAAATACATCTTTAAAAAAAAAGAAAAGTTACATCTAAACTACACTTAGAGTAATATATGCTTTCAGAGTGGGATGCTAATCAATTTCTGATGTTTCTAACTCAGAGTCATGCTAAATAACAGGAATACAGGTTTCTTCTTAGAAAGGTCCAGTGGCTTTGGGGGGATATCATCTACATGAAGTGTGTGTGTGTGTGTGTGTGTGTGTGTGTGTGTGTGTCTGACCACAGCCATGGCAGTCTTGGGTTCCTTTGCAAAGGACTTTGGGGAAATCCTTCCTCAGGAAACTCAAACAGAAGGAAGAACAAGAGAGTCACAAATAGTGCTTAAACCTGGGGTCTGTGCCTTTTAACTCTTCAAAAAGACGACAGCAATAAGAGCTTTGTTGCCAGTCTTCTGAATCTTCACCGATTTGGCAGCAAACGATCGTGAAGTATCAAGCAGTTAGTGACTCTGAGAAGTTAATCTACAGAAAGCCATTTTTAAATGGGCCCTCACAATGATTACCATACCCACAAACTGCACACGCAATATTCCAAGCCTCTGCTAGATATGTCGCAGAGTACAGAGAGACATGCACCCAGAACCATCAAGTTAACGCAAGTCGGCTGCTCGGCATTATTTACAATATATTGGCTTCACCACTGACCTAAGGAGCTGAAGAAAATAACAGGCCATATTTTCAGCTTGGTAAAAGCCTGCAGTGGGGAGCCCTTTCAGAACAATTACAAGCATTTGCTCGGAATGCATTTGCTGATTTAACAAACTGGAGAGGACAAATGTTTAACATGCTGTCGTGAGGATGTTCAGTCGCTTTTCTTGGTATCCGTTGATCTGAGATAATGTGTTCTTGCCCAATCATGCTACAAAGACGAAGCGGAAATAAATAAATAAATAGATGTAATGCGATGCGTTCCCACAATAGCTGAGCTGCTGACGGCCCCTGACAGATGGAAAGAAAAAAAAAAAGTCAATATGATGTCTGAGACAGCCCAGGCTCGAGCACTGCAGAATAAATTACATGATTCGCCGAATGCTTGGGCCTCGCTCAGACATTCAAAAAAAAAATTGGAAAGATAAAAGCTTGCATTGGCTTCAGATGATATTTACTGCTTGATGGATTTACTAGCAGCCCCAGTACAGTCGTACTGTATTGAATTATTGGCCTCTATTTAGCTGTGTGTCCGTCGGCGCTCGAGTGTCCATTTAAGCATAAGTGAGCTGGAGCCCTGCCAAGCCCCTTTGAGGCTCTGGGTGCAGAGAAAGACGCAAGCTAATGGCCACCAGCTTGAATAACAGGGAGTGTAAGGACATTGGGGGAGGCAACAAAGCCCAGCTACAAAGTACTTGCTTATCAATATTAATGCCAAAATAAATATTAATGGAGGCTGCCCAGCATAGCAGTTTTGAATGTGCCTTGTTTTCTTTGTGTTTTAACACAAATGGCTGGAAATGACTGTGTGATTTCTCTCTCACTCTCTCTTTCACACCTTCTTTCTTGCTCAGAATCTCAGAAGGAATTTGGAAAAGCCCATTAGCTTTACTTCCGCCCATCATCGCGGCAGCAGGCTTTTCTAGAAGGCGAGGGAGGCAAATGAAATGCCGGCTGTAAGAGGTATGCAGCGTCCAATAAGATATATGGCTAGAATAGCAACGTACAGTGCTGCAGCCATTGCCGCCGATTCGTTATTGTGTGGTGCTCAGGCCGTCCAATTGAGAAGTAGCAGCTCATAGAGAAAAATCTGGGAAAGGCTTATTAACAGCTTTAAAAAAAAAAGGCGACTACACAGGGATAGAGGTAGATAGGAACTTTGTACTTTCCGCTCAGTTATACCATGAATCTAAAACTCTCCCCCCCCCCATTTTTTTTTAAAATTAAATGAAAATGTTTCGTTCACAAAGGAAGTACAGATGAGTTGGAGAGTGTCTGGGGGGAGAGTCAAGCAATAAAACCATTACATTGCTGCTATCTATAGCCTCATAGGCAGGTCACCTGTGGGTTTTCCTACTGTGTGCCCTCTGGGAAAGCAGGGCTAACACAGGGGAAGATACAACAGTCAAAGAGACTGGTAGGGTCTGGCAATTATGTCCAGACATGCTGCTATTTATGAAAGATCAGGGGAGGGCGACAGAACAGGTCTCCAGTGAGAGTCACAGAGACATATGTGTGGGCAACTGCTCCCATTAGCAGCACAAAGGAGCTGAATACTCTGGAAGGGGCGACAGGGAGCATGCCAGGTGACTGAAGGTGCAATGTTGGATTCCCAGGGGCTTCCATGCTCTGGCGAGAGCAAGAATAGCCATTTGAGAACATGGCTGCCACTGAACATGGTTACCTTGCTTTAGCTTTCATGCAACCCTGAGCAAATCATTGAAATTCTTTTGGCTCTCTTCCTTACCCTGTAAAAAACAGTTGAGGAAACTACCACAGCAATAAAAGGCAGTGGTTCGACGGAGCATAAGAAATTAAAGGCGTACATGATCTCAGCAATTTGATTTTTAGAGTGCTTTTTCATGCTCCTACGCATACATTCTCCTCGCAGTACAGGGATACAGTCCAGCTCTGCTCATTTTGTAACAGAAGAAAGTGAGACATGGTCTCTTACCCCAAGCCACAGGGACAGATCATAGAAATGCTTAGAGTGATCCTCCTGCCGTTCCTGAAGTACTTCTTTGCGGCTATACAACTTGAACAATGATCACGATCCTCTCTTCGGGTAGTAGGAATAATTAGTGACCTAATGGACTCAGAAGCATACAATAAACCTGAAGACTCTGCTCAGGTCCCCAACGTCCCTTGTGCCTCACTCTCTCTCAGATCTAAACCTATGAAAGGATTGTAGGTTCTGAAGGTTTTGCGTAGATAACCTGTGTATTGGGGAGCCCAAGGCCCTGAGTGTCTGGAATGAACTTCTTCAGCTGCCTTTAGGCGAAGCTGTCTACGTGAGGCTGGAGGGTAGGTGAAGCCAGGGACAGTCTTGCCTGTTTTCTGCTGGGTGATGCCCCCACTCAGCAGACAGCACAACAATCAGCAACTGTCTATTTCAGCATGACCAGTTCTGCCACAAGACACTTAAGCACTTCTTTGTATTGCTGTCTCAGAACAAAGGAATCCATAAGGCAAATGGAAATAATCACTGTAGCTCAGATTGACAAGAATGGAGAGTAATTGTTATTTTCATCTTGGGGCTTGACATACAGCATCTCTTTTCTTTGTCAGAATACATCACAGGATTGCTGGCATTGTTTCCAGTTTCCACAGATAAGTGAATTGAGATTCCAGGAGGTTAAATCCTTGGTCCGGGTCACACAATGGGTAAGTCAGTAAGCCTAGCTTCAAAGCCCAGATTTTGCTAGTCTCAAAGTCATGTTTCTCTAGCAGGCCCGATGTTGTTTGTGAGGAAGTCCTGAGAAGTGTTGGCTCCTTGATAAAAGACAGTATGTACTATATTTTAGAAACTTCCAGCCACCGATCTTTTCTAATCATATGTTCAGAAAGAAAAGATAAACAATACTGCTTCTTATATCTCATCAATTCTTATTTTTCTAAAAGTTCAAAGCAGGCCAGTGGCTTTTCTACCTTGAATGACTTAATAACAGGTTGACCAGTGTTTTCAGGCCCCACCCCACCAAGGACAATTGTTCAGCCTTTGCATGCATTAGTAAATCTTTCTATTCTTCATTAGACTGAAGTGCAAATAATGAGAATATCAAAACTTTGCTTGTAAAGTTGTTATTAGTAATATTTAAGTCAAATCCAGAGGCCTGACTCATAAACCTCAATACTTAATGATTACAATTATTCATATCAAGATAATAAAACTCTCCCTTGATTTTGTAGCAGGGTAACTATAGGACATCTGCCAGACAGTGTCCTACAATCTAGAGCAGGCCAGGATAAGCAGGTGCATTTATCATACTTACTAAAAGTACCAAAAATGTTACTGGTAGTGGATAGAATAATATTCAGATTATAAACAGGTCAGAACTGCAAACACACATGGGCCCTGCCACCCTTCAGTATTTTCAATCTTGCAATCTCTATGACACCTACCGGATCGAAGAGACCCCTTGGTCCTTGGCTGAGTAACAAAGTTCTGATTTGTACTTCTTATGGTCCCAGGGCTCAGGAGCTGAGAATCTCTACAGATGGAAGTCATAGCATCACCATAGCACAAAGTTCTTGCGCTTCTGGGCAACAATGTGACTTTTATGCAGGAGCCTCTGGTTATAGCATAGGAAAGCAGGCTTGACCTTCTATTAACATGTGCATTCGGTCACTCTGAAGATCTGTGTTACTACTACAAAGAATCTCAGCCTTCTACAAGGGGAGTAATAAAGAAGTACTTTAATAAGTACGTCTAAATTAATTAATTAATTAAAAATGAGATAAAACAACAGACAAAAAAGCAAAGCACTGAATAGACAGTGCACACTTGAATTTATCAAAAACAGCAACATCAAGATGACTATTCTTTGTACATATTTTTGACCAGACAGCTTAGAACCTTCAGTTTTTATTTTCTGAGTGCTCTGTGAAAGTGGACTGAGGCTTATCCCTCAGCATGTGTGATGGATGTCAAGCATGCTACCGGTTACTACCAGTCACTTCAGAGAGTACAGCGAGTAACTGTGATTAGGGTGAGCACTACATGTGTTAATGACACTTAAGTTAATAGAGCCGTTCATTGGTCTTCTCTGTGATGGGACCCGGCACCTGTTTGGTAATGCACCAAGACAAAAATAGATCCTAGAATGTTAGAATAAAGTCTTGGAGGTCAATCATTCTACACAGGCATAACTCCAGACACCAAGATGAGAATCAACTGTAGATGCCCTAGGTCAGAAGAAGTGTTTAACTTTTTTTTTTTAATAAACTACTGTGACATGGATATTTAAAATCCACATATAGAAGAGTTAGTCAGGAGAATACAAGAAAAAGGGATAAATGGTCAACTTTCAAATTGGAATGATTAATGGGAAGGTACTCTTGGGATCAATCAATACTCCTGCTCCTATTGTCTGGTGTATTTATTAACAACCTGGAAGATGGATAGGGTGACAAGTAGTTGAATTTGTCGATGACAAAATTGAAAGATTAAGGAAGATAGTGGATTACCGTAGGAAAATAACCTAAGAAAACCATGTCTCAAACTAAGATTTAAAAAAAAAAGTTAAAATGAAGAAGAAAAACAGCAGCTTAGATATACTGAAGCATCTCGGGTTTTAAAAGGAAGGAAGACCAGAAAGAAAAGAAAGAATGAGAGATAGCACATTAATTCGGGAAGAATCTTTTATGAATATTCAAAAGCAGGCTAAATTTGATTAAGGACTCTAAGTATTGCTGTGAATAATTTTGTTAATCAGCCCAGTACTAAATTAATACATACTCAATCCGGAATAGAAAAAAAAAAACAACATATAAGTCAGTTCCAGAGGTGCTATGACCGGACTCATCTAAGCCTCGGTGCCTCCTGCCTCTACTCCGTGACAATTTTCTTGTAGTTTTCCCATCATGTGGAACTCTCTCAAACTCACAGTTTATCGCTCTAGCTTTCCTAAGTTGTGCCTAGGTGTGTGGTATCGAGAACCAGATGTGGCTACAAGCCTTCAGAGGTGTGCTCCTATTCATTTAACATTTCTGAGCTCTTTAGAACCAGGGGATCGGATTACCCACTTTGTTCCTTTTCATTTGAAATTTTCCTTAAAAAAAAATCCAAGTGGGTAATTACATGTGAATCATAAATCACTTATTCTGCTGCTGCGGTGGCTACATGCATGAGAAATCCACTCAAAGCAGGGGACAATTTCTTTCATGATTGTGGAGGTTTCAGACCATGGCTTTGTCACTTCTGAGTAAGGGAAGGTGAGATGGAGAATCAAGGCTGAAGCAAACAGTGGAACATGGATGTTCACTAGTGGCAGGTGGGAGCCAGGGTGGTGCAGAGACAAGATATGCTCTTCAAAAGCAAACCCCAGTGACCTCCTAGCTCCACCTAGGCCAGACTCTTGAAATCCTATCCCACTATGAACTCATCATGAAGTTAACACAGTCATGATCCACTCACCTATCAGTAGTGCCTCTTCAACACCAGGGCCTTTGAGGGCTCTTCATACCTAGACTGCAACAAGGCCCAAGCTCTCGCATTTGCCAACAGGGGCAGGAGTGCCGCTGTCTTTTATTAACCCTGGGTATCATCCCGACTACAAGCCACTTTTCTTTCGCTGTTCCACTCAGTTGCAGGTAAAGCACAGCAACGGCCTTACCACAGCACCATGGGTTCTTGACGTTGTTTGTAAGGAGATATTTGGGGTTTTGTGAAAATGTGAAAGTCCAGAGAGAGAAGATGATACAGGATAAGCATCATTCAGAAGCTAGTATGGACTCTCATGTGCAATATCTGCCTTTCAGAGCACCTCTGATCAGACTCCCCACACTTCTCTAGGTACAGTGAGCCAATCTTGCTTTTAATTGCTGACATCCTGGACAGTGTGGTATGGCAAGGGATCTGTACAGGACCACATTATTTCTTTACAAAGGAGTTCAAAAGGTTAAGATCCATTACAAAATAATGGAAAAATAATAGAATTTTAACGCCCCCAGCTTTCAGTTCTTTTAGATTGTGTATAGTTACATGTGTGTATTCACACACAAATGCATAAACACACAAAGACAGACAGACAGACAGACACACACACACACACACTGCATTGCATGTCATATGTAGTTTTAGTCAGGTCAATCTTCTATAAGAAGACTGTTTAACTTAAACATAGTCATTGGTTTCTTCTGATTGATTGTAAAAGCTAGGAACGTGAAACTGAAATGCCAGTATGATTGAGTTCCGGTAATAGCCTGAGAGAGAGAGAGAGAGAGAGAGAGAGAGACTTTCTCCAGTTTGTTCTCATAAAGGTACCAATTCCATCATGGGGCCTTCACTCTTCTTACCTAATAACCTAAAAAGACCCCTTCACCAAATACCAGTAGAGAACAGAGTTCCTACCTTGTAAATAGCATAGAGGCAGAAATGTTCTGCCCAGCATTTTACATGTATATATATACACACACATATATATGTGTGTGTGTACATATATATATACACATGTATATATACATACAGTCTTATAGGAGATGAGACCACAAAGATGAAAACTTGTTAACTGTGTTATTTCTATAGAGAGATAGCAGTGCTACATAGTTTTATGTCAACTTGATGAAAGCGAAAGCCATCTGAGAGGAAGAAAACTAAGCTGAGAAGATGACTGTCTAGGGTAGGACTGTAGGCATGCCAGTAGGTCATGTTCTTAACTAGTGATTCATGGGGAAGAACCCAGGCCATTGTGGGTGAGGTCATCTCTAGGCTAGTGGTCTTGAGTTCTATAACAAAGCAGGCTGAGCAAGACTTGTGGAGCAAGCCAGAGGGTAGCACCCCTCCATGGCTTCTGCATCAGCTCCTGCCTCCAGGTTCCTGCCCTGTTTGAGTTCCTTCCTGGCTTCTTTGATAATGAACTATGACATAGATGCAGCTGAATAAACCGTTTCCTCCACAGCTTGCTTTTTGTTCATGGTGTTTCATTTTAGCAATAAAACCCTAGCTAAGACAATCAGACAAACTATTTTTCGTAAAGCAAGATCTATAAATTTATCATTGTCCAAATACTAGCATAGATAGTAACTAAAGTTAGAGTCTAAATCACTACAATAATAATTAAACTAGGGGAAGAATAATGAGCTCATATATATATATATATATATATATATATATATATATATATATTAGCCACAAGTATAATCTGTGTTACACATGACAAAGGGAAGAATAGTAGCTCAGTGACGGCACAAGGACGTTAGGTCCTTCTCTAAACTTTGTTACTATAACTCACAGACATCCAAAAGATGCTATGGAAAAACAAAAGGACTGTAATCATGAATATTTATAAGTACCGGCTTCCTGATACCCACAGCAGCAATGTGTGTACCTGGTTTTGCTATAGGGTATTATACTTCCAGTGAATGTTTCCAGGTAGTATAATCAGATCAGAAGGCTTTAGGCCTTGTTAATTGTTAAAGATGCCCCAGGATTATTATCTAAAACTTCTTAATCTAAAGAACTGTCAAATATTTATGAACTTGAAATATTACTTATTAAATGGGAATAAGTTCATGTGCATAAGCTGAGAATATATACATATATATATACATGCATTGAAGGCTTTATAAATTGTATCTTATACATGCTTATAAGTGCATACAGGCATATATATATATATATATATATATATATATATCCTGAAATTTTGCACATATAGCAGAGGGATTTTATCAAGTGGGTCTTGATTGCATCTTGCTGAGGAAATTTTCTCTAAAGAGAGCAAACAAAGTAGGAGAGTTCCCCTTGGCATCTTATGAGGCATGCTGTAGCTGTGTGGCTTCAAGATGAACAGTGTCTCTATAATCAAGTATGAGGCATACAGATATTTGAAATGGGGTGTTATAAGGGGGAAAACCTTCCCCAGCAGAATCGTTCATAGATAAGAAACTAGTGAGATCACCCACCAAAGATAATGAATCTATTAGTTAGAGACATCAAATTGTCAATCTATAGCTTATATTTTTTGCTGTTCTGTATAAATATTGAATGAAATCTATATGGAAAATACCTGATCTTATCACCCATGTGTCCAACTGAACCTTTTCCAAAGTAAATAAAAAATCTCATTGAAATTGTTTCTCGTTTTCATGATCTCACTGGGAAGAGAAAGGATTTTTTTCACTGGTCTTCTGGAGCTCCATCGTATGCTGCCGTGAGGTAATTTGCTAAAACAGCTGCCTCTAATGAGTAAACCTTTCCATCTGGCACATCCAGCGCAGACACAAACAGCCTCCTCAGACTGAGAAAAGGGGAGGAAGAATGCCTTTCCATGGGAAAAAAAAATTCTGCTTTATAAAGCGTCTCCATGAACCTCACCAGGGCTGAATTACATTCTGAGGCAGAGACTACTTTCATTTCTTTTGGTGTACTCTTTGGGCTTGTTTTCAAGCTAAAAACACAACCAAAAGAACCCCAAAAACCCCTTGGCTCATACTTTTCATCATGCTCATAACTCATTGTCTCTGGGTAGATTATACAACACTTCTATACATATTTAAAATTCAAACATCCAACACACAGACACACACAAATACACACACACAGAGATACACAAATACACACAGAGAGACACAGACACACAAATAAACACACACACACAACAAAAGAAATGTAGTTGTCATATAACCTGAAACTGGGATTAGTCAGATAAACATGGTTTGCATAATGCCTGTACTTTTAAACTTCTCTTTCATTGAGAGAAATTACTAGACTGTTCATGTAAAATGTCATGTTCCATTCAGAAATACTTGAATCCTAAAAGGCACTCAAAGAAAGCCTAATTTGAATAATGGGGTGGAGGAAACTACATCACACAATAATAAGTAGTTCTTAACTACTGATTATTTGGGGATTTTGTAAAAAATCAACTGTTTCTCTTTACCAAGTGTCTGTTGCTATTTTCCAATACACACCTGGACTTAGATTTGTGTGATAAAAATACTGATTACCTTCATTTTTAGTGTTTTGGTTTCTGGTGAATTAAACATAACTTAATCAACTTTTCTTTTTCTTAAGGTTGATTAATTTAGTCAGAACCTTAGAAACCTGGTCATTGTGATTTCTCAGGTTTTTCCTATAGTGTGCTTCTTAAGTTATAATGAAATCTAGACATATGTGAGACTGTATTTAAGAAGTCATAAGTTTTAAGCCAGAACTAGGTCTCTCAGCACTGATTTTACTGAAATGTTTCATAACCAAAAGCTTAAGAAATGCTCATTAAATGGAAGGCATTAAAATGGGGATAAATATGCTAGGGTTTTGTAATTCAAGTGCTGGCTCTATGGTTAATAGATCAATAGGAGACAGATGATGAAGGCACAGGCTTGGCATGCCTGAACCTGTGCCAGAAGGTTATCAGCCCTTTTGGGAAGATAATAGCAGGAGCTTTAATTTTCTCTGTGACTACAGGGCATAATGTAAAATTAATGTGCATCATGTCAAGGTTATGGCAAGACATTGTTGTCTAGAAGAAGGAACTGTTTGTTCCCACCCCTCAAACACTTGCACTTACCATGCTCACACATTACCAAGAAGCAAATTTCTTTGTCATTGTCAATAGTGGCAAGGTATGAAGGATGCTTTCTAGCTCAGATTACACAGCATAGCAGTTCACAGACCTCTACAGCTCAGCCTGAAGACAACAAAAAATCATAAAAGTATGTTAATTCAGAAACCATGAAGGGTTACACGTTATGTAGTTATCTAATATTAGTGCATCAAGAGGGAATTCAAACATTTATAAGCCTTGTTCCCTAACTTAGGGAACTATAAAGAACACAAAGACACCATACTCTTGAGCTGGAAGACAGTCACCCTAGGAAGCTAGGTTTAACTTGCAGCCATTTGACAGATCAGCTAAACTATCTGTTGCCTTTTTACTTGGTTGTTTTTGCATGTCTTTAGGATGGGAACTAAAAGCAGGGATTTGCTCTACAAGAACTCTAGTGGGGAGCTAAGTCCCTAACCTCTCAAATCAGTAAATTTTCCCTTTTTATTAAATATGGATTATTTTCCCATACAATATAATCTGAGTATAATTCCCCCCCCCACACACACACTCCTTCCCAGTACCTCCCCACTTCCTCTCCCATCTGGACCTATTCCCTTTCTATCTCTCATTAGAAAAGAACAAATTTTTAAGAGATAACAACAAAGTATAATATAAAATATAATAAGATAAAACAAAAACCATCATATTGAAGTTGTACAAGACAAACCAACATGAAAATTTAAAAAAAAATCCCCAGGAGAAGGCATAGGAATCAGAAATCCATTAGTTCACACACCCAGGAGTCTCATAACAGTACTAAATTAGAAGCTGTAATATATATGCAGAGGACCAGGTGCAGACCTTTGTAGGTCCTGTGATGGCTGGTTTAGCCTCTGAGATCTTATGAGCTTTGCTCAATTGTTTTAAAGGACCTCAATGTCCTGGTATCTTTTGTCTCTGGTCTTCCCAATCCTCCTGCCTCCTCTTCTGCAGGGTTCTCCGAGCTGTGAGGGGAGGACTTGGTGGAGATATCTCATTTAGAGCTGTCTGTTACAGGCTTTCTCTCTTTGCATATTGTCTGGCTATGAACCACTGTATTTGTTCCCAAATGCTACAGGAGGAAGTCTCTCTGATGAGAACTGAATAAGGTATCGTCACATCAGTATTTTTATCAAGAATTGTATATCACTGAATTAATTACTTTTCTATTGCTGTGATAAAGCACAATGACCAAGGCAACTTATGAAAGAAAGAGTTTATTTGGGACTTTGGGTTTCAGAGAGTTTGAATCTATGGTGGGGGAATTATGGGCTGCAAACAGCAACCATGTGGGCTATAAGAGCAAGCTGAGATCTTACTTCTTGATCCATAAATGTGAGTCAGAGAGAGCACACTGGAAGTGACTCAAAGAATTACCTTTCAAAACCCATCCCCAGTGATATATTTTCTTCAGCAAGGCCACACCTCCTAAACCTCCCAAAGCAATGCCACCAACTGACATTTCACCTTCAAGTCACCACAAACTCTTACCCCTGGCACTGTGTAACACACACACACACACACACACACACACACACACACACACACACATTTCCTTATTACTAAATGTTCTGACAGGTCTGACTATAGGGAACAAGTCCAAACTGAGAGGGGTACCCAAGAATTCTACTAAGAACATGATGTGGTCTTTGGGAACAGCCTACGGGATTATGAACATTCCCAAATAAGACAAACTTTACATGGTAATCCATCCCCACCTTGAGAAGGATAGAATCCTGCAGAAAACAAGACTCATGTAGAGTTCTATATGGAACACTGACCTAGTACATGCATGATCCTGGACTCAGCCACCAGCACAACCATGGAGCCACAATGAAAGGAAAGATAGAGGGGATAGGAGTTAAAGGCAATACTAAAACAGAATACTATGAAAAAGTAAATATTTTCTGATTAAACATCAGAAAACTGGGATTAGGTGAAAGAAAGTGGGCTATAAACATAAAACTGTGGTAAAAATAGTTGATGTAAAAAACCGGGCCTAATTGAGATTTCTGAGCAGTGGTGGAAGGAGAAAGGTCAACAGGCCCTGAGATATGACTCAAAATGTTGAAAGATGAGTAAGGACTTGCAAAAATAGCTCACTAAAGAAAAAAGAACTGTAGCTGTTTCCTCATTTTCTGTGCTTTTTTTTTTTCCTTTGGCAACTAATAGTGTGTAATTAATGAGTTCCAGAACTTTGTGAAGAAGATAGGTGTGGTGGATTGAATGTAAAATGTCCCCCATAGGCTCTGGTATTTGAACACTTGGTCACCAGGAAATGGGCCCTTGCTGCAGGAAGTATTTCACTGGGGGCAAACTCTGGGGTTTTATAGACAATCCATTTCCAGTTAACTCTCTTTACTCTGCATTTGTTGTTGAAAATGTGTTCTCTCAGCTTCCTGTTCCAGATTCCTGCTGCCCTGCCTCTCCCACTGTGGACTCACCATAAGCCACAATAAACTATATCTTCCAGAAGTCACTTCCACTCATGGTATTTTATCACAGCAACAAAATATAATTAATGCACTAGGCCTTTAGAAATAAAGCATGTGAGAGTCTTCTTGATGTTTACTTTGATTTTTTTAAAAAGAAGCAAATATAAAAGAAGACACAAACTAAGCTTAATTATGACAATTTTTAAAAAGGAAACAGGACAATTTTTAACAGCTTTCTCACTTTGCCACATTTATTGTGCTCAGACAGCAGGTATTTGGGGAATTGCTGCCAGGGTAATTCTACCTTGTCTCTGTGGTAGCTGTGTACAACAGCATTCTCAGATGGCTGTAACACAATACCACCAACTGGGCATTTATGAAATAGATTTATAGTTATGAAGGTTAAAACTGATGGTTAAGGTGTTAACAAAGTAGATTTTTGTGAGGGCTCCAGTTATTGAGGACTGCTCTTTTACTCTCTCTGTCCTCTCTGATTCCTCAAAAAGCGAATAAATTTAATATCTCATCCCCCTATTTTTAAGGACACCAGTTATGTCAGATTAGAATCCCATCCTCATTATCTTATGTAGCTCTCATTACATCCTTACACTCTCTAAAAATAGTCACCTTGGGTTGGATTTTCTTTATGAGTTTTGTTTAGGCACACAAAATTTCATCCAAAATGTAGGTGTAGAACATACAAGAATATAGGATCAACCACATATCACTCATGAACTTTCTGTACTGGTACTACAGTAAAGTTCCCCTTCTTTTCCACAACAGTGAGAGTTTTGTACATTAGAGGGTACTTGCAAGCAATTTCTGGGGTGAAAGAATTATGGTTCGTAGTCTATCAGTCAGCATAGATTCTCTATAGAATATAATTTGTTCAACCAAGAGTATATTTGAAAAACAGTGTATTTCAAAGGGGAATCTGAAATGCCATTGATGACAAACAGGGCCTTTAACACAGATAATCAGGATCCAGCTTCAAATAAAATATACTGAAACCCCATTTAAAGTATCTTACTTCCATGTTAGACAGAAAATAGGTAATCCAGCACATTAGACACAAAACTCAGATTTTGTCAGACTTGGGTTCAGATGACATTAGATTACTGTTTTACTTAGGGTTTTATTGCTATGAAGAGACACCATGTCCAAGGCAACTCTTATAAAGCAAACATTTAATTTGGGTTGACTTAGAGTTTCCGAAGTTTAGTCCATTAGCATCGTGGAAGGAAGCATGGCAGTGTGCAGGCAGACATGGTGCTGAAGGAGCTGAAAGTTCTACATCTTGACTAGAAGGCAACCAAGAGAAAACTCTCCTTCCACAAGAGGAGGGCCTCTTCTGCATTGGGTGGAGCTTAAGCATAGGACCTAAAAACCCACCCCCACAGAGATGACCTTCCTCCAACAAGGCCACACCTCCTAATAGTAGCACTTCCTATGGGCCGAGCATATTTAAACCACCACAAAAACCTTCAGCATCTTGCTTTTTAATTGAAGATCATAGAGGACTTTTCACCTTGAAGGCAAGAATTTACCAAGGAACCAAGTCAGATACATATACACATCCAAATGTTGATAGCATAGAGAGACTAACAGGAAAGCCAGCTTAAATCCTAAAGAAGCCATTTGACATGAAAAAATATAGGGTCAAGTTAAATTTCCTTGATTGTCCTGTCTGGAGGTTCCTCAATCAGAGGTAGAATGCCTCAAAGGATGAAAATCTGGATTCTAAGGCCAGAGTAGCAATGGAATACTAGACTTGCCCCTTATCAACTGCAGGGCTTTACATGAGTTAGTTGACTTTCTTTTCTTCTATGTGCATGAATACGTTCAGGCATGTACTATGCACATGTGTGTGCTCATATGAGTTTGGGACTGTGTTGGCAAATGTGAGTGCAAAAGTTTGAGGTCAGCCTCAAGAATCATCCCCAATAACACCATCTACTTCCTTTTAGACAGTATCCCTCATTGGCCTGGACCTTGATTTGGCTAGATTGGTTGGGCAGCAATTCCAAAGAATCTTCCTGCCTCCCTCCCTAGTGTTGGGATTCCAAGACTATGCTGTCATACCCAGGATATTTACATGGGTTCCGGTGATTGAACTCAGGTCTCTCATACTTGAAAGGCAAATGCTTAACAACTGAGCCATTGCCCTAGCCCCTTAGTTAACTTTCTGTGCTTTATTTCCCCATTTGAAAAATGGTCCTCATTATTTTGTCTATTTCAAATTGATTAAGAGGCCTGAAAATAGCTGTTCATTTAATCGCTGATGCAAAACTCTCAAACAAAAACTGTTGAAAGTAGAAAGGGTTTCTGCACTCTTTTATAGATATGAACTGGCAAACTATTTGGCAGCAAAAGCTGAACTGAAATAAAGCTGTGCAGAATCCTTGTTTAACATACTAAGTATTAATATTCATAGTTTTGCTACAGAAATATGAAAATGTATTTGATTTCAGAGTGTTCTCATAGACTGGCCTTGGGATGTGTACAGTTATAATGGGCATAATGGGATATATATAGTTATAATGGGCATAATATACCTTTCTAAAACAGGAAAACACAAAATTGTCTCCCAGGGTTTCAGATAAGGGATTATGGACTCTGAACACTAACTAGCACTTAGCAATTCTCTATAAGTATTAGCTTTTAAAAGATTGCCCTGTGACTAAGTGTTCCATATATAGGAAGGTGAAATCATGACCACTCTACAGCTTTGAACTTCAAATTACAGGGGTTTTTTTTCCATAATTTTCTTTTAGAGGTAGAAGGTAGAAGGGTGGTTTATTCCAGTCACAAATTTTGCAGATATAAAAAACATAAAATGAATTTCCAGCCCTAAAAGAGTGACTGGAACTCAGTTTGCTCTCTCAGCTAAAAATAATTTTAAAATATACAAAACAATAATTTTCATTAGGATATTATTAGTCAACGAAAAAGGAGCAACCATGTGAAGAAAGCCCTGTGCTTACTGGGCTTCCCTCTCTCCCTCAGGAGAGTTCCAGGTAGAGAGGGAAAACCCAGTCAAACCACAGAACCCTTGAGTTATAGGTGCAGAGCTTCAAGGTCAAGATGACCAGGGTATGAGATAAAAAGGTGCATGGACACAGAACTTTGGAGATCAGCATAAGATTCCCAACTGAATACTATCTACACATGCACATTAAGAAATCACCTAATGCTAGGGAAAATAATACCTAAAATAATAAGAGAGAACAGTACACAGAGTTAGACAAATCTCAGAACTAAACTTGTTCTCATGAGCCTGAACAGGTAAAAAAAAAAAAAATCAAAATTTATGGGGCAGTGGGTAGAGTGCACAGGAAGAGTTTTCCTCACAAGCATAGAATAATTAGTTCAGATTAAGCAGATCTCTCATCCTTCCCAAAATATTTTGAAAGCAATATCCAAAAGACTGAAACTCTTTCCAAACAGCTTAACTAAGTCCCAGGACAAAGCTTAAGAATAAGTTCAAGAATGCAATGTATCTGCCAACCATAAGGTTAGAAATCACCAAATGATTTCTATGGCATCTGCACATAAAGCATTAGACATTATCAAGAAACAGGAAAATATAACCCATAATAAGAAACTGTCAATGAAGGTTTGCATAGGCTTTTCCCCATTTCTCCTGTTGTGGACAATTATAAACCTTGGACTTTATATACAGAACATTTATAAAGGGACTAAAAGACAGAGAGGATGGCAGACCACTTAAGGACCTCAGGACTCAATGAATAATATATTGGTGAGTTTCCTGGGTTCTTTTTGTCTGATATATCCCAGACTTGCAGCTGAACAAGCAAGCAAAAAAGAAAAAAAATCAATCTATGGTGGCAACAAAAGCCTGCTCTGTCTACAGAACCATGGAAGATGTAGCAAAGCAAGATGGAAAATGCTTGGCAAAGGCCAATTATACTCCAGCCAGACATCACAGAGTAAAGCTGTAGCCTTACCCTATGGATTCCAACAAAGAGCATTTGGGGAGTCTTATTTCTTCCCCGTGAGACTCTGCTATTGCACAAGATTGCTGTGTGGTTAGGAAAGGACAAGAAGAGTGCCAGGTCTTTATCACTGCAAACTAGTAATGAATCTCCATTTCCCGACCTCATCAGTAGATACAATGAAAGTCACACAGCCTGCTTCCCTAGGTGGTGATGTAGTATGGATCCTGCCAGACTGGAGCCAAAGAAAGCTTCAAAAACAGGAGCATTAAATAATGATCAAAATCTAACAACATGAGGAATCCGAATTTCAACTGAAAATCACTGAGAACAATTATCAACTGAATGAAATTAAGGAAATCATAACATGCTAATGGGAGTAAATTATCTAGGTAAGATTATAAAGAACTCTAGATGAAAGTAGTTTTATTTAAAAGTTTTCCAGATAATGGGTTTTGATCATACTTTTTCTTCTCCCCCAACTATGCCCAGATCTTTCAAATCTCTCTACCCACCGAACATCTTGTTCTTCCTCTAAAGGTAAACAAAGGAGAAGAAAATGGAAGGAAAAAGAAAAACTAGAAAACCAACCAAACACAAACACAAAAATAAAAAACAAAACAAAAAACACACCCACCGAATCATGGAGTCTGTTTTGTGTTGGTCAATTACTCCTGGACATGGGGCCTACCTGGACTATGGGCAATGTACCCAAAGTTGTCTCATTGAAGAAAACGTAGTTTCTTATTCTCCTTAGGTATCAATTACAAAGAGATCCATAAATCTGTTTTATTTCTCAGATGTGTGTGTGTGTATGTGTGTGTGTGTGTGTGTGTGTGTGTGTTTGTATCTGTATGTTTGAACACATGTGTGACTGTGACACAGACCAGAAGAGCCTATCAGATCTTATTTTTATTTTTTTTTATTTTATTTTATTTTTTTAATTTACATTCCAAATCACTTCCCCTTTCCCGTTTCCTCCCTCCCCGAAAGTCCCATAAGCCCCCTTCCCTCCCTCTTTTCTCCATTCAACCCCCTCTCATTACTCTGTCCTGGCGTTCCCCTACATCCCGTCTTTCCAGGACCAGGGGTCTCTCCTTCCATCTTTTTAGAAATCTATTGATAGGCTGATTGTGTCTAGGGTATTCTGAGATTCTGGGTCAATATCCCCTTATCAGTGACTGCATACCATGTGTGATCTTTAGTGATTGGGTTACCTCACTAAGGATGATATTTTCAAGTTCTGACCATTTGCCTAGGAATTTCGTGAATTCATTGTTTTTAATTGCAGAGTAGTATTCCATTGTGTAAATATACCACATCTTCTGAATCCATTCCTCCGTTGAGGGACATCTGGGTTCTTTCCAGCTTCTGGCTATTATAAATAAGGCTGCTATGAACATAGTGGAGCATGTGTCCTTATTGCATGCAGGTAAAGTCTCTCGGTATATGCCCAGGAGTGGTATAGCCGGATCCTCCGGAAGTGTCATGCCCAGTTTTCTGAGGAACCGCCAGACTGCTTTCCAGAGTGGTTGTACCAGCCTGCAATTCCACCAGCAGTGGAGGAGTGTTCCTCTTTCTCCACATCCTCGCCAACAACTGCTGTCTCCTGTGTTTTTGATCTTAGCCATCCTGACTGGTGTGAGATGGAATCTCAGGGTTGTTTTGATTTGCATTTCCCTAATGACTAAGGATGATGAACATCTCTTTAGGTGCTTCTCAGCCATTAGATATTCTTCAGGTGAGAACTCTTTGTGTAGCTCTGTACCCCATTTTTTAATAGGGTTACTTACCTCTCTGGAGTTTAACTTCTTGAGTTCTTTGTATATCTTGGATATTAGCCCTCTGTCGGATGTAAGGTTGGTAAAGATCATTTCCCAGTTAGTTGGTTGCCGCTTTGTCTTTTTGACGGTGTCTTTTGCCTTGCAAAAACTTTGTAATTTAATGAGGTCCCATTTGTCTATTCTTGATCTTAGAGCATAAGCTATTGGAGTTCTGTTCAGGAAATTCTCCCCTGTGCCTATATGTTCAAGGTTCTTCCCTAGTTTCCCTTCTATTAGTTTCAGTGTGTCTGGTTTTATGTGGAGACCTTTGATCCACTTAGAATTGAGCTTAGTGCAAGGAGATAAGAATGGGTCAATTTGCATTCTTCTGCATGTTGACCTCCAGCTGAGCCAGCACCATTTGTTGAAAAGGCTATCTTTTTTCCACTGGATGGTTTTAGCTCCTTTGTCAAAGATCAAGTGACCATAGGAGTGTGGATTCATTTCTGGGTCTTCAATTCTGTTCCATTGATCTACATGTCTGTTACTGTACCAATACCATGCAGTTTTTAACACTATTGCTCTGTAGTACAGCTTAAGGTCCAGGATACTGATTCCCCCAGAGGTTCTTTTACTCTTGAGAATAGTTTTAGCTATTCTGGGTTTTCTGTTATTCCAGATGAATTTTTGAATTGCTCTTTCTAACTCTATGAAGAATTGAGTTGGGATTTTGATGGGGATTGCATTGAATCTGTGTATTACTTTTGGTAAGATGCTCATTTTTACTATATTAATCCTGCCAATCCATGAGCATGGCAGATTTTTCCATCTTCTGAGGTCTTCTTCAATTTATCAGATCTTTAAATACTGAAATTGCAGGCGGTTATGAACAGTAGGTGCTGGAAACCAAGCCTGGGTTCCCAGGAAGAGCAATGAACACTCTTACTCTTCATCCTTACTCTTCATCTATCCAGATGGTTTAAAGGAAAAGAAAAAAAACTTATTACCAGTGAAAATCAGAGACCATTACTCCTCAGAAAGTTTCAGTAAGGAAATAGAAGATTTAAAGAAAGATAACATTTTAAAACTGAAATACATCTAGCAGAATGGATGATCTTTTTTAAAATCGGCAGACTAGAAGATAAAAATTATATAATCTAAATTACAAAGGAAAATAGTAGTCTCCGGCTTGGGACCATCCTCAGCCACAGCGCACAATCTCCAAGTGGCACAGGAAGCTAGCTATCCACCCAGCAGCACAGAGCAGACAGTCAGCACAGGTGAGACCTGCCCTGCAGCTCAGAGGATCCAGTACAGAACACTCAGGCAGAAAGAAGCCTTCCGGTTTCTGTCTCCAGCTTGGAGACAGCTCTGTGGTCCTGATCAACTCTATGTGCAGTCTTCCAATTACCGCCTGCACCATCCTCTGCCGCAGTGTGCAATCCCCAAGTGGCACAGGAAGGTAGCTATCCACCCAGGAGTGCAGAGGGGCCTGCCTGCACAGGGAGAACCACCCTTGCCAGAGGATCACACCCAGAACCTTCTGACTGAAACCCTCCAGTTTCCATCTCCGACTTGGGACCATCCTCTGCCACTGTGTACCATATCCAAGTTAACACAGAGGTAGCTAATCACTCAGGAGTGTAGAGAGACAAGACAGCACAGGTAGGACCACCCCTGCTGATCAGAGGAAACAGCCGGAAACCCTAAGAACACAAGAGCCTAGGAACAGCCTGGGGCAGGAGTCTTCCAATTACCGCCTGCACATAGAGTTGATCAGGACCACAGAGCTACATACCCAAATACAACTACAAGAGAGTGGGTCTCACAGGAGTACCTACATATCTGTGTACACAGAGAAAATGGGTCTTCCAGGAGCACAGATAAGCCTCAGTCAGAGACAGTTAACACCAGAGATAACCAGACGGCAAAAGGAAAATGCAAGAACCAACAGAAACCAAGGCAACATGGCACAATCTAAACCAAGTTCTCCAACAATAGCAAATCCTGGATACCCCAACACACCAGAAAAGCCAGACCTGGATTTAAAATCACATCTCATGATGCTGATAGAGGATTTCAAGAAGGACATAAATAACTCCCTTAAAAAAGTACAGGAGAACGTGAGTCAACAGGTAGAAGCCCTTAAAAAGGAAACACAAAATCGCTTAAAGAAATACAGGAGAACATGAGTCAACAGATAGAAGTCCATAAAGAGGAAACACAAAAATCACGTAAAGAAATACAGGAGAACATGGGTCAAAAGGCAGAAGTCCTGAAAGAGGGCAAAAACCCCTTAAAGAATAACAGGAAAACACAAGAAACAAGTAAAGGAACTGAGCAAAACAATCCAGGATCTAAAAATGGAAGTACAAACAACTAAGTAAACACAAAGGGAGACAACTTTGGAGACAGAAAACCTTGGAAAGAAATCAGGAGCCATAGATGCAAACATCAGCAGCAGAATACAAGAAATAGAAGAAAGAATCTCAGGTGCCGAAGATACCATAGAAAACATTGACTCAACAGTCAAAGAAAATGAAAAATGCAAAAAACTTGTAACGCAAAACATCCAGGAAATCCGGGACACAATGAGAAGACCAAACCTAAGGATTTTAGGTATAGAAGGGAGTGAAGATTTACAACTTAAAGGGCTAGTAAATATCTTCAACAAAATTATAGAAGAAAACTTCCCTAACCTAAAGAGAGAGATGCCCATGAACATACAAGAAGCCTACAGAACCCTAAACAGACTGGACCAGAACAGAAATACTTACAGTCACATAATAATCAAAACATCAAATGTTCTAAACAAAGAAAGAATATGAAAAGCAATAAAAGAAAAAGGCCAAGTAACATACAAAGGCAGACCTATCAGAATTACACAAGACTTCTCACAAGAGACCATGAAAGCTAGATCTCATGCAGACCCTAAGAGAACACAAATGCCAGTCCAGACTACTATACCCAGCAAAACTCTCAATCACCATAGATGGAGAAACCAAGATATTCCATGATAAAACCAAATTTACACAATATCTTTCCACAAATCCAGCCCTACAAAGGATAATAAATGGAAAATGCCAATACAAGGAGAGCAACTACACCCTAGAAAAAGCAAGATAGTAATCTTCTTTCAACAAACCCAAAAGAAGATAACCACTCAAACATAAAAATAACAGGAAGCAACAGTCACTATTCCTTAATATCTCTTAACATCAATGGACTCAATTCCTCAATAAAAAGACATAGACTAACAGACTGGATACGTAAACAGGACCCAGCATTTTGCTGCGTGCAGGAAACGCACCTTAGTGTCAAAGACAAACACTACCTCAGAGTAAAAGGCTGGAAAACAATTTTACAAGCAAATGGTCCCAGGAAACAAGCTGGAGTAGCCATTCTAATATCGGATAAAATTGACTTTCAACCTAAAGTTATCAAAAAAGACACAGAAGAACACTTCATATTCATCAAAGGAAAATCAACCAGGAATCACTCTCAATTCTGAACATCTATGCTCCAAATGCAAGGGCACACTCTTTCATAAAAGAAACTTTACTGAAGCTCAAAAGCACACATTGCACCTCAAGCAATAATTGTGAGTGACTTCAACTCCACTCTCCTCAATGGACCAATATGGGAAACACAAACCAAACAGAGACACAGTGAAACTAACAGAAGTTTTGGACCAAATTGATTATATATGTATATATATAACATTTCATCCTAAATTAAAAGAACACACCTTCTTCTCAGCACCTCATGGTACCTTCTCCAAAATCGACCATAAAATTGATCACAAAACAGACCTCAGCAGATATAAGAAGACTGAAATAATACCATGCCTCCTATCAGATCACTATGGAGTAAGGGTAGTCTTCAATAGCAACAAAAACAACAGAAAGCCCACTTAAACATGGAAGTTGAACAATGCTCTACGAAATGATAGCTTGGTCAAGGAAAAAATAAGGAAAGAAATCCAAGACTTTTTAGAATTTAATGAAAACGAAGGCACACCATACCCAAACTTATGGGACATAATGAAAGCAGTGCTAAGAGGAAAATTCATAGCCCTGAGTGCCTCCAAAAAGAAACTGGAGAGAGCATACACTAGCAGCTTAATAGTACACCTGAAAGCTCTGGAACAGAAAGAAGTTAATACACTCAAGAGGAGTAGAAAGCAGGAAATCATCAAACTCAGGGCTGACATCAATATTGAATGTCTGAGAAGCACCTAAAGAAATGTTCAGCATCCTTAGTTATCAGGGAAATGCAAATCAAAACAACCCTGAGATTTCACCTCACATAGATCTGAATGGCTAAGATAAAAAATTCAGGTGACAGCAGGTGCTGGAGAGGTTGAGGAGAAAAAGGAACACTCCTCCACTGCTGGTGGGATTGCAAGTTGGTTCAACCACTCTGGAAATCAGTTTGGTAGTTCCACAGAAAACTGGGCATAATAATATCAGAGGACCTTGATATACCACTCCTGGGCATATACCCAGAGGATTCTCCAGTGTGTAATAAGGACACATGCTCCACTATGTTCATAGCAACCCTATTTATAAAAGCCAGAAGCTGGAAAGGACCCAGATGTCCCTTAACAGAGGAACGGATACAGGAAATGTGGTATATTTGCACAATAGAATACTACTCAGCTATTGAAAACAATGAATTCATGAAATTCTTAGGCAAATGGGTGGAATTGGAAAATATCCTGAGTGAGATAACCTAATCACAAAATAATACACATGATATGCACTCACTCACAAGTGGATATTAGCCCAGAAGCTTGGAATACCCAAGACAAAATTCACATATCAAATGATGCTCAAGAAGAAGGAAGAAGAGTGTATGGATACTCTGGTCCTTCTTAGAAGGGGGAACAAAATTTCCACAGAAAGAGATACAAAGACAAAGTGTAGAGCAGAGTCTGAGGGAAAGACTATCCAGAGACTACCCACCTAGTGTTCCATCCTTTATACAGTTACAAAACTCAGACACTGTTATAGATGCCCACAAGTACTTGCTGGCCAGAGTTGGATATAGCTGTCATGTGGGAGACTCTGCTAGTGCATGACAAATACAGTGGGGGACACTCTCAGCCAGCTATTGAATTGAGCAAAAGGTCCCCAGTGGGGGAGTTAGAGAAAGGACCCAAGGAGCTGAGGGGGTTTGCAGCGCCATAGGAAGAACAACAATATGAGTCACCCAGTACTCCTAGAGCTCCCAGGGACAAAACCATCAACCAAAGAGTACACATGGAGGGACCCATGGCTCCAGACACATAGGTAGCAGAGGATGGTTTTGTTAGACACCCAAGAGAGGAGAGGCCCTTGGTCTTGGAAGACTTAATGCTGTACTGTAGAGGAATACCAGGACAGGGAAGTGGGGGAGGGCTGATTGGGGAAGGGGAGATGGCTTATGGGATTTTTCAGGGAAGGGGGAGGGGGAACCAGGAAAGGGGACAACATTTGAAATGTAAGTAAAGAATATATCTAATAAAAAACAAACAAAAAAAGGCAAAGGAAAATAGTCTAAAAATTAAGAATGGAAAACCCCCAGCCACTGAAGACCTAACACTCATGTCCCAGAATAATGGGAGAAAAAGTCAGAGTTGATGATCAAGGAAAAAATGGATAAAACTTAGCACATGCCATCTCCATCAAGACAAATACAGAAAAGAAGAAGAAAAGAAAAAAATTATTATCGATATCAAGACATGCCATCCCACAATGTGGCTGTGTGGTGGTCAGGACAACTCTTGGGATCTCTTCCACCTTCTGATATGGGTTTAAACGTAGGCTGTCAGTCTGCATACAAACACCTTTTGTCTGATGATCCACCAGGCCCTAAATATACAATCTTAACCCTAAAGAAAAAATCTCTAGGTCCAGGTAATTTCATTGGAGGATTGTAAATGTTCAATGAAGAATTACGAGCACTATATAATCTTTCCCAGAAAATGAAAGAAGAGCTTTCCCTGAGATTCAAACTATGAAACAAGTATTAACCCCATTATCAAAAGTAGATAATAACAGCAACAAGACTTCAGACCACTGTCTGTAATAACTCAGAGAAAACAATTATTTTTCTTCTGACTTGAGCATTTTCATTAATTTTTTTTTCATTCATATCTTAAACGCTGTCCCTCATCCCAGACCCTCCTCCCTCCCAGAGTCTCTTTCCTCACCCTCCCATGCTGGCCCACCAATGAATGCTCTTCAGAGTCAGACACATCCTCTCCTGCTGTGACCAGGCAAGCCAGCTTTATGTGCTGTGGGCCTCTGTCCAGCCCATGTATGCTCTTTGGATGGTGGCCCAGTCTCCAAGAGCTTCCAAGGGTCTAGGCTAGTTGACTCTGCTGGTCCTCCTGTGGAGATCCCATTCCCTCAGGGTCTTCAATCCTTCCTCTAACTTCTCCATAAGAGTCCCCAACCTCCATCCAATGTTTGGTCTTGGGTATCTGTATCTCTCTTAGTCAGCCCCTGGGAAGAGCCTCCCAAAGGACAGCCATGCTAGGCTCCTGTCTGCAAGCATAACAGAATATCACTAATAGTGTCAGGAATTGGTGCCTGCCAATGAGATGGGTCTCAAGTTGGACCAGTGTCAGTCTCTGCTCAATCCTTGGCCCTACATTGCTTTTAGCCAGGACAAATTTTGGTTTGAAAAGTTTTGTGAGTGGGTTGGTGTCTTTATCTCCCCCCCACCCTGGGGATCTTGCCTGTCTACAGGAGGTAACCTCCACTGGTGTCATGTCCCACTGCTAGGCTAAGGTCACTCACCTTGACTCCTGGGAACCTCTCCAATCCCAGGTCTCTGGAGCTTACTAGGTGATTCCCCCTAGTCCCCCCAACCCCCAGAAGCTGCAGATTTCCATTCCATTTTCTTATTCCCCTGGCCCTCTTTCCTGTCCCTCTGCACACCCAATCCTGTCCCCCTCACCCCTTCATCTTCCCTTTCACCCAGCTCACACTCCTCCCTCTGCCTCCTATGACTATTTTATTCCCCCATCTAAGGGAGATTCAAGCATCATCACTTGCGGTTTCCTTCTTGTTTAGCTTCTTTGGATCTGTGGGTTATATCACAGGCATTCTGTATACTTTTTGACTAATATTCACTTTTCAGTAAATACATACCATGCATGTCCTTTTGGGTCTGGCTTACCTCACTCAGGATAATATTCTCTAGTTATATCTATTTGCCTGCAAAGTTCATGATATTCTTGTTTTAAATATTTGAATGTATTTCCATTGTGTAAATACCTGAATGTATTTCCATGTATAAATGAAACACATTTTCTTTATCAATTTCTTTATCAATTCTTTAGTTGAGGGACACCTGGGTTGTTTCCAGTTTCTAGCAATTATGAATAAAGCTGATATAACATAGTGGAGCATGTGTTTTGTGGTATAGTAGAGCATCTTTTGAGTATATGCCTGGGAGCTATATATCTGGGTCTTTAGGTAGAACCATTTCAAATTTTCTGAGAAACTGCCAGATTGATTTCCAGAGTGGTTGTACAAGTTTGCAATTCTACCAGCAATGGAGGAGTGTTCCTCTTTCTCTACATCCTTGGTAGCATATTTTGTCACTAGAGTTATTTATCTTTGCTATTCTAATTGGTGTAAGATGGAATCTTAGGGCCATTTTGATCTGCATTTCTCTGATGACTAAGGATGTCTAAGTGATTCTTGGCCATTTGGTGTTTCTTTGTTAAGAAATCTCTGTTTATTCTCAACTGAGGAAACTCAAATGGCTCTAAAGCACCTAAAGAAATGTTCAGCATCCTTAGTTATGAGGGAAATGCAAATCAAAACAACACTGAGATTCTACCTCTGACACCAGTCAGAATGGCTAAGATGAAAAACTCAAGGAACAACAGGTGCTGGAGAGGATGTGGGGAGAGAGGAATACTTCTCCATTGTTGGTGGGATTGCAAGCTAGTAAAACCACTCTGGAAAACAGTTTGGCAATTCCTCAGAAAATTAAACATAGTACTACCTGAGGACCCAGCTATACCACTCCTGGGCATATACCCAGAAGGCTCCTATATGTGATAAGGACACATGCTCCACTATGTTCAAAGCTGCCTTATTTATAATAGCCAGAAGCCAGAAAGAACCCAGATGTCCTTCAACTGAGGAATGGATACAGAAACTGTGGTATATATACACAATGGAGTACTATTCAGCTATTAAAAACAATGAATTCATGAAATTCTTAGGCAAATAGATTTGTCTAGAAAGTGTCATCCTGAGTGAGGTAACCAATCACAAAAGAACACACATGGTATGCACTTACTGATAAGTGGATGTTAGCCCAAAAACTCAAATAAACAAGTTACAATTCACAGACCACAGGAAGCTCAAGAAGAAAGAGGACTGAAGTGGGGGTACTTGGGTTCCTCTGAGAAAGGGAATAATATGCTTACAAGAGCAATAATGGAGGCAAAGTGTGGAGCAGAGACTGACGTAAAGGCCACCCAGAGATTGCTCTACCTGGGGATTCTCCGTATAAACAGTCACTAATCCCCAACACTACTATGGACAACAAGAAGCTCATACCAAAAGGAGCATGCCATGGTGGTCTTCAGAGGAGTCCTGCCAGAGCCTTACACATACAGAGGCAGATGCTAGCAGCCAACCATTGGTCTTGGAGTGGGGTCTCCAGGGAGAAGTTGGAGGGTGGTACAGAGGAGCTGAAGGGGTTTACAGCCCCATGGGAATAACAACGATGTTGGCCACCCAGATGTCCCAGGACTCCCAGGGACTAAACCATCAACCAAGGGGTACACATGGTTCCAGCCAAAAACGTGGCAGAGGAATGCCTTGTCGGGCATCATTGGGAGTGGTCCTTGGTCAGGTGAAGGCTCAATAGATGTCCCAACAAGGGGAAATCGGGGGAGGGGGGAGGGGGGAGTGGGTGGGGTGGAGGGGCATATACTTGGAGGCAGGGAGTGGGAGGAGGGGTTGGGGGTTATTGGGGAGGGGGGAAACCGGGAAAGGTTTTACCACCTGGAATGTAAATGAAGATTATATTTAATTAAAAAAAAGAAAGAAAGAAAGAAAAGAAAGTCAGGATCAACTACCACAGATAAAAGCTGTGCACCAAATACAAAAAAAAAGGGAGGGGGGAACCACTGAGATCCTGTGTGGGTGTCTCATATATCTTTAAGATAATTTATTACATGTAAATACAGGGAGAAGAAGAACATTGAAAAAAAAAGAATTCTCGGTTTAGTTCTGTGCCCCATTTTTTTTAATTGGGTTATTTGGTTCATTGGAGTCTACCTTCTTGAGTTCTTTATATATTTTGGATGTTAGCCCTCTGTTGGTTGTAGGATTAGTGAAGATCTTTTCTCATTCTATAGGCTGCCATTTTGTCTTATTGACAGTGTCCTTTGCCTTTAGAAGTTTTGCAGATTTATGAGGTCCCATTTATTAATTGTTGATCTTAGAGATTTTTTGTTTTTTGTTTTTGTTGTTTTTCTAGAGTTTTTTTGTTGTTGTAGAGTTTTCAGGTGTGCTGTGAAGTTGTTAGTATGGGAATTCTCTAATTTCTTTTTAAAGGCATTTAGTGCTATGAACTTTCCTCTTAGCACTGCTTTCATTATATCCCATAAGTTTGGGTATGTTGTGTCTTCATTTTCATTGAATTTTAGACCGTTTTTTATTTCTTGTTTATTTCTTCCTTGACTAAGTTATCATTGAGTAGAGAGTTGTTCAGTTTCCATGAGTATGTGGGCTTTCTGTTGTTTCTGTTGTTGTTGAAGTTTAGCCTTAATCCATAGTGATCTGATTTGATGCAATGGGTATTTCAATCTTCTTCTGTCTGTTGAGGTTTGCTTTGTGGCCAGTTATATGGTCAGTTTTGGAAAGGTTCTGTGTGGTGCTGAGAGAAGGTATATTCTTTTGTTTGGGGGTGAAAGGATAGGTAGCTATCTGTTAAATCCATTTAGTTAATAACATCTGTTAGATTCATTGTTTTGCTGTTTATTTTCTGCTTCAATGGCCTGTTCATTGGAGTGAGGTGTTGAAGTCCCCCACTATTATTGTGTGGGTTTCAATGTATGATTTGAATTTTAGTAAAGTTTCATTGATGAATGTGGGTGCCTTTACATTTGGGGCATAGATGTTCAGAATTAAGACATCATCTTGGTGGATTTTTTCCTTTTATGAGTATGATGTACCCTTCCCCATATCTTTTCATAACATTTGGTTAAAAGTCTATTTTATTGGGTATTAGAATAGCTACTCTGGCTATTTTTGTTTGCTTGGAAAACCTTTTCCAGCTCTTTATTCTTTGTTAGTGTCTATATTTGTTGCTAAGATGTGTTTCTTACAGCAGAATGATGATGGATCCTGTTTACATATCCAGTCTGTTAACCTGTGTCTTTTTATTGGTGAATTAAGCCTGTTGACGCTGAGAGATATTAATAACCAATGATTGTTAGTTCCTGTTACTTTGATGTTGAAGGTGGTACCGTGTGTGTGTGTGTGTGTGTGTGTGTGTGTGTGTGTGTGTGTGTGTGTATGTGTGTGTGTGTGCATGCATTTGATTTCCTTCTTTTTCTCTGGGATGATTTCTCTGGGATGATTAATTTCTCATGTTTTCTTAGGTGTAGCTACTTTATCATTCTTGTGTTGGAATTTTCCTTCTAGTATCCTTGTTTGGCTAGATTAGTAGAAAGGTGTCATTTAAATTTGGTTTTGTCATGGAATATCCTGGTTTCTCCATCTATGGTGATTGACTATCTTGCTCAGTATAGTAGTCTGGACTGATATCTGTGGTCTGTTAGGGTATGCAGGATATGTATGTTCAGGATCTTCTGGCTTTTAGAGTCTCTGTTGAGAAGTCAAGTGTAATTCTGAAAGGTCTACCTTTATATGTTACTTGGCTTTTTCCCCTTGCAGCTTTTAATATTCTTTCTTTGTTCTGTACATTTAATGTTTTCATAATTATGTGGTGGGCAGATTTTCTTTTCTAGTCAAATCTATTTGGTGTTTTGTAAGTTTCTTGTACATTTACAGACACTTCTTTCTTTAGGTTAGAGAAGTTTTCTTCTGTGATTTTATTAAAGATATTTTCTGGCCCTTTCAGACTGAGATTTTTCACCCTATTCTATGTCTACTATAACTAGGATTGTTGTTTTTTCCCCCATACTGTCCCAAATTTCCTACATTTCTTGAGTTAGAAACCTTTTAATTTGACATTTTCTTTGTCCAATGTATTGATTTCTTCTATGTCCTCATGTACTCTTGTATCTCTTTTATTCTGTTGGTGATGCTTGCATCTATAGATCCTGTTCTCTTTCTTAGGTTTTTGCCTCCAGGAGTGCCTCCATTTGTATTTTCTTTATTGCACCTATCTTCATTTTTAGCTCTTGGACTGTTCTATTCATTTCATTCACCCGTTTGATTGTATTTTCCTGTATACCTTTAAGTAATTTATTTGTTTCCTTTTTCAGGGCTTCTAACTGTTTGAGTTTTCCTCTGTTTCTTTAAGAGATTTATTTATATCCTCTTTAAAGGCCTCTATTATCTTCATGAGATGAGATTTAAGGTCACAGTTTTGCTCTTCAGATGTGTTAGACTATCCAGCGTTGCTGTAGTAAGAAAACTGGGTTCTGATGGTTCCATATTGCACTGGCTTCTGTTGATTATGATCCTGTATTTGCTTTTCGACATCTGGTTGTTTCTGGTATTGGCTGCCTTGGTAGTCCCTGGGAGTAGTAAGCCTTTGGTACTGATTGTCCAAGATAGATGAAGGCCTCCCAAGATGCAGGCAAAGCTGTGAGGTGGGGAGCAATGTGCCCATCCAAGATTGCAGGTAAACATGTGGGCCAGAAGTAAGTAATGGCATGGCAGAACTCAAGGATGGTGAACTTGCTGGGATCCCTGCGGTCACAGAGTTTGGGTGGTGGGTGCCTCACCTATGTGTCCCAGGTTAGGGCAGTCCTCCTGGGAGGCAGGCAGAGCTGTGGCATGGAGATCAGTGTGCTGATCCGTGATTGTAAGTGGAGGTATGGGCCAGAAGGAATCAAGAAAGGAATTCTTAATCCTTTTCTGCTAGTAGAATTCAGAAGCATAGAGGAAAACACAAACCATGACTACGCAGAGTTTATTCCTGTCATACATGGCTGATTGAATGTTCAAAAATCCATCAATGTAACCCATCATATCAAATAGGCTAAAAGTCACTATTATTTTTACAGTTATTTATCAAAATAGAAATAAAGGAGATCTTCCTCACTTGACTAAGGACATCTACAGATATCTAGAGCTAATGTTGTACTCAATGGTTAAAGTTGACTATTCTCCCCAATCTCGAGGACAAAAGCACACATGTCTACTTTTATTAGTCTTAACAATGGGTTGGAAACTAGCCAGTATAAGGGGGTGAGAAGAGGCAATAAAGGTATGGAGTAGGATGGAAGAAATAAATCTGCCTGTGTTTATAGGTGATATAATTACCTACATAGAAGATGTTCAAGAGTCTACAAAATCAAAGCAAAGTAAAACTTAAAGAACTAACATGGTCTCAAGATAAACACGCAAAAATCAATTATGTAAAGTAGCAATAAACATGAAGACACAAAAGAGCATTTAGATGTAAACCAAACAAAATATATGCTTCTTAAATTGATACACAAATTTCTCTAAAAATCAGGTCACACTTTGCATAGATACAGAAAAGGTATTATGATTCATAGAGAGAAGCAAATTATTTATAATGGCTATAACCATTGAGAAACAGAATAAAGCACAGGGATTCTTCTTGATTTCTTATATCACTATAGCAATGACAACTAAATGGTATTTGTCAAGAGAGAGATAGTTATAGCAAGCCAATGAGCAGAATCCATAATAAGAATCCATAAATACGTTCACATAAATTTTCACAACTGATCTTTTTTTTACAAAAAAAAAAAAAGTACAAAAATAATTCTACAGAAAAATAGACTTTCCAGCATGGTGCCAGGGTGGTAAGGTATCCACAAGTAGAGTACAAGGACTGATCAGCTTACATCTCACAGATCATTAAAAAATTAGATAAAATATGACATACGAAGTTGTTAACCTTTTAGAAAAAAAACTGTAAAAAACAGTTCTGGATTTTTAGCTAGGAAAAGAGTTTTAAAACTTACAACTAAAATCATGATTCATAAAAAAATGATAAGTTCATTTTTAGAATTCGAAATGGTTCACAAAAAGTGCTAAATACTCAGAGATATTTTGGAACAAAAACTAAAAAGCGTGAGACAATATTTGCAATCTACATGGCTGAGAAAGGTCTGGTATGTGCAAATAACTAAGTATATAAATACTCAAGAATAAACACTGAAAGAATATGGGTGAAATAGAGTTTTAAAATGAAATTTAGTTGAATGACTTCACACTGCCTCCCTGAATCATTGGAACATTAAGGAGATATCTGTAGGTAGGTGCAGAGAAATAGTGCTGATGGGAATAGACAGCTAAACAAGTGAAGAAACTGGAAATGGATATGGTTTTCTCATGTCATTCAAGATCCGAAAGCTCATTATTGCTGAAGTAAGATGAATATGCATGACTTATTCCAATGTAAACATACGGCCTATACTAAGAGTGGCATAGTGTTTAGATGGGAGACATTAGCCTGCTCTTATGTTCAGTGATAGTTATTATAACACAGATAAATCACAAAATATTGTGCTGAGCCAAAGAAGCCAAGCCTGTTCCCAAAAAGGTCCATGTGTTTTGTTCTATAACACAGCATTTTAGAAAATATAGACTAAAGTGTTCAGACAGAAAGCAGGTTGCTGGTTGCTGGAGCCGCAGAGAAAATGGGGACATAGGCAGAAGGGGAGATAACAAGCATTCCTTCCCCACCCCCAAGGTGACTTGTGGAGATGGTGGGTATGTGCATAACTTTGTGACAGTTGTGTACATTTATGTTGTATTTCATCAAATTATTAATTTGTGCAGTTGACTTTATATCCACCACCCCGGGATGGATATTTTAAAAAAAAAGATTATTAGAAGAACATTTCAGTGAACTGTACTAAATAACTATAAATTTCCAATGTTTTTTACATTTGTTCTCTTACTCAGTTGCTTTAATTTTAAACAAATACAGCTTTTGTTACGTTCAACCACTTCAGTATTATTTTCTCCAGGCCTTTTTGTTTTTAGACTTCTAATTATATTACAGCCTGCAGAGGCTCTTCAAAATATCTCCAAGGACTCCAGACAAGGCTGGTGGGCACAACCAAGACCAAGTGTCAACAAAGGACATGCGGCCAGGAGCCCGCATCATCTTGCATTCTTCTGCTGTTATTTTTAGGTAAGTGGAATGAATGTGAGCGTTGAAGGAGCTTCTGTCTTTGAATGCAGGTCTCCAGTGTGGATGGGAAACTTTCATCCAGTGCCAGGCAGTGAAGTGGAAACTGGCTGCCTGAGATATTTTCACTTGTGAGATTGCAAGCAGATACATTTCTGTGGTTGTGAAGTACCAGCTTCTGGGCACACTGCCATAATTCAAAGACAGCTAAGAATGTGAATCTTGAAAGTGTGATCCACAGCCTGCTGGAAATTGACAAAGGTCGGTACAGAGAGTCACAGAAAGGGCAAGTCACAGGAAACTGCGGACGTGTAAGTGTTTTTCTCGACTGTGTATTTAGAACTACATTAAGAATTGCAAAAAAAAAAAAAGAAAAGAAAAGGAAAAAACCATCATGTTCTTCTCTGATCACACTAATAGAAAAATACCTTAAAATAAATAAATTATGAGGAGCTGTGTTTAACTTTTCCCACTAAGCACTAATCAGTCCTCCTGAATCATGTGTGGAAGTTATAAAAGACACACTATAGTGATGTTTGTGTAGAATCAAGATTCGAATGTTGTAGCTTTTCCACCAGGATGTAGCCCTAACCATATAGCAAAATACAGTGTATACCGCTGCTACCCTGCATGGTAGCAAACCACCCCACGCAGATCAGCTTCTCGAATCTTTGGCATGTCTTCTACTGTGGCAAATGAAGCTATGGGCAAAACTGTAAGGTAACCTTCCAAGATAACCAGGAAAATTGAGCCTTCTGAGTCATGCTTAGAAGCATGAATACCAAAGCATTCAGATGTGCTTTCACCAGTTTCAATGAACTAAACTATTATTATTTTAGTGCCAATAACAAAATTAGCTTCTATTTATAAAATAAATAATGTGTGTGTTTTATTTGAGACAGGGTCTTGACCTTTAGCCTCACCAGAATGAATACTTGATATAAAAATCAATCTGACCTTGAACTTGGAGTTGTCCTCCTGCCTCTGACCACTGAGTTCTAAGATGACAGATGTTAAGATGGCAGATGTGAGCCACCACACCAGACATAAATGAATCATTTATTAGAAAAGCTTTACAATGGAAAATACAGTGATTATAGATATAAAACTCTCATGAAAGCAGTTGTTTCAATAATTTAATTTTATGTGAGGAGTTGAAAAGTATAATTCTATAGGATAAATGGAAAAGTTTCTAAAGGCCGTTGAATCTTTGAAGACTTGAAACTGTGAAGACAGCCAGGCAATGGCAGTAATGAAAACCAAAGGTATCTGCCCAAAGTTATCTGCGATACCTAATTTTTTTATCTCATTTGTAAGAAATAAAATTAGTATTGTGATAGTCTAATAGGTATTTATAGTAGTTATGGATTGAAAATCCTGAATTAAATGCAAACTTAGTTCCTTGGGTTAAGTAAGAAATAGCCTAGTTGCTAAGGTAGACAAGGACTGTTTGAAAAATACTGTTGAGTTAAAATATACTGTGGGAGTAGAAACAGAGTCTGTCTTTAACACAAGGAGAAGGAAGACTACATTCATTGTTTCATCCTTCTTTCAATTTCAGAGTTGCTTCATCTACTGGCCCACTATCAATCACACTACAAGCCATCAGGGGAGGAAAGCGGGCAAGTTTGAGGGAATAAGCCTGGATTTCATAAATCAGATCGTGCATACATAAAGTCCCAAGGATTGGGACTGTCCAGTTAAGAAACGTGACACATTGTAGCCATATCCATGAGCAACTGTGCCAGAGCCTTGTGAATGTAGAAGTTTCACGATTGAGTTATTCCATGTCTGCCTCCCTGGTTAAAGTCCCAAGTCAGAACAATCTTTTGTCCGGTCACCTTTGAGTCTTTATACTTTGGAGCAGAGCAACTTGCAGGGAACTGGCATTGGTAATGTTTAGTCTACTAAATTCAAAGGCGTCATAAAAGTGGTCATGAGATTTTCCAAGTATATAGATTTAGCCAGATGAAAATACAGGTATTTAGTCTGGCTTTAAAAATCATAGAAATAACCTCAGAAGAAGATATCAAAGTGAGTGACCCAATTTCTGCATAAACTGAGGCCAGCCAAGGCTGATGCACAGCAGTGTGGACAGAGAAAGGTAAAGTCGACGACATCCTCCTCTCCACCCTGAGACCTCAGGGCATTTTCCCATGTGTTTACATGGAGCAGCGACCATGCCTTTCTACCATCACAGTTTTTTTGAGGATTTTCCACTTTGCTCTATTTTATTTTATTTTGATAGGAAAGCCCAAGTTAAGATAAAGATTCATTCCAGTGTCCATCAGTCTGCACATTTTGCTGCTAGGAATGCATAATTAGAAATCTGTCTCTCAATAGATGATATTTAAAAATAAAATAAAGTGTTTTAAAATGCTGATTATCTATCTATTCAGGGACAGTATTGAATCCTGTCATTATTTTGATCTGGTTTACAATTTCTCCCAAGTTATCTAGATCCCCATGTAGATATACCATGTAGTAATGGTTGATTTAATTTTTATCATGCAGCAATCTGTGTCCAATGCATATACAAGTGTACAGTGCATACCTGCTGTGTATAGGATAAGCCTCTGGGGACATATTTATTCTTTCTCCCAAATGTAAATATCAGCCAGACAACTTCGAGGTCAGCAGCGAGCAGTTCGTAATTTAGGAATGATTAATGGTGTCTTCGGCTATAATTTCAAAATCTGAAAACTGCCAGGATCTAGGGACCAAGGTTATTAGCTGTTAGGATGTTTTCAAGCTGTAGGCTGGCACATGAAGTCTGTACTGAAGAACAGAGCTACCGATGGCCAGCCTTGTGTTAAACATTCTAAATACTTAAAAACTCTAAACATATTCATTTTCATAATAAATATTTTATTATTTATGCTGGGAACAAAACTAATTCTGAAGTCTCTGGTTATCTAGGCATAATCAATGCCTCAGGAAATTGGGTGATTTTGACTGGCTGCTTCTTACAGCCTGGAGTTATAATGCACTTCTTTATCGCACATAAGGTCTCTTTTCTTGCACCCTGGGCCACGTGTAAATTCAATAACTTTAGGGCAGGCACCCACAATTTAGTAGGCATGCCCTAGACTGTGCAAAGATAAACAGAATATCTAATACATTTGTTTCTTGGACTTCATACCTAAGTGATAACTGTAGTTAGTTCATAGCTCTGTACCTCAGTGTTCTCATCTGAAAAATGGGGATGTTGCTCCATCACAAAGGACAAAATAAGCTTAAAGAAAACACCCCGCACAAATGTCCTTTAAAAGGCTTCAGACAGAAATGTCTAGTAACAGTTCACTAATTTACTATGATCTGAAAGACAGTTTGTGTGTTGTGCTTTCAGCATGAGAACAGCACAATCCTCTCCCTTAAAATGAGGCAGCTCGGTGTGTTAGCCAAGGGATTCGAATGTGGTCCTTCCCACAATCCCAGCTGGCTTACTGCTAACAGGAAGTGATATGAGATGCATATTTTAGACTTCAGACTTGTACCAACCGTTTGTGTAGTATAGATGTGTGATTTTTGTTGCTTTCTGAATTGGGAAAATTTGGTCTTAAAGAAGAGATTAATTTGAATAACAGCTTAAGGAGAAATAACATCTCATCTGAAGGCCAGCAGCTCCTCCAGAGGAGACCAGGCTCTGGGAATTGCTTTCTCTAGTCTGTTGTGGTTGTAATTGGTTTTCAAGTATTGTTGATCCCTCTCACCAGAGAGTGGTTAGAAAACAATAATTCATTTCTTGCTCCTTCCTGCTTGAGATGAAATTTGAATTGATACATTCAAATTTAAGAGATCCATACACATTTCTAGGCCAACATAGCTTTTCATCTTAAAAAAAAAGCTGTTATTTTTTAATTTTTAGAAAGTCACTGGCTTGCTAAATTACACTATCAGTTTTACAACGATAATTGCCTTTGGATACTGCCCGATAGCAGGCACAGGTTGAAGAGGGACTCTGGAATTGTTTAGATTTGCTTTTTCCCTCTAATACTAACTTTGTCTCTCTCTGTGGCATGAATCCAAATGTAGTTGGCTTGAGTAAACAAAGAGGAGTTATCGGCTTACATTAAAAATAATAAAGGGTGGGAGAGACGGCTCAGCAGTTAAGAGCACTGACTATGCTTCTAGAAGACCCAGGTTCAATGGCCTGCACCCACCTGGTGGTTTACAACTATCCGTAGCTCCAGTCCCAGTACACTTGACACCCTATACTAGCCTCTGTAGACACAAATGTGGACATACGTGCAAGTAAAACATCCATACACATAGAATAAAACAATAGTAACTTTTAAAACTGTTTTTAAAACTATTGAGATAAGTTGGATTCTGGGTCAGGTTTATCTGAGCTCAATGTTACCAGAGCTCCACTTCTGTTAATCATAGGAACACTGTCTTCCTGACATCCTAGAAGTCTTAACATGCACCTCTCTGCTTGTCCCTACTTCCTTCTCTTGCAACACGTGTCCAGTGCTGCACTAACTTCTCTGTGGAGAGGACTGGGTGAGAAGAAGCATTCTTACCTAGAGATCCGCACTCTGATGAGGATATCAGAGACTCAGTTCCCAGAGCTAACCAATCAGCTTTGATTTCTGTATCTAGGAAATGGAGATAATGACTCATTGAAGCCAGACATAGTGATACATCTCTGTAACCCCAGCATCCAGGAGGCTGAGACAAGAGGCTTGTCAGTTCAATTACATCCTGGGCTACCTGGCAACAATAAATTGTACTTTATTTAAAAATCGTTTTTGCGTGAAATTATTGAGTTAGTACATGTAAGATGTACTGAACAATGTTCACCATTTAGCACCTCCTCAGCAAGCCCTTGTGGTCATGAGGACTTGGAGTATGGGTGTGAGGAGACAGATGAGGATGATAAGAAAGAAGAGAGAATGATGCCCGTGATAGGCAGAAGGAGTAAATGAGAACTAGTCTGGAAGGAACTCAGTGACTGTGGTAGAACAGTTAACAACAGAGCTCTGCACTAACCATCAGGATTTCCTGCTCTTTGTCAACAGGCCATGCTCCACCTCTGTCCTCTAATAGAATCAAGACTTCTGCACTAGGTGGTATATGTTATGGATGGAAGTGGCGTAAACCTCTGTGGATACCCCTACTTGCTTTCTTCATTTATAACTGAAGTGTACTGACATGAAAGGGGTGTGGCTTGTGATTTCAGTTTCCAACCGGAAAGATCTGGTGGATGTGTATCTGACTGAGGTAATAATGATTGCGACACAGGCGAGGAGACCCCCACACAAGGCATACAATCTTTTATAATGTTATCCCTTAAACACTTGTTTTCTACAGGAAACCAAATACTTTAGATGTACACGCAGGGGTGGGAGGTGGAAGACTCATAGGAGCAAGAAAGGAAGGAGGAAACCATAGTCAACCCGGTCCGGGGTAGAGCACTGGAAACACGGCTAACAAAGACTTCCTGCTCGGCATAGACTACGTGCTGGCAGAGGCGGCGGCAGGGCTGCGGGTGTACTCAGCTGTGCAGAGCTGATTATAGAAGATGAAAGGGCTTGGCAATTCATTTCATCTCACGCTGAAACACTGCTGACAACTGAAAGTGAGGACAGAAGGATTCATTTGTTCAACTTCTGTTTTAAAAAGCAGACTTCAAATGATACCACGGAGAAAAGGAGGCGGGGCTCTGGTGTAATACGATGCCTTTTTTTTTTTTTTAACACACTAGCTGCAGCTTTTACGTTTTGTAGATGGCTTTGGAAGGCAAAGGGGCTGTCTTTCTTTCTTTTTTTCTTCTTGTGGTTCCCCATCAATTCCAAGGAACAGGACGGATAAATGTGTGCTCAATCACTGATGAGATAGAGCATGTCCCCCTGACTTGACAGAGACTATCGTGCCCACTCATATCTGAGTCCCACGATAAGTCAGAATGAAAAACTGTAATACCACGGAGCTTAAATGCTTCTTAGAAGCAGTGAAAAGGGAAAAGATTTTATTCAGTATCACTGTGCTAACTATGAATAACTATATACCACATAATAGAGAATCTATTTTAGATTTTTATAATTCTGGTTATTTCAAAACTTAGCTCACAAATCCAGATTTTTTTCACTCACACACACACACACACACACACACACACACACACACACACACACACATATATATATATATATATATATATATCTTAGATTTTTGTAAGGAAATGTCATATTTTTGTTTTTAAAAGAAATGTACAACTTTATCAGCACGTTTAACATTTGAAAACAGTGAGTATTCTTTTCATACGAATTACTATGAAACATGATCTATCTGAGAAAGTGATCTTATCGCAAAAGATTTATAAACATGGGTAACCCACTCTACTGGTAAATTATTAGTTATTTACAATTAATGCATAAATGAAGATCCAAATGTTAATGGAAGAGGTAAAGAAGTAAATTCCTCCTGCAGTCATTAAAATCAAAGCATTCATAACCTGAGCACGTCCCACTCCTGCCATTGCTGTCTTAAGCAATTCAGTTAAGTGATTGATGCTTGTCTCCATATAAAGACTTCAGTTATTTTCTCTGTTCTTACTGTAGGTTTTCCTCCCATGAAATCATCTAAGCAATGGAAATAGAAAATATTATGGCTCCAATACATTTTTTTGGGTCTCATCACAATCTCAGGTTTTGTTTTCCAACAACATTTTGGGAGCACCTTCTGTGTGCCAGGCACTGTACTGGAGTATAAGTAAGAGGTAATGCCATAAACTGGGTTACTATCTACATGGCCCAGAGTATATAGGATAGCCGAGAATCATGGGTTTTAAATATATACAAATTACACCTGTTTTGGGGATATGAGATAAGAAAGAGGACCACATTATAGGAACTTCTAGTGATTTTTATTTTTTTGCTAAAGAAGTCATATTTAAGCAGAAGTAGGAATATAAAACATCTAGTCTTGTAGTCTTGTGAAAACCATGCTCTAAAGATGTGTTCCAGAATGACTTTAGCTTTTGTGTGTGTGTGTGTGTGTGTGTGTGTGTGTGTGTGTGTAAGAGAAAGCTAGGGTGATCTGGGGGTGTAGCTTAATATTAGAGCACTTTCTGAGCATGCCTAGTATCCTGTACTTAGTCTCAAGCCAAGAGCAGGGTACAGAGAGGGTGTGGGGACGGATCAGCAGATCTTCAGAGGTTCTGACGGGTCAAAAAGCTTGACAATTTTCTATAGAGTTCCAGAAACTTTAGCAAGGTGTTTCCAGTCTGGAGAGTGGTGCTGAGTTTGGGGTTAGCAGGAAAGCAGCTCACACTGAAGCCCCCAGTTCGGTCCTGAATCCTGCAGAGCATTAGTGATGGGAATTTGCAGAGCATCCCTGGTGGGAATTTGCAGAGAATCCCTGGTGGAACTTGAGGGAGACCAGTGATATAAGCATGCACCCTCACTCAGTAGCTGTTATTTTACTGAGATTTTATTTGGAAGATCACCATTCCAACTCAAAAATGTAAGCTCAAGTCACAAGCACTGAAGTTTGTGTAACTATTTATCAAAAGCACTCAGACATAAAATTATGAATTATTTTTTTTTTGCTCTTCCAAAATTAGTGATACTGAAAAAGTGTTAAGCATGAGAACACTTGAAAAAGAAGCCCTTACAAGCCATGGCCCATATACCAGTGGGCTACGATTTCAAACACCTTCTATTCAGGTAAGATATATAGCTTAATATTAAGTACAATAGTGATTCTAATCAAATATACAATCATATTCCTAGATTGAGTACAGTTTTCTTGTATGTACCTTTACACTGAATTGTGTATGTCAAACAAAAATTTAAAGTGTAATTACCATTTCGTGCAAACTGATATTTATAATAAAAAATAACAAATATATTCAGGGATAAGTGACATGTAAAATCTTATTCCTTTTACTATAATCAGGAAATGTTTAAATGATTAAGTTGATATTTAAACTTCAATCATGTATCATTAAATGAGATAATCGAAATATTTTTATCTTTGTAATAAAGTTTAATTCTAAGGGATGAATACTCTTGATCTTAAGCTGCTTATACATCATAACTTTGGGGTTGCCAAGATGGCACAATGGTTAAGAGCACTTGATGCTCTTGCAGAGAACCCAGGTTCAGTTCTGAGCATCCATATGGTGACTCACCACCATCTGTTATTCCAATTCCAGACTATCAGGTTCATAGAGTCAAGCATGATTATAGTACAGACAAATCCATGCAGGAAAAACACTGTACACATACAGTAAAATAAAAAAGACAAACCTTCAAAATGTCATTCTTTTCATTTTGGTGGAGTATTCAAATTCCTTGTCCACTTTTCCACTAACAAACCTCTTGACTGTTTTCGTATTTTGCTATGAAGGATAAGATTTGCTACGACCATTATTATCTATGTTTTCCTATGGACATATGTTTTAATTTCCCCCAGCTGAATACCTCAAATTTAAATAGATTATGCTGAGGTTAGATGAATATTTCATTTTATTACCAGCTTTGTGCATGGTGCATGATTTTCGAACCTTATATTTAATTTATTGGTGTGTTTGGATGTCATAGAATGTTTCTGATAAACAGGTAGATGCATCTTTCTTTTTATTCAATTATAATTTCTTTCAAATGGACTACTTTACATTTACATTAAATGCAATTATGGCTTTACTAAGTTCCATTTAATCCTACTGTATTGGTATTTGTTCTTTATGTTTCTCACAATTACTTGTTCCAGTATTCATCCATGCCTCTCTTCTTTGGAGTGTTTATGTATTACATTAATAAATATCCATTGTCCATATTTACTATCCAATTTTATGTACTTAATTGACTTTTTGGCAATACTTATTTATATGTCTGTTTGTCTGTCCATGGTTTAATGGTGGACATAGTTATGGACAATTACTACAACATCACTTAAAAAAGGCTATACTAAAGAACAATCCACAAATTATAGAGCAGTTACTTAGTCAATGTTCCATTCACTGTATTCCCATTAGATATTTTAATTATCCATATCCTATAAATCTCAAGGCTTGAGAGAGCAAGATGCTGGTAAGAAGAGTTCAAAGAATTGACACAGGTGTGCCCCCATACTCACCAGCATTTGCCTTCCTGCAAGTAGTATAGGCTTGAAGGTGGGGAGACAAAGAAAGAAGCGGCTCTGAGATTAAGAGTCTGAGGAATTTTGTGAGTTGCCTGATCCCAGAGAAATTGAAAATGGAATTAAAATACGAATAGGCTTCAGATAAAATTCGCACACATTCCATTGAACCTCAAAAGGTCAACAGCCTGCTAGAGATGAAACCACACCAGCTGATAAGGGCTGACAGTTATGGGGTAGCTCCTAAGCCATTAAAACTGATGTCTCTATAAAAAGTGGGTATTAGACCTCCCTTTAAACCCCATTAACAAACAAAACCAACAAACCAAACAAAAATCACCAACAGCAATAACAAAGCAGAAAAAAGTAGAATTTGGACCAAACAATAGACATAGAGCAAATAGAAAGGAGAAAGCAGGGATAGACCATGATGCAGCTGCACGACCCAAGCGATGCCAAGGGTGATGGCAAACACCAGAATCTAGAAGATGACAAAAGCATTCTACCCACACCTTGATTGTAGGCTTCTGGCCTATAGCCTCAGAAATCAGATTTCTAATGGTTTTGATACGTGGCTGGCCAAGCTTGTGATTCTCTGTTTTAAACACTCTGAGAAAGCGGAACAGTTACCTAGGTGTTAAATAACATGAACCCATTTCAAAGGCATAACATTAGGTAATAACATCTTCCACGGAAGAATGTCCATGTGTGATGTTCTTTATAAAAAGCCTGGAATAGCTAAAGTATTCTGTGAGCAAGAAAATCCCAAGAAGTCATGGTGAGTTTGGACACTGTGATTGGTTAAGAAAAGAAAGCCTGTGTGATGATGCAGTTCTGTGTGCAAAAGCCTCTATTATTAGTTTCCATAGTGCCCTAACATAAAAGGATACATACATACACGTTTACATTTTCAAAATTCTAAAAACACTTAGGACTTGCGTACTTTAGTATATAAATTTATGTATATAAGTTCACCCTTAAAAAATCTACTCTGTTGGGCAGGCACACTGCAAGAAGCCAGTCTGGCCTTCACTTGCCCCACTGCAGGCTCTCTTGATGTCTGTGGCCCATGTTACCACTGAGGGCCATGCAGATGTCTACTTGCTGCTGCCTTAACCTACGTTGATGTCTGTGTGTCATGCTGTTGCCAGGAGTCATACTGATTTGAGTAGCCTTCACTGCCAAATGAGGCCATGGTGATATCTAGGTCTGTGCTGCTACCAAGGGCCATGTATGGGTCTGTGGTCCTACTGCAGCCAGAGTCAGGGTTGCTGACCCATGGTGCCACTGAAGACCCTGTGGATGTCTGCAGTCTGCACTGCCACCTGAGGCCATGGTGATGTCCAGGCCCCTGCTGCTGCTGAGAGACATGTTTGGGTCCATGGTCTTTTTCTTAGTCAGGGTTTCTATTCCTGCACAAAACATCATGACCAAGAAGCAAGTTGGGAAGAAAAGGGTTTATGCAGTTTACACTTCCACATTGTTGTTCATCACTAAAGGAAATCAGGACTGGAACTCAAGCAGGGCAGGAAACAGGAGCTGATGCAGAGGCCATGGAGGGATGTTACTTACTGGCTTGCTTCCCCTGGCTTGCTCAGCTTGCTTTCTTATAGAACCCAAGACTACCAGCCCAGAGATGGCACCACCCACAGTGGGCCCTCCCACCCTTGATCACTAATTGAGAAAATGCCTAACAGCTGGATCTCATGGAAGCATTTCCTCAAGGGAGGCTCCTTTCTCTGTGATAGCTCCAGCTTGTGTCAAGTTGACACACAAAACCAGCCAGTATAGTCCTACTGACCCCTGTGGTTGTGTTTGTAGTCTAAACAGTAATCAAAGACCATGTAGAGGTCCATAATCTGAGTTCCTGCTGACCTGAAGAGCAAGTAGGTTACTTTTGTTGTGATATGGATGACTACAGACACACAGTTGAGGGAAGGGACATGGAAGGCTTATGCAAACCTACCCCACCCCTGAAACAATTTAAATAGGAAGCCACCAAAGAGAACTTTTAAAAAGTGTGATGGAGACTCTGAAGATGCTCCACAGTTGACAACCTTGGGGAGGACAGCGATTGGGGACTCAGTTCTATTTAACTGGCAGACTGCTGAGACTTTGATCATGCTCCAATTGAGTATATAGATAACACAAATTAGACTTGCTTATTTTTATTTTTCTATTTTATTTCTTTTTTATGGGGGAGTCACAAGGGTATGGGAAGCAGACATGTAAGAACTAGGAAGAAAGGGGTCCATGATGTGAAATTCATAGAGAATCAATAAAAATGTCAAGTTGAAAAAAATCGACTCTGTAAAAGAAATATTGAACTTCAGATGGTACTGAAGTATTTAGTGGGAAGTGATTTGATGTTAGCGACATAATTGGAAATGCATCAAAAAGTAAGATAGAGTGACAAATGATCAGATGTATGGGCACATGATAATACAAATATAAGTATTATAAAATGACTACTGTGGTCTGGTTGGTAGGTATGTGATTGTTCATATAAAATTCTTTCTACTTGTATGTATATGAGTACTTTCATGGTAAAATACAAAAGCATAAAAGAATGTAATAAGGACACCTACAGGTAATTTATATATGACAGAAGAGAAGCTTAGTCAACTTGAAGTATAGGGTCTTTAAAATAGATGAAAAGACATAGGAAGGGGGCTTGGAATGGTAGAACATACATTTAATCCTAGCACTCAGGTACATCTCTGAATACAAGCCATCCTGGTCTACATAGTGAGTTCCTTTTGAGTGTGTGTGTGTGTGTGTGTGTGTGTGTGTGTATGTGTGTGTGTCTGTGTGTATGTGTCTGTGTGTGTGCTTGTGTGTTGGGGGTTTTGTGTTTGTGTGGCTATGTGTGTCTTACTATGTTGCTCTGGATAGCCTAGAACTTACTATGTGCACCAACATGACTCCGCACTCACAATACCCTCTTGTCTCTGCCTCCCAAGTGCAGGAATTACAGGCATGTACCCCCAAACCTGAACCCAGATGTGCTTTTTAAAAAGATAGCTATGGATACAGCAAGGCAGTATCTAGACACTAAGTTAAGGCAACGGATTTGTGGAGAGAGTAAATACAATTAGAAGTAGATGTAACTAAAGTAAGAATAAAGGCAAAATGAACTCAGAACTTTTCACAAAACTGAACCAACTTCTTAGCAGGAGTGGCAGAAACCAACAGAAGAACACTTCAACATGAATATTGTTAGGTTCTTGATGTGTTTGAGTTTTGGGGACAAGCCCTTTCCAAGCATCATTTCAGATAATCCCCACACTTTCCAGATATTACAATCTTCTTTTTAACAAAAGTAAATTAGGGTTTGGAAAGGTTAATTATTTGCATAAATTGGACAGCTGATCAGTTGATGAAAATTTAAAGTTCTGATATAAGTCTCTAAACAGTCATCTTATATCTTGTTTTTTCTTTCTTTCTTTCTTTCCTTCTTTCTTTCTTTCTTTCTTTCTTTCTTTCCTTCCTTCCTTCCTTCCTTCCTTCCTTTCTTTCGTCTGTCTGTCTTTCTTTCTTTCTTAGAAAGAAACTCTTACTACTTAGAGTAAAGTTTATTTGTAGACATGGGAAGGGGAGTTGAGAAGGGGAGAGAGGCAGAGAAAGAGAAGAGGAGAGGAGAGGAGAGGAGAGGAGAGGTTCTCCAGGAACACGTGGTATGGGAGAGGGGGGAGGGGAAAGGGGAGAGAAGAAGAGTCAGAGAGAGAAAAGGGCAGAGAGCCTATCTTCTTGTTTCTCATCTGCTTTTTCCCTTTCATTTCTGTTTCTCTGACGAGGTTCTTAGTCCCAGTGTTCCCGGCTTGGCAATCCCTCCTGCCAACTCTCTTATTCCTGACAACATTTTGGGGTTACACTGAAAAAAGGAAAGAGAGTTAACTGTGGCTGAACACCAGTGTCTAATATTGGGTAACACGTTGTCGTAGATACTAGAGCAGCGACCACAGAGAGAATCCATGTAATTGGCTTCTTTCCTTATAGGCTCCTATACGGGTACTCTCCAGCTTGACACTGTGGTAAAGGACTGGAATGCTTCTGTCTTTCTGTCTTTCTCGTTAGCACCATATTCTAAAGTATGCATCCCTACAGGAGACTGGCAAGGTGACAAGCTGTCACTTTAGCTGAAGAATATCCTATTTTTAATGAATATTATTTCCTATGGAAATGTGCTGACTACAGCTACTTTTGATGGTGACAGTGTGCGTGTGACCTTTTGTTAGACAACAAACACTATGTCAGCAGTGATGATGCTCAAATACTACAGAGATGCTAGAAACATATCCTCAAAAACAATGTCTAAGGCACAAGCGCATAAGGCTCAGGAAACTATTTTAGTATATCATGCTAACAAAAACATCATGGGATAGTTTATGAGGGATAAAGTAGGCATTTATAGCCCAATAATATTTTGCTTCTTATACATTTTTTCTTTAAATCTGTGTTATTTCAATAAAACAAATAATATGTGTTTATTTAAATAAAACTAAACTTCATTCATATCCTTAAGGGAAAAAAATTTGAATTTGGTTCCTTAGGAACATCTAAGTTATGAATAATAAATTATTTTCTGAAGCTAGCTTAGGGCTTTAATATTCCAGGATTTTATATTAGATAAAAATAAATATTAATTGGAATACTATTTATATTTTTTAACTTCTTCCCTGTAGTTGCTTAAACAAGCAAATATTTATTTCTAGATAGACTTTGAAAGAGTCTCATGTAAAAGTAGAGAATATCCTTTCTTTGGTATATTTTTTTATTCATATATTAGTCACATACATGTTGGCAAAGTTGTCCTGGATAGTACTATCAACTTGACACAACATAGTGTAATCAGAGTAAATGGTCTCAAGTGAGGAACTGGCTAGATTTCACTGGTCTTGGGCATAACTGTGAGGGCTTTCCTGATGGTTGATTGATATGGGAAGGCCCAGCCCACGTGGGCAGCACCCTTCCTAGTCAGGTGATCCTCAACTGTAGAATGAAACTAGCTGGGTACAAACCGGCCTATGAACCTGCAAGCAGCATTCCTCAGAGGTTTCTATTGTGTACCTTCAGCTGTGTGTTCCCTGGTTAAAGGTAAAGACATAGGCACTAGCAAGCTGGCTTTTAAGATCAAGTTCCTGCCCTGACTCGATGATGGGCTGCATTCTGAATGGATAAGGCAAACAAATCCTTTCCTCCTCTATGCTGTCTTTGGTCACAGCATTTTATCACCTCAACAAAAATGATGTCAGAACGCAAATTTCCCAGAAGCTTTTGACATAATCTGCGTCATGCTTGAAATCATTTGTTTTAAATTTGTCTGTCAGTGTACATTGCATATCTGCATACATATATGTTCATGCACACCTGGCTGTAAACATATATGTGTTTGTATATCTGTGAATACATTTTATATATAGAAACACACATGTATATGTTTCTAGACTCTTTTATGGTCAGACTGAAAGTAGCAGTTTGTTTGTACATTTGGCATTTCTCCCAGACACCATGTTAACCAGAGTTATACATATAGCAACTGTACCATTTCTCTCATCCTCACAGTATCCCCCGAGAGGACCACTACTGGAATTATTGTTCATGTTTGAGGCTGAGATGGGTGTTGTTTTGTGTCATATTATGCTCTTCCCTATAGGTGAGGGAGTCACAGTTGCTACTTTCTCCTTCAATGTATTTTATGTCTTACATCACTGTGTCGAATAAGCAAAACTGACTGCTAAGGTTTTCCTAAATCTAACAGCAAATTCTCATCTAAAACAACCAAAATTCAAATAAGTTTCAGAAGAAAGCTTAATAACTTAAAACTTTTTATACTTTAAGGGTATCCCTTGGAGCTAAAGCGATAAATTAAATTATATTACATTCCTCAATAAAACAGAAACTATGTTCTCAAAAGCATATAAAATTATTTCTAAAATTAAAAATTCAGAAGTTAGACTTAAATGAATGCCATCAATTAATTTTTATAAAAGAACTAGAGACATTTTGGAAAAAAAAGTTCAATTATGTTCAAAATGAAAATTATATAAATAACTTTATATTATTGAGAAAAATTATTATGATCTGAAAGATAGACTTAGCAGGCTTTTTAGCCTTCAATTAAAAATATCAATCCTCTAGGGTCATCCCTAAATCATTTGCCCTCAAAGCCACAGAACTCAGATAAGACTTCATCTAGAGACGAAATGGTAACTGGTGAAGGATGGTTTTTCTTGTTTGTGATTCCATGGATCTCAGAGACAATGAGACTGGGATAAAATACTGACATTAACCAAATAAAGTTACGTTCTCCAAAGTTCAAGGTAACATCTTGTCCATTGAACCTGATGGAACTTAACAGGGTATCGCCCATGTGTAATAGACTTTCCTGGAATTTAGATGCAGTGGCATAGCCTCTCAGTAAGGCTCTTCTAGCTCAATTCTTTACAGTGTGAGTGACCAGAGAGCAGCCTCTGTGCTCCCAGGTACTGCCAGAGAATCCACAAAATGCTGTATCAGGCCCTGACCACTTATTCTGCAGCAGTCTGGCCAGTGATACAAAAAGATACAAAATTGCAGTCTTTTTCTCATTTTCTCCTTTTCCTTTTGACTATTTATCTGTGAGGTGCTTAGAAAGCCTTCTAAGATGTCCCTGGCCATCCTGCTCAGTCACCCTATGTTTCCACTCACCCTGAGAGCATTTGCCACTCACTGTGCGTTGATCTAATGTAAGCAGCTAGAAACACAGGAGCCCTGCAGGAAATTTTTACGAGTGAGCTGAAAGTGGCCAACTCATTTGTTCCAATCTTCTCAATGGTGCAAATGGTCTGCAGAATCCCAAATATCATAATCGACCTGAAACAAGACGAAATGGACCATTTTCTGTGTAGTTTCCCTTTTTATATATGAAGGGGTGGTGGTGGTGGAAGGATTTTCTGAAATGTGATAGCTGTAATAACCGAGAGGGGGAAACCAAAACAGGCCTGCACAGTGATGGCATCCCATTACACTCCGCGTACCACACAAATTGGTCCCAGCAGTTTTCTCTTTAATTCAGGATTTATGGAAACATCTGAGATTATAAAATTAACTGAACAAAAACAGATGTTATAATTGTGAGGGGGCCCAATTCTTGGATGAATACCAGAGCTAAACGTTAGTATATGGAGTGGAAACATTTTAACTCGAGTTCCTATCTATCAGTTTACAAGCTGACGTAAATATTCCACAGGAAGATAACCATCTAAACAGCTTGGAGAAATGAAATTATGTTCACATAAGTGGCTCATTTGTCTCCCTTTCAAAAGTAAGGCAATGGCTATTAAAATGACAATGTCCTTGTTTCTTAATTAATAATATACAATCTCCCACCTATATTCACAACTCAGAGGAAAAGAGGCAAATCTTAGATTGCGCTTCTACATTGGGTTTTCCTGTTACTCTAGGGTCATAGAGAATAGCGCCATTGCATGCTCCTTGGTGTATTTACTGCAGAGGAGCAGTTCTGAGCTGCACTCAGCCTTGGACAGAGGTAGCTCCAACTGAATAGAGACAGTAACTCTGACCTTTGAAGGAACTATCTAAAGGTATGAGGAAACAACCTTCCAGACGAGGCTGAATCCAGACATCGTAAAATCCTGGAAATTATTTCTGGAGGAACAAGAACAAAAAAAGCCATTAAAAAAAAAGTTCTCTAGTCCTGTTTCCACATAAAGACTGGGTGTGGTTGTGCAGGCAGTGCATTTTTGGCAACCCTTTGCAGAGACTGTTTCTAAGTATGAAAGAAATGAGAGACTTAAAATCGGTTAAATGGTGTGCTCTTTTTTTAGCAGTGAAGGACCTTTAAATGATCTAAGATGCTTTTTCTGTCAAGCTAGAGGTTTCTCCGAGTAAAAGGACACATGCCGAAGGCTGCGGTTCTAAGCGTGGGGAGAAAAAGAGTTTGTAAACACACCCAGAGAAATGTCAGGATAATACCTCCAGGGGACCTTGGCCAAGATTTGTTTATTGGATTTACACAATTGAACCAATCATGATTAAATTGCCTCAGGGCCAAAGTTCAAAGGGATAACAATCAGAATGCATACAACGTGGAACAACAACAGGCAAGTATTAAAATAAATAAGATGTCAATGTAAAGTACCGTGGTGGCTTTCAGTTCTTTACAGTTCGGCTTGTAGAAGGTCATTAGACAGGGATTGGGCCAAATTACACTGAACAAAGAGTCCCACAAACAAGGGTCTGCCACAGAAATCTAATTTCTTTTTGAGTTCTGTACGGACACAATGTGGTAACTGTTAGCTGGAACCCTCCAGCTGATTCATATTTCTGTGAAGATGAATGAGCCTTGCTTCCCACACTGTGTTCTGAGGACCGTGGAATCTACAAAATTTTAGTGGCAGGCAACCGTTTGTTTTTTTCCTACCATTATGATTCATTCAGGAAATATGTATTTAAACCTGTTTACCATATTCCTATAACCTAGTTTTTTTTTTCAAATGTATTAGATGTCAGAACCTTTTTCCTAAGTAGAATCTTGTAGAGAGAGTAGTTCTTTGGAACATACTTTAGAAAACCCAAGAATGAGTTAAGTAGGACACAAGCTCTTCCACAGTCTTTGGCCCAAAAGTGAGGAGTCATTTTCCCTCCATAACAGACAGTCTTCCTTCTATGATCCAAGGCCTTCACATACTTTTCTCTCAAATGCTGTTCAGGTTAAAGATTAAATAAAACCTTGATGGGGCAATAGCCTGATTTTTTTTTCCTCACATCAATACATTTGCATTATGACAGTCCAGAAACTTTGATGTGAAAGAATAAAGTCCTTATTGATGTATTTGGGGTAGATGTCGTGGTTTGAGTGAGAATGGGTTCCATAGGCTCATATGTTGGAATGCTTCATGGTATGTCGTCTGGGAAGAATTAGGAGGTGTGATCTTGTTGGAGGAGATGTGTCACTGGGGTATGCTTTGAGGTTCCAAAAGTCCCAGTCATTCCTAGTTGGCTTTCTTTGTTTCCTGCTTGTGGATCGATATTTAAGCTCTCGGTTACTGCTCCAGTTTCAGGCGTTGTGGCCTGTTGCTGTGCTCCCCGCCCTGATGACCATGGAGTCACCCTCTAGAAATGAACTGTGAACTTACAGAAAACTCCTTTATAAGTTGCCTTAGTCATGGTGTTTTACCACAGCAATGGAAAACTAACTAAAACAGCGATCAAGATGTTTGGGAGACCAATAAAGGATCCTGAGTCTCCAGACCACCCCCCAAAAAAAAATCTAATTAAGGGCTTGGGAACATAACTATTAGTTGGAGCTGGACCAAAAGTTCTTTGAAGCACCTTGTTTTCAAGACTGTCTTCAATATTCCCAAACATCATTAACCAATTCTCTTTGGGTTAAAATTGTAAACTCATCATAGAATGCACTACTATTTAACAACTCTTTCTGCAAAGTACCATTAGAAACAATCTACTGGGCTAAGTAAAGGTGTACCATTTGCATATAGACAACGCTTCTAGTTTGTTATTCAGATAGTGCCTCCTACCACTGCCCTTAAGAAAAATACCTTTAATTTAATATCAATTGTTCTCAGCTAATGAGTAGTGGCTTTAAATAAATTATTATTTTTATGTGTATGAATGTTTTGTCTCCATGTATATAAGTGCACTGTATTTGTTCCTGGTGCCCACTGGGCCAGAAGAGGAAGCCAGAGACTGAGTATGAGAAGTAATAGATGCTTGTGAATCTCCACACATGTGCTGGGAAATAACCTAGGTCCTCTTTAAGGGCAGACACTGTTGTTAAACACTGAGTCACCTCCCCAGCCGCCGCTCAATTTGCTTTTGAAATGGGCATGATACTTGTTGTTACATAAAAATGTAAAATATTTCTGGAGATTCCAGACAAATTCACTTGTCTGGAATTGATTTTACTCTTCCTTTCCTACTTTCTCTGTCTTCCTCTGTGTGTGTGTGTGTGTGTGTGTGTGTGTATGTGTATGCCTGAGTGTGTGCATATGTGTGCATGTATGTGTATTTGTATATGTATGGATATGTCTATGTATGTATATATGTGAATGTATGTGCATATATGTATGTATGTGTGCATGTGTGTGAATGTATGTGTATGTATGTATGCTTGTATGTGTGTGAATGTATATGTGGTGTGTGTGAGTGTGTGCATATGTGTGTATGTGTGTATTTGTGTATGTATGGATGTGTCTATGTACACATGTATATATGTGAATGTATGTGCATATATGTATTATGTGTGTGCATATGTGTGAATATATGTATGTATATATATGTGTATGAATGTGTGGGGTGTGTGTGTGTGTGTGTGTTATTCTGACACCTTTTAAGTTATGTGTGACTTTTCAGAGACAGCTTGGCTCTAAGATCACATTTGCATTTTTTTTTCCTATCTTGAATTCATAGTCACTAGATTCAAAATAACTTAATTTAATTAGCCAGTGTGTTTGCAACTAAAATGAACTGAAATTCTTTTCCTAAACTGTTTTTGTATGCTTTCACTAAATTCCAAATCTTTAGAGAGCCTTACATATGTCTTTGGTGCCATGCTAAGCATTGAGACATTTTTCTTGGAGCATGATAGGGATAAAACCAGTCAACATGAAAGAAGTACCAAACAATGCAGTAAAAAATATAACCAGGTGACATGGATGCAGTGATGAGCTACAGGATCTATAGTGAAGAGTGATAAATGCAAAGCAGGTTCTTAGAAGGACACTGTGGCATTTAGGAGATATTGGGACAATGACCTTATGAAAGGCAGTGGATTTGGGGTACCAAATACTTTAAAAAGAGTTGGCCAACTGAGTTAAGTAAATTCTTTTCGAGTGCACAATTTGCTCTTCTGCTCTGGCTACGATGACTGTGTGGTAAGGATAGTCCTGCTGTGGGGTGAGATACCTGAATTGGAGGGAGGACTTGACATTTTCTAATGATTAGATCATATGGCAACATCCTGAACACCTGGATTGGAAAAGGTTACACCTCACTTGCATCCCAAAGTCATCTAAGTTGTCTAACTGTGGAAACTGAATTTATACTCTGCCTTTACATCCTCAATTCCTTTCCCAGGCTAATGTAAGAAATGACAATTCCTTGCTCCAGCTGCAGGGAGAATATCATGTATGACAAGTTAGCTGAGCAAATGATTGACAGAGTATGATAAATTGCCATTTTAAACAGAATCTCTGGTTTTCTAATTTTGTTGTTTTCAGCTATTAATAACAATCATCTAGATCTCTCTCATACACACACACACACACACACACACACACACACACGCAAACACATACACACTGGATTTTGTAACTATTGTGATGCACAGAGAGTCAATAATAACTTTTCTACATATAAATTTTCCTAAAGGTACTAAATTTTCTGACTGGCAGGAGACAATATGTATAGAGATTTTTTTTACAAATAGTCAAAGTGTATGATATTAAATATTGTCTCAGAATTATTACTTGTATAATCGGATGTAGACTAGAGATGGAGGCAAGAAATGATAATTAGCTTCTCAATGATTGTACATTGTAACCCATTGGGCTCATCGGTAAAGATCCTGATAAAATAACAGCAAAATTTAATGAAATAAGTTATTAAACATGACTTAGGAAATGCCTCTGAGACATGTATCTGCCACTTTTTACTTGATGTGAGTTACAATGGAAGGAAGGAAGGAAGGAAGGAAGGAAGGGAGGGAGGGAGGGAGGGAGGGAGGAAGGGAGAGAGGGAGGAAGGGAGGAAGACAGAAAGGGAGGGAGGGAGAGAGGGCGGGGGAAGACAGCATTGTCCCTAATCCAGGTGTCTTCTGTCATGCCTAAAACATTCTTATAAATGTCAGTTTTTACAGTCTTACAAAGTGATGAAAAAAGAGAAAAATATGTTAAAGTTTAAATAAATCAAAAAGAAAAGAGTTTTAATATTTGATTAGAAACAACTAAAGTTAATGATTTATGCTAAGCATTGATGTTTCTGGAGATCAATGTTTGCAATATGTGGTCAAAGTTTATTTTCAATTTTGAATAAACACACACTACTTACTTACGGGACGTAATGTTCTATGAAGTATGAAATGACCAAACTCCTCCCAGTCCTGACAAGGACTTTTGTGTACATTTTGTAATGAGGCATAATAGACACAGTAAAGCAAAAACAGAAGCATACTCTTACTGTGCACTGCCAAGCATGCAGAGAGAGCCTTTGGTGTCTCTGTGAGATGAGTCTGTTGGCTTTAGAAGCATCTCCACACTGGGGTCCATCTCACAAGCAATGATGCTTGGGTTACTCTTCCACACAAACTTCACAGCCATAATTCCCAACATGACCCTTGTCACCAGTGGAAAATGCTAGAAAGTGCTACTTAATTCCCAAAGAATCCTTGCTGGTGTCATTCTGTCAGAATCAATCAGATAGCAAACAGATGGAGCATCCAATCCTGACAGAGGCCAGACAGAACCAGCCCTGAACCATATCATGGACCTTCATGACTATAATTTCGTCAGTTTGAGCCTAAGGACAAATGACCATCGCACAGTAGGTAGCAAGACTGGATGACTAAGCAAAGAACTCCAGAGGAGCCCATGGCCGTGTGGAGATACCATGGATGTGAGTTTCTAGAGTGACCTTAAATTTCTTCGAAGAGAATGTGGGGTGAGAATTTTTTGAGAACTTGCCTAACCACCCAGTTTCTACCAACAGACAGATGAAGTCAGAGGAAGCATACTGACAGTCTCAGTGGCACTGGTTTCTGATTTTAAGATAACTCACCTTTTACTGTGCCTCCAACTCCTCAACCGTAGATCATAATATTGACTGCTCCCTCGTGGTTTACACTCGAGCAGTAGAAAATAAAAGCCCTTTCTGAATAGAAAGCAGTCTGTAAAAGCTAAATAATGATGCCAGCCCCTCCAGCACGTGTACGTGTAGATCGGTGAATGCTTTTTGGTTTTGCTATCTTTCTTGGGGGACTATTCAGGGAGACTTGTATGTATGTGTCTTTTTCTATTGCTTCATTTGTCTTTCTCCTTCTACTGTAATAGCCCTGTCTCCAGTCCTCACTTCCACTGATATCAGAAAAATGTCTCCCTATTGCTAGCTCTGCAGCTTCCTTCCCTCGGACCTCTCCATCTCTGTTGGTCCGTCTTATTTAATTTCATGCTCTCAACGGACCTTGCCTTAAACCGACATAGATCTTCTTTGAGAAATCTATTGTGCTTTTTAGGTTTTCTCCCCAACCCTGGCTTGTCCACCTCTCTGACATCTCATTTGCTTTTACTACTCTCCTCTGTACCTCGCTCTGCCTTTGTTTAATACTCCAGAAAGGGAAAGGCTGGAAGAGGTGACCTCATAAATTTAAAAAAAGAACCAATCTCTCTACTACCCAAATGGTGTTCTACCACTCTAATTTGTCAATATATTGTTTAGTACCTTGCAAAATTGGGCACGCACAGTGCACAGTAAACATTGAGCAAGTTGCAGGATGTAAATTCCCTCTGATTGCAGGACCAGGGAGCAGAAATCTGTCTATGAGAGGCATATCCATGGTGGTGCATTTGCTTATAGGCTTCAAATCCTATTACTGGCATTTCAAGGAAGTATCAACCCTCTGTGGAGGACATACCAGTGTAGCTTCAACAGGATGAAGCATTTAAACACTCTAACCTGGGATGTTCTTACAAGTGTCTACACAGTGTGTGATGCATACATGAACGGAAGATAAATACAAAGGCATGATGTAAACCAAATATGTAAAAACCAAGGGAAACATAGCACGAGAGGATTGCAAATTAGTCGTTTCTCACACACACACACGCACACACACACACACACACACACAAACACACACACACACACCACATAGGTCTTCACCATAGGAGTCCTGAGAATACGATGGTCAATGGTCATTGGTCAGCTGGATCTCTGTTTTAAACATGTCTTTCTCTGGATATAAACACCAATCTTGCTCATAAAAATGAACTGTATACAGCTTTGTATGACTTTGGATGATCTGTAACTTTCCTATAGAAAAGGTATCAATGACTAGCTATAAAATTATAAGGGTAACCACCATCGCTGTAACCTGGAAACAGCTTAAACTCTTTTTAGGCAGTGATTACTCAGACAAATGTTTATCATTTTAAACGACTTACCAACCCCAGAGAATCTGAAACACACACAATGAGAACAGAAACAATTCGCAGTGAGAAATGTCTCCCCCATCCCTCTCCTCACATCTTCACAAGGTTCTTTATTGACCCTCATATTTTTCTCCATTGTCCTATTATTTTATAGTTTCTTGATGAACTATGGTTAACGACATTGGTTCAGTTTACTTGTTATAAATAATTCTTAAGTCTTTCTTGGTGGTTATTTCTGAAAATTGCTGCTCCTATGAAATATGTTGGTGGTGTCCAAGCCTTCTCCTGTCAGTTACAACTGATCAGTAAGTGATCAGATTCAGAACACTGGCTGGTGTAAGCTTTCCTGCTTCTAGGTAAGACTGGAGCACATCCTTGGAATGATGTAATCTATCAAAACCTGTTAAGGAGCAAGCAAAGCACAAAGGTGAGAAAAAAGGAGTCCTTCATGGGGAAACAAGAGAGTCAATGATGTCACACAATGAATTATTCTCTCACACGCTTCATCTGCTTCGTATAATTTTTCTGAGTTTCTAAGTTCACGAAGATGGAGAAGGAACTGGCCGTTAGTGAGAGAAGACTTAGAACACTGAACAGTCAGGACTCCTGTCTAGAATAAAAGCATCTCGGACTAAAGTTGAGACAGGTGTGAGCTGTCGGTGCTTGTGTATAGACCGGGTGTGGGTGTGCCTCATGGGGTGGTTTGAATGCACCTGCCTCTTCTACATGGTTGAATGAGTAATGCCTCCTGCCTAAGCGTGTTCTCTGCCTAATGTGCTGTAATTGCAGCGGAGCCTGCGGCACAGCAGCCATGATACTGCTCTGTGATATATGTGGGTCACAGCAGAGTTCATCACGATGTCCTTGGCAACAAGAGATAAGGAGCTAGCCAGTCCTTCTCCAGATGCTTGCTCCTACCCAGTAATGTTGACGAGAGAAATACACTCAAATTGTCCATGTCCCAAGTCCTTCCCTTCCCACTGTCTAGATCTTTCTTCTCTAGAAAAAAAAAAATGTTTCTTCGAACCACTAGTGAATGAACTCAGAAGTATAGAAGTGTGAGTTACCGAAAAACAAACAATAAAATCCCATTTTGGGAGGTGCTACATTATTTTTATTATCCTTTGTTTGTGTGAAATCAGTATTTTAAAAATCTTGGGGGCTAGAGTGATGGCTCAGTGGGTAAAAGCACCTGCTGTCATATCTGAAAAGGCAAGTTTAGCCTCCGCTACTCATGGGGTGGAAGGAGAAAACCGTCCCTCACGGGTTGTCTCCTGGCCATCATATACACGCCACAATCTTTAGATGTACGTACACACTACATGTGCACAATAAATCAAATTTTAAATGTAATGAAGACTTTCTTAAAACTCTCATTCATATGCTGGTTGCGGTAACTGTTCAAATGTATTTAGTAGGTTTTGTTGTTGTTGTTGTTGTTTAACAGAATGATTTTTGCTCAGTTCATTACTCTTCTACCTCAGAGCTTCTTATTTGCATAGTACTATTCACAAGAATGAAGTTTCATAGGCATTAAGTGTGTTTCACAGAGGCAGGGACAAGATTTAATTCTCAGTTTTAAGTTGACACAACTTTTAGTTCACAGTTGCCAGGACTCTCTAGCATAATATCTGGCTATCTCTGTCTCTGTCTCTGTCTCCCTCTCCCTCTTTCTCTCCTCCCCTCATTTTTCTCCCTCCCTTCCTCCCTCTCTCCCTCCCTTCCTTCCTCTGACCCATCTCCTATCCTACACTGAAAAATCCAACTTCCACTAATTTTCAAACTTAATTCAACCCGATTTTCCTAAGGTCGTTGTTTTAAGAGCATTTGATAAGGTGACATCACAAACAGAACTCAAGCAATAGAGTGGAAATCAGAACTAGAAAAACCAATGACTGGTTTCCTTTAAAGCACAGCGCCATATTGAAATCAGCGAACTTCATGCAGTAGGCTACAGATTGGCAGCTGAGCTCTGCTTTTGAAGATGCTTGCCATAAAATGCTTTTGAAGCATTAATAAGTAAATTAGAACTGTTAAATCTCGTTAGCGTGCATGAACATGAAGTGTATGGCAGAGAAGGCAGCCTGCTAGGCTAGGAGGGAAAGATGTACCTTCCTCAGCTCCCTCAATAGTATCCAGTGAGGCTGGCCAGCTCTTCATCTTGGGACCCGCTGAAAAGCATCCCATGCCTTCTAAAGAAAGAGAAGCATCTGCCACAAGCACACAGATCTGGTTAATATTTGATTCTAAGGTGTGCAACGTGTTTATCTCTGCTTTTTACCTATCTTTATACAGAACGCTTCCAGCTTTCTCAGCCCCTCATCAATGTGCAGAATAACCCTCCCTGGCCAGCATCAATTAGTGAAAAAACCCTCACAACAGAGGAGCTTATAAGCAATAGGTCCTGAATATAGGGAATGCATCCTACCTGCTTTGCTATCAAGGGGTAGAGATGGGTCTGGAGCTGGGGAGCTACTTCAGGCTACAGTTTGTAGCCCAAATGGAAACCAGAGGCTGGGTTCCCAGAACCCAAGTTTAAAAAGCCAGCAGCTAATAGTGGTGGCTGCCTGTCAACCCAGCAATTTGTAGGGAGATAAGCGGAGATAAGATAGAGATAAGATAGCCATGCAACTGACTGGCTAAGTAGACCAGCCAAGCAGAAAGCCCTGGGTTCAGCTGAGAGACCCTGTCTTAAGAAATAAAATAAACAAGCAATGTAAGAGATGCGTGATAACAGCTTCAGGTCCCTGCAGACAAGTATGGACACACACTTGCAAACAAGCATAAGCACCCAGGCACACCACAGGCAGATACACAATAGGGCTAGTAGTGGGAAGGAAGCATGCATGCAGGTGGGTGGGGGACCCAGGTCAAACTTTGTATAAATGACCACAGATCAAACCAAGTGCCTAGGATGGTGGGAACCTTTCACAACAACAAAGACCAAACTCCTAAAACACTATGATGTGCCTCCAGGACCCCACCCAAAATGTAGTGTTTGTGTGTGTGTGTGTGTGTGTGTGTGTGTGTGTGTGTGTGAAGATGTAGGTATATCTCATTTAGAATTCCATTCAGATTACCATCACAGGTCAGGCTCACTTTCTTATAATTTGATAATCATTTATCACAACATTTACATCCACTGGTTTTATTTATATTCACCTTGAGTGATCACTTAACTTCTCTGGACTTCCTTTCTAACTCTTTGAAAGGTAGGATAGCACATACAGTGCAGGGATGTAGAGAGAATTAAATGCCTTTAAAACCAAAAACACTTGGCAGGGGCCCACTCAACAAATTTTAAGTTCCTGTAGCCAGCCTTGTGAAATGTGAAAACCTTGCTTGATCATGCAGAAAAGGAACATTTGAATAATCTTGGCAATCGACTTAGATTTTTTTTTAATGCAGCTCATATCCAAGCCATTGCAAACTCTGAGAGTGCTCATTGCAGTATATCTGACTATTCTCTTTCTCCTTTTTACTCCCCCTAAAAGGATGCTGGAGTCATTTATTTCCTTGCAGAAGCACCGTGGATGTCTTTGTAAGCCTGATAGCATTATCTGACAGATAATCAATGTTTGGCTGTAACCCGAAGGCCTCCAGGCCTAGAGGACATTACTCAGCATGGTATCATGGAGACAGAGGCAAATTCAGCATAAATTGTCTCCTATACAGAAATTATCATGTGATTTGTTTTTTCTTACCCAGGACTCTCCATCACAGTGCTTCCCATAGGATTAGATGTGACGATCTGGGGTACTCTGAGGATTCATCATCCCATCCTTTGTATCTAGACAGCTTTTCTTCCACAAACTTATTACACTGCAAGCCTAGCTGGAAGTTTACTGATGTGTAGCCGGAGAATGACAGGAAGGGCTCCGTGTCTTTATACTCTTCATTTTGCAGAGAGGTTAAAGTGACCTTTTAACAGGCCCACAATAAAATGGGCATCAGAAAAGAGTAGGAGGCCCAGGTATAAAACACTCACCAACCTAGCAGGCAGAATACTAATAGGTTGGAATAATTTGAGTGGACACAAGAGAAATAAATCAAATCCACTCAAACTTAAATATATAAAACTATTGCAGAGACATTGACCATGACTAAAGACATGATTGATTCCTGGAATAAGCCCAGTTAAATTAGAAATGCTTAACACGGGGGGCTGGAGAGATGGCTCAGCGGTTAAGAGGACCAACTGCTCTTCCAGAGGTCCTGAGTTCAATTCCCAGCGACCATATGGTGACTCACAACCATCTGTAATGGGATCTGATGTCCTCTTCTGGTGTGCCTGAAGACAGCTACAATGTACTCATATACGTAAAATAAATAAATCTTTTAATAAAAAAAAGAAAGAAAAGAAAAGAAATGCTTAACACAGATTTCAAACTGCCTTCAAAAAAGAACATATTTACAAATTCTTGCTAACCAGAAAATGTTCTTTATAGGCTAACTGTGAAAGGTGGGCCATAGAAAGACTAAGAGAAATTTATAACCTTTTGGACTATGGGAAGTGTAATCACTTGCATTCACTATAAGGTTTTTACATTATTGGTTACATGAGCCTCTCTTGTCATAGCTAAAATATCCTATGAATAGAGCTCTCCAGTTAGGTTCTTTAAGTTAGAAAACACATTGTACAAAAAAAAAATCACTAAATAATGATTTTTAAAAATAAACTGTATACATAGGCAAATGATTGTAAAAATCTAGGGCACACTGGTGGCTATGGCCAGTTATTTTGTGGGTGCTGCAAAACCAGAGCCATTGTTGAAGTGAGAATTGAAAAACACAATGGGCCATTGCTACTGAGACACAAAAGGAACAGCAGAAGGGTGAGGAAAGAACAGTCCAGGGTCACACTGAGGTCACTGGTATCTCCAGAGAGATTATAATTGTTAAGAATAGCCACACCAGAAATGATGTTTGCACTTACCAGGATATCCTAGACAACAGGATTAGGAATCTGAGACCTTGACCTAGGAGACAGAAGGTTGTAATGTCAGCTACTCTAGTACTAACTTGATAAATGAAGTTTGAAATTCCTGCTCAGGTCTCTGCATCATAGAAGAGACTGAAGTCAAAAGATTCTAGGACACAGGCTCCAGTCTGTAGATATTTCATGAAAGAGCCAGCAGTCCCAACTTGAAAACAAAGGCTACCCACTCTCATGGTAGTAGGACTTCAGCAAATAGCCTTGTCATGTTAAGTGGCGTTTAAAGTGCTTAATACCACTAAAGTTCTTTTGATGTTTGAATGCAAGAGACTGCTAAGGAGTTTGGCTCCGACAACTCCAGACTGAGAATTAAATTCTAGGTAATATCAAAGGTCCTTAGAACTATCATTTTCCCTTTGATTATTTTTATTTAAAATGTTTCATATAATGTACTTTGATCATATTCTTTCCTCTCCTCCCAAATACTAATCACCTTCCTACCTACTTAACTTAAGGTATTCTCTCTCTTTCAAAAATGAACCAACAGCACCAGAAAATCAAAATCAAAACAAAATTTAAAACCAATAAAACAAAAAAAAATACTCAAACAAAAGAAAGAGCACCCCCAAAACCATGTGTTAGTCAACTACTCTTGAGTGAGTTCATTTTGCCCTGGCCAACTACTCCACAGCATGATGGCTGCCAAGAGTGCGGCTGATACATTATGTGACACTCCATTGGTGTATCCCTCCTGTGCTGAGAGGCATCAATTTGAATAATTTCTTGGTTAAAGTGCATGTTTGTGTGTGTGTGTGTGTGTGTGTGTGTGTGTGTGTGTGTGTGTGTGTGTCTTCAACCCTGGGATTACTGAATTTACCTCTCCAGAAAGGCATGCAGGTATTTGTGCATGCTGTCATCGTCTTTATGAGTTTCTATCATTGTTGTGTGAGGATGGTATTGAATACTTGAAGTCAACCACCATCTCTGGCCTTTATAGCCTTTCTACCTTCTCTTCCATGTAGATCCCTGAGCCTTGAGAACAGGAGTTGATAAAGACTTCCCATTTGGAACTGAGTTCCCCAAGTCCCTCACTCTTTGCACATTGTCCAGTTGAGGGTTTCTGTGTTAATTACCATATATTACAAAAGGAAGAAGCTTCTCTGATGAAAGTTGAACAAGGCAATGGTCAATGACCATATCAATATTTCATTAGAATGCTATTTTATTGCTGTGTTCCTTTAGCAGAATAAGAGTAGTGTGCTTTCTCCTAGTGCTCACGAACTATCTAGTCTAAGATTCTTTGCCTCTTTAGAAGTAGCAGATATGGGTTCCCCCTCATGGAAAGGGCCCTAAATCCAATCAAAAAGTAGTTTGTCACTCCCAAAACATTTGTGTCACTATCGCACCAGTGTATCTTGAAGGCAGGTCACTGTTTTAGGTCATAAGATTATTATTTTATTTTTTTAAATTTCTTTTATTTTATTAGATATTTGCTTTATCTACATTTCAAATTTTCTTAGTTAACCCTCTGAAAACCCCCATCCCCCCACTCCCTGCTTACCAAGCCCCCCCCACCCCCCACACACACACACACGCACTTTCCTGACCTGGCATTCCCCTACACTGGGGCCTTCACAGGACCAATGGCCTCTCCTCTCATTAATGTCTGAACAGGCCATCCTCTGCTACATATGCAGTTGGAGCCTTGAAACTAATGTGCTGTCCATGCTTATACTGAGGCATAGACTCTCTCACTTGTTCTGGAACTTGTTGATTTATGATAGACTGGATTCTACATGAACATTAGGGATCTTGGCTTGACCTTTCCCCACTGGTATTACAAGCAGTACCATGTATGGCCCCCAGCTTTTCTACCTGAGTTCTGGAGACAGAATATAGGGCATCATGGCTTTACAGCAAGCACTTTCTTGACTGATGCATTTCCTCAGTCCCACAGTGTCTTAACATATATGCCATATCCTCCCCAGTGTTGTCTCTGCTTACTATGACCCTGGGTCAGCTTCTTCATTAGGCAGACCCAGGAAGAATCAGGCTGCATAATAGTGTTAAGGCCCATGAACATGTTCAAACTTCTTTTAACATAAGAATACAAAGAACTTTTAGGTCAGAGAAAAATGTTAATATATTCACCTCTCTTGGTACAGTTGTAAAATGCAGTTCTACTACGTTTTTATAGAGAAAGATCTTTATGAAGGCTAAAGAGCTCAGGATCCACAGAAATCACCTGTCAGACTTAGTTATCCTGATTAGTCCAGCTGTATATATGACTTGCGTTTCAGAGTCCCTTGTTTGAACTATTAAGAACTTGAGTGCAGTGGTGGATATCAAACCATGCCTGGGGTCCTGTGAGGACATTGTCCTATGGGAGTAGCTTTAGTCACGGGCTGATGATATTGAGATGTTGTCAGACACTAATATTTCATTGTCGAGGAGGATGGCAAACACCTGTACTCACAGAACTGAGGAGGCTGAAGTGGGAGGAGCAGGAGCTGTGAGCCAACCTTAGGCTACATAGCAGGAAAAACCAAAACTGAAACCAAAAACCAAAACCAAAACCAAAACCAACCGAAAAGCAACCAGCGTTTAATGACCCAGGATCTTCATCACTACTTACCGTGTCTCTCTGTATTTCCAATCCCTTCTGGAACCCTGATGAGATCTGACAATAGGATCAGCACACTGGAAAAGAATGTAGCTATCCTGGGCCCTGGTTTTGAGAACTAAATTTCTTTTATGACTATCATTACAAAGATAGTATTTAACGTTCTGCCCTATCACTGGGGAGAGATTTTTTTTTCCTCTTTCAGCCAAAAATACAGCCATTTAGTTGACCTTAAATACAAGTGGTTAACAATATCATTCCTTATCTTCGCACACGTCACTGTCACCAGGTAAGGCTCCTGCTGCGATTGCTTTGAAATGTACGATGGTTCCTCCGCTGTTAAACCTACCCCAACACAAAACCGGCCTTATTTATTTATGATGTTACACGAGTCATCTGCACTTTCCCTGATAAGCCCTGGGCTGTGTGTCTTTCATTTCAGCTGACATTTTGCTGCCATTTCCCAGGCTAAGTAACTACAGTGCGATCACTCTGGGCTGATGCATGGTCATTGTTTTGCACAAAATGGATTTTTAAGTCAGCTGAAAGGCTTTCTGAAGAATATAATTTGACAAAGTAAATTTTTGCCCATATAACAGAAATCAGTCGGCGCTGCACCGAATGTATTTTTTAAGATAGCTAAAAGGATTTCTGCAGAGAGTTTGACAAAGTATTTTACTTTTGTGCACAAAGCAAAAATTGATTAGTTTTGAACAAAAAGGATTTCTCGGGGTGCTGAAAGGCTTTTCTCTGGAATTAAATATATTCTTCAGCTTGCAGGATAAAGTATTGGAGAGCAGTGTCTTTGAGAAGACAAATAGTTGTCAGTGACTTTTATTTCCCCCAAGGAATAGGTTAAAAGAATCCCCTTAAATGACATTTTCAACCTCCTCAACCTGGCTTAGCTCTAGGTATCTTACTGCTACAGAGAGGTGACCCACTTCCCAGTACCTCAGCTTTGCTGCATGATTCTCTTGCTTGCTTGATCCTGCTCTTGATAGAATCATTGAGTAGGCATTTCACCAAAACCTTCCCTGCCTCAGTTGACAAAGGACAGCAACAAAAAAGAAATCTGAAAGAACTAAGGGACACAATGTTTTAATTTAAATCGTTCAGTTTGGGGTGAATTTTGCTGACAGTTTTGAAGAGAAGTACTTGGAACATGAAATATATACAAAGAAAATGGATTCTTCCTCCCCCTCCCCCTCCCCCCGCCCCCCCAAAGCATCAGTCCGTTGGCACGAATGATTTGAACACTGGAGGATAAATGAGAAAACATATCAATCTAATTTGCAGTGGTATTGCTGGGTGTTGTTGGCATACATGCATGTGGGTGTACATGCATGTGGGCGTACATAAGTGTGTACCTGCTCATATGTGGTGCCAGTGAAGGATAGGAATATGCAAGTATCTGTTGTCTTGTCTCTCTTATAACAACTACATTTGGGATCTCTCTGAACCTTTTCTAAAACACAAAGGCTGCCTTTTGGAGTGACATGAACAAACACTTGATATGCATTTTAAACCCTTCGTTAAGATTTAATAATGCTTTTGCCAAAAGTTTTGAGTTTCTCTTCTTTTTAAATTTTATTATCTGCTGAGGCCACATGAGGGGAAGCTCCAGTCATTTCCCTTTTCTTATTCTTTGATTATGCTTTTAAATAAAATGTATGATTCCAAGTCTGTATGTTCTTTGTTAATAACAAGTTGCTGACACCTTTGAAATTAGACATCCCTAATATATTCTAGTAGTGGCTTTTGTTGTAGTTGTTGTTGTTGTTTGTTTTTTGGTTTTTGGTTTTTTTTTAACCTAGACATTAAGGTCAGATTGTTTTTTGAGAGTTATTATATAACAGGACTGTATTTGTATTTTTTTTTTAAAAAAATCAAATCCTTGATTTGCTTACATCAATTAACTCAGGAAATTGAATGTCCAATCTTATTTTTGTCTTCTTTTTTAGATTTAATCAAAGTAATTTAAGACAGCCCATAACTACAAGACACTTTTTTACTTTTACTTTTTTACAGTCCATCCACTGCCGCCCTCCCAGTCTGCCCTCTCACAGTTCCTCATTCCATTCCTCTTCCCCCCCACCCCGTGTCCCCAAGAGGATGTTTCCCATCCCCACCCCACCCACCAGTCCTCCCCACTCCCTGGGGCCTCAAGTCTCTGGAGGGTCTTCTCCTACTGAGACCAGACCCAGCTATCATCTGCTATCCATGTGTCAGTGTCTGAGAGATCTCAGGGGTAGCCACAGGGTTCCCCAACTTTAACTTCAGTTCAATGGTTGGGTGTAAGTATGTCAGCTGTTTGTTGGGCCTCTCAGTGGACAGCCATGCTAGGCTCTTGTCTGTAAGCACACCATAGCATCAGTAATAGTGTCAGACCTTGGAGTACCCCACCCCAGTCCCCCTGGAGATAGATTATAGATTCCAAGTTGGGCCTGTTACTGGGATGCCTTTCCTTCAGTCTCTTCTCCATTTTTATTCCTGCAGTTCTTTTAGACAGGGACAACTCTGGGTTAGAATTTTTTTATACTGGGATGTCAACCCCATCCCTCCACTTGATGCCCTGTCTTTCTACTGGAGATGGACTCTACACATTCCCTCTCCCCACTGTAGGGCATTTCATCTCATTTGAGTCCTAAGAGTCCTGAGTCCTCCCTTTGAGTGCTGAGAGTCTCTCACCTTCAAAGTCTCTGGTACTTTCTAGGGGGGCCCCACCCCTGCCCTAGATTGCATATTTCTTTTCATTCTGCTGGCTCTCAGGGCTTCTCTCCTGTGCACCACCCCCACACCATGTTCTCCCTTTCCCCCCTCTCCCGCCTTCTCCATCCCCCAGGTCCCTCCCTCCCTCTGCCTCCTGTAATTATTTTCTTCCCCCACCCAAGAGGAATTGAAGGATTCTCACTTGGGTCCTTCTGCTTGCTAACCTTCTTGAGTTCTGTGGATTGTATCCTAGGTATTATGTACTTTTATCCTACATCTGATAGAGGGTTAATATCTAAAATATATAAAGAACTAAGGAAGCTAACCTCCAAAAAAATCCTCAAACAACCAAATCAAAAAATGGGGTATAAGCGGTTTCTGGGCGCTAGGGTCTGCACTGAAACATGGCAGAGGTTGGGTCCAAGTTGGTGCTGCTGTTCGTGTGTCTCAGTAACATTTGCCTGTCACCCATTGCAGAAGCAGTGTTCAGAAATTTGGTACTGATGAAAAGGTTTCAGATAATTGGGCCTTTGACAGCAGCGCTGTTTCCGACTGGAACGTGGGCTGGCCCCCAGATCCAAGAGCTGTCAGCTGCCTAAGAAATCATGGCATTAGCACAGTCCATAAAGCAAGACAGATTACAAGAGAAGATTTTGCCACATTTGATTATATACTGTGTATGGATGAAAGCAATCTGAGAGGTTTGGATAGAAAAAAGTAAACACATTAAAAACTGCAAAGCTAAAACTGAGCTACTTGGGAGCTATGATCCAAAGAAACAACCCATTATTGAAGATCCCCATTATGGAAATGACTCTGACTTTGAGGTGGTGTGCCAGCAGTGCCTTAGGTGCTGCAAGGCCTTCCTGGAGAAGACTTACTAGCTGGTCCTAACCACCACCATTGAGCAACGCACTCATCAGTGCTATGCCCAAGGGTGGTGGCAGTCCTTAGCCCCATACCCCACTTCTCTTTTCAGCTGACTTACTGTATATCTTTAAAATATTTTTTGGTAGAAATTAGGCATATGTTCAGAAGGATAAGAACATTTGAGTCAGATAGTTTGAAGTGTGACTAAGCATTCTTAGGATAATTAAACCTCTGACCTTGCTGTAATTACAAAATAGTGGAACAAGCAAATATGGAACAAAAGAAAACCCAGTAAAGTAAGAATGTCCTACAATGTTCAGGTCATCTTTGAACCCAGCAAGACTGGGTAGTCTGGTCTACATGGAGTGTTTGCATGGCCAGCCGCCAGTGGTGCTGATGGCTTGCCTTACACCTTTCTATTCTAGACTCTTAGTATGAAAATATCTCCATCCACGGCAGCCTTCTAAACTCAGACACACTGAGGGTATTCAGGTATTTGAGAGAGGAGAAGCTGGATGTGATCATGGGTCTGGGCCTCCAGCAGGCCATCCTGGGCTGTACAGTGACACCCTGTCTAAAAGGTAAACACAAATAACACATGGGAGCAACAGGTTGGTAAGGTTAACATCTTTAGTCTTACTTGGTTTTTGTCTAGTTGCTTGAAGTTTGTTCCTATTTGAGCAACTTTGCTTCTTTAAAAAACAAAAGTAAGTGTGCTTAAATAGTGGTATGTGTTTGTAAGTGTTCTCTCATTAACAGTTTACAGTTACAAGCAAGAATGAGTAATTTCGGTGTATTTTCAGAAAAGGGACCTCAAATTTAAATGGATGTATGTGAGAAAGGAACATGAATTCAACTGGGAAGTTTTCAAATACAACTGAAATACAAAAAAACAGGGGTGGAGAGTATAAAGCTAAACAAACAGTTCACAACAGAGGAATCTTGAATGGCTGAGAAGCTCTAAAAAATGTTCACAGTTCTTAGTCATCAGGGAAATGCAAATCAGAACAACCCTAAGATTCCACCTTACCAATCTGATTATCAATCAAAATGGCTAAGATCAAAACTACACATGACAGTACATGTTGCCAAGGATGTGGAGAAAGGGGAACACTCCTTCATTGCTGGTGGGGTTGCAAATGGTTCAACCACTCTGGAAATCAATCTGGCGGTTCCTCAGAAAATTGGAAATAGTTCTACCAGAAGACCCCGCTATAGCACTCCTGGGAATAAACTCAAAAGATGTCCCACCATGCCACAGGGACGCATGCTCCACTATATTCACAGTGGCCTTATTTGTGATAGCCAGAAGCTGGAAACAACCTAGATGTCCTACAACAGACGAATAGATACAGAAAATGTGGTTCCTTTACACAATGGAATGCTATTCGGCTATTAAGAATGAGGACATCATGAGTTTTGCAGGTAAGATGATGGAATTAGAAAATATCATCCTGAGTGAGGTAACTTAGACCCAAAAGGACATTCATGGTATGTACTCACTAATAACTGCATTAATAAGTGAATATTAGCCAAAAAAAGTACAGAATACAAAACATTTTTTAATACGTTGCTTATAAAGCATATTTGTTGATATGTAAAAGATATGAATTGACTTAGTATGTGTGTGCATGCATGTATAAGTGTATGTGTGTATACCATATACATGCAGGTGAATATAAAGGCCAGATCTTGTAATTGCCTTAGAACCAGAGTTACAAGTAGCTATAAGCCACTTTGTGTTGGTGCTGAGAATCAAACCCAGGTCTTCTGCAAGATCAGCAAGTGCTTTTAACTGCTGAGCAATCCCTCTAGCTCTATACAATAGTAAAATATGATATTGAAATAAAAGCAATGAGAACCTGTGGGTCAGATCTTTCGTTATTCAACAACGTAAAGAACATTTGCCCTACCCATTTTCATGTATACATGATGTATATCATTTTGATGCTGCCTGCCCTTAAGTTTGACAATGCGTGGCAAGCACAGGTTTGAGGCTATTTTGTTTGGGTTTTTTTGTTTGTTTGTTTGTTTGTTGCCATATACTCTAGCTTGTCATCAGAATAAAACAAAAGGCAGCAGAAATCTACTCAGGCTTTGATTATTAGCTGTTTTCACAAAGTGATTCACACATCATATATCATTTTACTTGATGTTTTAACTCCACACTGTATTTCAGCCAAACTCTAGCACGAGTGAAAACAAAAGAGTTGTTTATCGTCTACAGCCAGAGAGCATGAGCCACGCAGTGAAGATATCAAGGGCAGCAATAAGTGGGTGAATCACACTGGAGCATAACTCTTGGCATATGGCTTCTAGATGTCACCGAATATAACACCCTGTGACCACAAATGGATGAAAACACACCACAGCCCAAACCAGTTTCCTAACCCCACCCTCCCTACCTGGTAAAGTTGAGGGAAGTTTTGCAAAGTGATACCTTGCAATTTGTCTTTAATGTGTTACTAATTGTGAAGGTGAATTATAAGACTTGCCCTTCAAATTAAAAGGCAGAAAAAAAAACCAACACATATCTTTAAATATTACAGCGGCAAAAAACAAAAAACAACAACAACAAAAAAAAAAAAACAAACTTAACAGCATTATGAAAAGAAACTCAGCTCCTAAGAGTTAAGATAAGAAGCAGTTAAAAGCTGGAAGAAAGTGAAGAAAATGTAAGTAGCCAGAAGAGACTACTTCATGATGATAACTCATGATATTTTTTCCCCAGAAAATGTACAGACAGGCAGCATCTGAGTTGTTGGAAAATAGTCATGGAAATGTGAGATCACACCCACCGCTCATCAAAAGCTGCAGCTAATGTTACAAACTGAGAGCAGAGAAATCAGGACACTCCCCAATCCGACTCCTGCCTGTAAAACTGAATGAGCCTTTAAAAGCTACAGCCACTTTAGAGGAGCTGGCGTGGAGAGTTTCTTTGTAGGCCATGTGATCAACCGTTTTGGTGATGATACACTCTTGTTTGAGTGCCACCATCTTTCTGAAGTGTGACAGTAAGTCATACTTGTGTCGATGAAACAGGTGTCATGTCTCTACATATCAGGAGCGAAGGAGAAGGGACTATAGGGCTATAGTAGATCTCAGTTTGTCTGTTGTCAATATTTGTGCTGGAATCTGACTCAGAGTGGAGAAATTGGTAGTGTCTTGTGCCCAGAGAAGTTATCTGTGTATTAAGATCCATTGTACTTCTACTTGTTACATTATATGGCAGGCGCTTCTCAGGGTCCCTCTGTGAAGCCACTGGGACTCAGAGAAATTAAGTAACTTGTCAGGGGTGAGTCTCAGAGACAGCAGTTACTTACAATGGTGAAACATCTCATCCTTGCTTTCTTGTGTGGATCCAAATCCAGTGATGTTCCTTCTAAGAGACAGAAGAAAAGCTGCACATTGGGAATGACCGTGTAGTAATAAAGGCAGGTTAAAGGGTTGTTTCACAAGGGTGCCAAAGTCACTGAAGCTCCAGGTGACAAAGACGGACCCAGTCCTTCAGAAGGAATTGCTCTGAACTAAGGCTTCTACACTGTCAGAGAATAAACAAGTATCCATAACGAGCCACCATCCATTGGTGACCGTGCTTCACAGTAGCCCTTGGAAACACATACGATGCAGTAGTCAATGGGGGCATTTGATGATGTCCTTGAGGGTCGTCTTGGGCTCAGTGGCTGCAAGCCAAAAGGAGAATTTGCCAACTGCTTTAAAGCAAACTAGGCAAGTTGTAATGCCCTAACCAGGTAAACACAGGTCGTCATTGACATAATATCTGATGTGTCTGCCACCTTCTTCCTGGTCCCCACAGAAGTATGGAGGCTGAAAACTGAGCAAGAGAGAAGGGGAAAGTTCTAAATTGGCTCTTTCAGGACCTAGAGTCACTGTTCCATAGTCATCATCCCAGATGCCAGTGACAAAGAAAAGTCCAGAGACAATATGCTATTCACAAGTTGGGGGTGACTTACCCCTGAGAATTACGGCTGCAGATACTTTAATTGTGTACTGTCTAATAATTGCTTGTCCTGAGAACCCTCTCTCTCCCATCACCACTGAGATGATAGATATCTCCCGCTAGAGTTAAATTTTGTCATTCAAACAGTTTTGAAAAACCACTTACTTAGAGACAGCATGGAACTACTCATATATACTGTATGAAAGGGGAAACACGGCCAAAGATGGTGCATTCAATTTGATGCTTGTTTTAAAAAAAAAAGAAATTTAAAATAGAGCATCGAACATACAGCGTTGAGGATAAGAGGATAAGAAAAGTGAAATATTAACAATGGTGACTGCTGACATATATTCTTAACAACTATTTTCTTTCTAGTTTTCACTAATTGTATTTTCTTCTTTCTTCTTTATATTAAAAATGCCAACATGTTTTAAAAATAAGTAAAAATATAGTGAACACACAAGATAAAGCAGCAGATCCATCTTGAATATTCAGAAGCTGCCATATGCCTTGATTTATAGGTTAGATTGTGTGTGGGCTGATTGGTGTCTGGGTAGTGATTATTGCAGTGCCAAGCCTATAGAGGGTTGCGGGCAGTAGTTAAAAGGAGTTTTAGAGCCATATGGTCTTTGGAAATTTTCTTAACCATCTATTTATTTCTGTATAAGTAGAACAGAATATGGCTCTTCTTTCAAGGTTATTTTAAAAGTTAAATAAAATAACATGCAAATTCACTTGTCATATCTAATACATAGAAAGGTTCAAATAAATGCAAATTCCAACCATTAATGTGTAGTTTATCTTATCGGTAACTTAGATCACTTGAAAAGATAGTTTCATATTAATAATCCCTCACAGAACATGAATTCATTCTATATTAAGTTAATTAGAATCATAGGAAGGGTTAAAAATCTGAAATTAGCCTATTTTTCTAAGGAAGTGAGTCCCTGGGGTTAGGGATGTTGCTTGGGTCTGCTGTGGTCATTGGCTATATCAGTTTTAAAGCTTCTAAGTCAAGAGAGAGAGTCACAGACCTCAAAACCATGAGAAATTACTCTAAGAAACTAGAGCAGAACCTGAACAGGACAATGCTACTGACTATTACATACCCACCAAACACTTCTCTTCCCCAGCTTACTGGAGGCACACACATATAATAGCCTTTATTGGCTATTATAGTCTCACACGTGTGTTGGACTGATTTTGCATTTTGATTTTGTTTCCTTGATTCAGGTTTCAGTGCTAACGCTTTTCCTTCTAATCCCTATACTTTAAGATCCATCCACTCAGGTTTTCAACCCCCTTAAATCTGTTTCGATCATTCATAACATTTCAGGGACTCATTAATCTAGTCCCGCAGTTCTGTTTGGCATCATCCATAAAGACACAATCATGCTACGGTTCCCCTTACATTTCATATTTTTCTCTCCTGTTCCTATTAATTATTCTTGCCAAAGGTTTGGTTTCATGTAAAACCTTTTCAAAGTTCTCCACGGGGCTGGAGAGATGGTTCAGCAGTTAAGAGCACTTACTGCTCATGTCAAGGACCTAGGTTTAATGCCCAGCACCTACCTGGTGCCCCACAAACTACCTACCTTTTATTTCAACTCCAGGGAATCTGATGCCCTCTTCTGGCCTGCAATGACTCCAGCACCAATATGATAATACAAACTTTTGCAGGGACATACACATACAAGTAGTAAATAAATTCATCTTAAGTTCTTTGCGTATCCGTCAAGAGAGGTATATGTATATATGTACGTTTTCGTATTTACACACTTGTATGTGTATTTGTGTGCGTGTGTGTGTGTCTCTTTGATGTCTAGTGTCCATTACATTTTACTTTATTTTTTGAGACACAGTCTCTTATGAACCTGAAGCTGACTGATTCAGCAAGACTGGTGAACTTCAATGATTTTCCCCTACCTCTGCCTCCTCAGCACTAAGATTGCACACTTGGCTTTCTACGTAAGCACTGGGGATCCAAACTCAGGTCATCAGGCTTGTGTAGTGATCGCTTACCGAGCCATTCCCTTGCCCCCATTGTGAAAAATTCTTACCTGCATTTCCTAAATCTACATATTTTTTTTCTTTTTTGATTATTGTAATCTTAGTGTTTGTCTAAGTTACTTTTCTAATGCTTTGACAAAGCATCACGCCAAGGCAATTTACAGAAGGATGGATTATTATAAATTCTGAGAGTGAGCTCCTGCCTATCGTGGTGGGCAGTAATAAGCATGCTGACATGGTTGGAGCAGCAGCTGTGAGCTCACATCTTGAGGCAACAATCATAAGGCGCAGGGAGAGCTAGCTGGCATGGGGTTTGAAACCTCAAAGCCCACCAGAAGTGACACATCTCTTCCAACAAGGCCAGATGCCCGAATCCTTCTCAAGCAGTTTCAGCAACTGGAGACCCAACATTCAAATATGTGAGTCTACAGGCATCATCCTAATTCAAACTGATAAGTATTATCCACTGGTGAAATGAGCCAATTCAAACCCAATTAAAGTATAAAGGCAGGTTTATTGGGAAGCCACTCTCGGGGCGGGTTCCCTAGGAATGAGGCCAGCAAATTAGCTGTGGGAAGGGGGGCTGAAGGGAGGAAGGAGAGAAAGAAAGCACAAGCAGGGAGCGGGGAAAATGCAGAGAGAGGGAGGGAAAGGGAGAGGGAGAGGAAAAGAGATCAGAATGTCTGCAATTATAAAGGGAAGAGCTTTTAGGGGAGGGGAAGCTCGAGCCCCAACCCCCTAACCCCAGACTTGAAAGTTCAGGGTAGAGGGTTGGGTATATCAGCCACTCCCAGAAACAGTCTGAGGGATGCTGGGAAAATCCAGAGGCCAAGCCTGGTTTTGTATGTAAAATATGCACCTCAGCCATTTGTCCCGGGTCTAAATCCCAACACAACCCCCCCACAGCGTTTACATTTATTATTTACTATCATCATCTTACTGTTTCTCTTAGTTTGGTTCTTTCTTTTCATTGTTCTTGGATTTAGTTGACCATATTGCTGTTGTGAGTGACAGTTCACCAGCCAAACAAACAACTGCGGTCTTGGGGAGTTCACCTGCACTCCCTTCGCAAAAGATCATTCCAGTTGGGTTGGTTAATGGTGTAAGCCGATGACCTGACTCCACTCTGATCTTCCCACTTCAATCCCCCTACCCCATTTCCTTAGCCCCCCATCTTGCTGCATAAAGAAGCAGAATAGAGCATGACTGTCTCCCTTTAGTACCTAGCTGCTCTCTACCAACTGGCAACTCTGCATGTGGCCTGGGGGAAAGAGCAGAGTATATAGAGGCCAATAAAGACTAGAATAGGAATCCATTTATGTAACTGTAGGGAGGCCCTCACCCTGTCAGGTAAGACTTTTCAGGTGTGTCTAGTCGTGGGGAGAAGTACCCACATCTTTGTAACTATGCACTCACCGAGTCTCCATAAGGAAGCCCAATCAATTCATTAGTTGCCTGGAATGATCTTTGTTAGAATCCCACCTTGGTTTGTTATTGAGACCTTCGGAGAAAGGGGTGGACATTGCTTAGTCTGCCCCTTAGAAGGAATAGTAGCAGCATGCTCTTTTTCCTATTTCTTGAGAAAAATGTCTAGATTGTTTTTATTCTTCTTTAATTAAATATTATAAAGGTATAGATTTTAGTAGACACTTTGTTCATATCTCTGAAATTTTTATAAGCAGTGTTTCATAATTGATTTTCCTCAGCTTTCTGTTCCAATTATTATCAGCCCTTTCATCCAAAAGTTATTTAGGAAAGCACTTGGCTTGTTAAGGCTGAGAAATGCTAATGTCTCAGACAGGGTGATGGGGTGTCCTAAAATATTTTCATTACTTCCTTAAGAATTTTGTATAATATATTTTGATGATATTCATCCCCTCCCCAACTCCTGATTCACTCATTCTTCTCAGTGAACCGAACTTTGTGCTCTTTCAAACCCATTAACTCCAATTTGTGATACCCATATATTCTTGGATGTGTAGTTTACTTACAATGGTCTACACTGGCTAAAGACACTGTAGTCTAGAGTATGATTAGTTTTTAGAACTGCTGCTAAGGATTTGTATTAAAAAGTATATTCTTTATTTGTTGTCTTTAAAATTGGCATACCCATGTGATTAAAGTCTCTTTTATGATTCGAAAACTAGCAGTAATTTATTGACTTTTCATCATACTACTATGTTTCTTTCACTTCATTAAGAGTGAGTAAAGTCCTAAGAATAAGAAAAATCAGAGAGTAGAACACCCAGAATTAGGAAACATAGTTTTAAAAAAGAAGAGTTTAGAAATGTCAGTAAAATCAAGATATAGTCTGGGCATAATCACATATACCAGTAATCCTAGTTTTCTGGGGGGGGGGGGTAGGATGGGCGGATCCTGAGTTCAAGACCAGTCTGTGCTATGTAGTAAGCTTGTGACTAAAGTAAAGAAGTCCAAAGATTGTTTGAAATCATGGGTATTTAAGAATAAAAACACTTAAACATTAATAACAGAAGGCAATATATATGTGTGTATATACATATATATGTAATATTATATATAACATGACATGTGACACATGACATTATCACATACAATATACAGCATGTAACATGTAATATATGATATAGTATATATATGCAACATGTAATATATAAAATTATAACATATAATACATAATATATAATATATTGTATTATGCATTTATATATGTATACATACATATGAATATGTATATATATATATATGATCAAATGAAGCAAGGTGACCATGCTCCTTATCTGCTGTTGCTTTCAACTATTCAAAGGGAATAAGTTCTAAAGAAATTATCTGAGTTACAAAAAGTAAACAACTGTATCCTGAGCTTTGTTCTCAACTCCTTTCCCTTAATTCATGAGTGTACTATCTACATAACTCTTCAAACTGCTGCCATCATGACCACTCCTGAGCTGGACGCTCATTCTCATTCTTTGTGTAATGTCAGGACCACGCCTCCTGCAGCTCTTTGCAGTAACAGTATATAATGGCGAGCAAGGCATGCAGGTGAGCCTGGGTAGGGCTGCAAACTGGACTCAAAGCAAACCTTTCCTAGGAGGGGTACTTCATATCCCTATTAGATAGTCAACCTTACTGTGTTGCCTGAATCGTCCTTATTAGTGTGTTAAAACACAAGATAGCAGAGTGAGGAAGAGAGAGCCACTGAGAGGAGGGTCACAAGAGAAGAGCCCCAGAAGCCAACGCCAGAAAGCAGGAGGCTGTAAGAGTCACCAATCAAAGGGAACCAGGATGAATAAATGTTCGCCATATGAAAAGTAAATGATAGGAAAACCCCAAATTATTCCATTGATGGAAGGGAAGATGCTCACTAATGATTGGTCGAGAATAAAGAAGGAGAAAGCAGAAGTCGGCTGAGCTATCAAGAGCGGTGTTTGCCACAGGCAGGATGGAGAAAGGTTCTGCTTCTTTGAACTATGACACTCAGCTGCAAATTTCATCTCACATTGCCAGGCTTGCAGCTATTCTCGACAACACACTATAAATACTGAGACATCCTAAGTGATCTTCCTGCCCTAATAAGCAGAAATGCCTTAGCACAACTCCTTTCTATTGCTGTGGTGGGAGCTATTCAACTTTCATGGTAGGTTTTTCGGACTTTCCATGGATCCAGCATCTCTATTCCACAGTGCCGTTCCTCCCACTTCATGTACTGTGTAACCGATGACTTCTTTATTCCTGCACTGCTAACATTGCCTACAATTATCAGTACAAATACGTTATTAATAATTTGTATTTATAGAACATCTGCCTCCCCAAGAGCTCAAAGCTGTTTACAAACATCGTCTCATTCATCCTGAGAGCAATTCCTTTCTTTTTAAGGTAGAAATATGTAAAAGCTAATGGGTGTTGTCATCTTCATTTAACTTGTAGGAAAAATGAAGCCCCGGGAAGAGTTGCTTTTTTTCAAGGTCAAAGTAACCTGGGAAACAGTGATAAATATAACCCAGAATTTCTGGCTTCTCATTCGTCATGTTCTTCCCTAGAAACCTCTCATTTCAAATCACACACATATTCATTGCTATGCATCAGAATAAATTTTTAATGCAGCTTCCTCTGCTGAGAGTTAACAAAATCCCATACGCTCAAGTTTAATAACTTGGGGAACTTCCACTTAACTTTTCAAGAGGTTATCACTGGTGTCAGAAGCATGAACAATCAAAAATTTCTAGAACCATACAGCATTATTAATGCAGTTGAAGGGTGGCTGTTGGGTATATGATCCTTCTCCAGATTGGAAGTAGAAAAAAACAATTTGAAGAAGACAAAAAAAATGAAAATAAATATTTCCAAGAAGGATGCAAGCGGTAGATGTTCAATAATGTAATGTATTGTATGTACTCCTAGGGAAATTAAGCATCAATGCATTCTGCTTAACATTAACTATCAACTTGACACAGTCGAAGTCATCTGAGAAAGAAATATCAGTTCAGGTAGTACCCAGATCAGATTGGCCTATGGGTATGCCTGCAGGCAGTTGTCTTCATTGATAATTATATAGGAGTACTCGGCCTACTGTGGACAGCACCATTCCCTTGGAAGGTGGCCCTAGCTGGGTATAAAACTAGCTAAAGACAAACCTGTGAGGGAGCCAGCCAGTAGCATTCTTCCATGATTTCTGCTTCATGTTCCTGCTTTAATTCTTGCCCTGACTTCTTACACTGTTGAGATGTGACCTAGAAGTGAAAGCATTGTTTTTTCTTAAGTTGGTCAGAGTGTTTCATCACAGCAATAGAAATAAAATCAGGACACAATGCAATTAAATAAACAGCGACACTGAGTTCTTCATTCCCTTGTTTCTGTTCTCTTACCTGTGCTTTTAGTTAATACCATACAACATCAACAAATAATAGGACTAGTTGTTGCATTATTCTGACTGTTGCATCCAAGAATCATAGAACAAAACTGACTATAGCTTATATTCCTATAGCTTAAGACTGTGTCAGAGAGAAACAGAAAGAAGGTAGTGAAACAGTAGGCGTTAGTATTGAAAAATCTGTGATTCTATGGTCAAGACCTGAAATAAAATTTAGCTGCCTGAAAAAAAAATGCCTTCATCAAGATAAGTCTATAGCAAGATTTAATAAAATCAGGGAAAACAGAAGCTTCTTCAGACTGATTATTTGCCATTAAGAAAGTAAGACACAGCTCACAGTTATACCTGGCAAATTTACACAGATCCATATAAAAAGGCATCATAATTCTATTAATACAGAACATTTAAAATAACCATAAAAACCTCCCCAAGTTATACATATAGTCAAAACTATAGTTAGTATATTAGTCTTCTTTAAATTGCTATAATGAAATCTATGAGGCAATAACACTTTATAAAGAAAAGAGGTTTGTACTAGTTACTTTTTGTTGCTGTGATAAAATACCACAGTCAAAAGCAGCTTAGAAAGAAGAAAGTTTATGTTGGTTTCTGATTCCAAAGGAGTCCATAATGGCACAGAAGCCATTGGCTGAAGCAAGAAGCTGCAGAGATCAAATCTTCAACTCCAGTAATGGAAATGAGGGAAGTCTGTAAATTACTCATAAAGTCCAGCCCTAGTGATGTACTTCCACCAGCAAGGCACCAAATCCTAAACGTTTTATAACTTCTCCCATTATGGCTACCAACAGAGGGTTAAATGTCCAAGTACATGAGCTTATTGGGGACATTTCTTATTCAAACCACTACCATAAGTTTATTCATATAACTATAAGTTTATTCAGCTCACAGTTTTACAGAGTGAACATTCAAAGTCATAGTTCTGCTTCTAGCAGTTCTGGTCTTTGCAAGGGCCCATAACAGATGCCCAAAACATTTATAGAAATAAGGATCACAATCTCAAAAATAGGAAACTAGAAGCCGGCACTCCTATAAACCCTTTGTAGACCACACTTCCATCCCAGGAAACAGGCTTCTGACAAGTGAATTCTTGTTGAATCCCCAAACCATATCTAAGGCTTATCAAGAAAAGTCTTCTAATAAAATCTTCATTTTAACTACTGTTTTCTATGAGTATTCTGAACACATAGAAACAAAATAGCAGTAGCTATCAGTTCACAATACTCACAATGTGGTGGCTATGGCGTTTTACATGCACGTACTTATTGTTCACTGAGAAGTAGGGCTTGTTAGCTCCCTCATTTTATAGACAAAGAAATCAAGGACTACAAAGGATTAGATCTTCCATCAATTTTGGGTTATTAAGATCAACAATATTAATTAGTAGCCTGCACACTTCCACTGTGTTACCTTCTGCCGATCTTTGGGAGGCTCACCAAATTTTTATGAAAACATATTTGAATAGAGTTTAAAGCTTAATATTGCCATCAAAATAAATATTGAGGACGGTCAGGCCTCTATAGGGAGTGGTATCATCAAAGATGTACGTAATCAATAGAAATTAACCAGGTCAAAATGGCATTTGGAAAGGAGGACCTGCAAAGGTAGAAAAGCTGGCCATTTGATTGCACTGACTTTCACGGAACTGATAATTCATTCCTCATCCCCCAAAATCCATGAAGCCAAGAAAGCAGGTTTTGTTTGCCAGTATCAAAGACAGTGTGAAGCCCGTGCTTTTGAGTTTGCCGAGGCTCATGAGGCTCATGATACGCCCCATGGCCTTTCATCTATCTTATCTAATGGTGGACCTCTTCTATCACACAGAAAATGATAGGATAGCCAAGGCTGAAGAAGTATTGCCATCTTGTGCTATTTTCTTTTTTACTTTCAGTAATGAAATGTTTTGAACATAGAGAATGGTACAATGAGTTAAAGTCCCATACTAGTACCACAGAGTCATCAATCTGATCACATAAGTGTGTTCACCTTGGAGACTTTAGCCATTTTGTTTAGAAATAAGGCTGCAGAGATAATTTAACCTTCGTTTTCTACAACCAACTCTACCCCATCTCTTTTCCCCTCCATGTCTCTTTCTAAAAGCAGTGTGTGTTCTTCATAGCAATGGGTGCACAGTTTCTAAAGTGCCTATAGTGCTGTCCATTGCTCTATATTCACAAAATGTATATGAATTGTATGTGATGTGCCCTTTTGAAGCTTGGCTTTTGACTCAGTTTTCTCTTTATAATATTCATTTTTATCAATTCCTTGAACTTCATACTATGATTTTGATTGTATTCAATTCTGCCCCATTTGTCCCAAGTTTTCTCATATCCATGTTTTTATCTTCTCATTTGTTTGTTTGTTTGTTTGTTTGAGACCAGGTCTAACTTTTCAGCTCAGGCTAGCCCAAAACTTGCTAGGTAGAGCAATCTGGCCTTGAATTCATAAAGATCTGCCAGCCTTTGTCACCAGAAAGCTGGGAATAAAGGTGTATGCCACTTCTTCTGGCTTTCACTATTAAACACAATACACAACGCATAAAATTTTCCCGTCTGACTACCTTTAAGTACACAGTTCATACCCTGTCTTCTATTCAGATGGTACAGATCTTTTGTTTAAGTCGTAGCTCAGTAACATTAAGCGCACTCTGCTTATTATATAATCATCATCATGGAGTGGCCCCAGCATATTCCCACTTTCCTAGGTGGTACTTCTTCTTCCCAGACTTTGTACTGACTGTCTCTATGCCTCACATCACTCTTCTGTCCCCAGGGGAACTGAGTCATGCAGCACTTGTCTTTTCATGATGGGCTGGCTTTCCTGAACATGTCTTCAAGTTGAAGCTTTCCACCCTTTCTTTAGAGACAAGTTCTTAACAGGTAGCCCAGGTTGACTTATAATTTTTCCCTACAGCTGAGCCTGACTGGCTTCAGACACAGCATCTTCTTACCTCAGCCCTCTAAATATTGGAATTTCCTGTGTGCATCATCATTCTTGATTTTTAAGTGCAAATGATATTCCGCTGTGCATAGTTTTTTATTTCCTTGTCCATGCCTCTGTCCTTGTCCATGCCTCTGTCCACTAGCACTTGAGTAATGCTCACCCTCACCAGATGTACACAGTAAAGCCATGGAAGTGGCTTTACAAATTTCTGTTTAAGATCCAGCTTTCTGGTATTTTGTATTGCTATACAATGGTAAGTCTATAGTTGACTTTGGCAGGACCTGACATACTATTTTCCAGGCTCCTACATTTTGCAAATTCACTCTTTGTACATCATTACCTAAATTTTAGGATATATTGTTGAGATTTAGCTAAGTTATGAAGGCAGAGATGGTGGCACAAGCCAGCAACTGTGAGATAGAGGAAAGAGAATAAGGACTTCCAGATACATACATACAAGATCCTCCCTTCTGCCATAAACACACACGAACTCTGTTATTCGTGTCTTGATTCTTTGACAGCCAACACCACACTCAACATTCCCACAGAGCTCCCTGTTCACAGACTGGAGAGTTTCCCTGGGATATGTTCAAGGAGGTGGGGTGTCAGAGTTTCAAATTTTGCAGATGTCATAATTTACTATCCAGTGTCAAGTTTGTCTTCAAAGGGACGTCACCCCAATTAGACTCTCACTCCTCCCTACCCCTGGCAAATTGTTAATGTTGCAACTTTCTCAGCATTTTCCTTTTTTTACCTATTAGAAAAGGAAGGGATTCTGCTTCTGCCCAACATACGGGGAGGGGGGGGTCTTAACTGCTGGAGACTTTTGTTGCCATTGTGTTTCTTTCCTGGTCCACCTGCAGCACAGTGCTGGGGATTCCACTCTCTTCCTTGTAGATGATGGTTTCCTTTGGACTTCTCTTGGTTTCCTTTGCTATTCCACTGGCAGCACAGTGCAAAGCAACCCAGCAGTCTGCTTCTTTCCAGGAAACGGAAATTCTGGGGTCAAGTCTGGAGGAATGAACTCGGAGCTGAAGAAAGGGAGCATCCTAACCAGAATATGCCATCTTGTATACAGTTGGCGGATAGGACAAGGGTGAAGCAGGAAGAACAAGCCCCAAACTAAAGAAAACCCAAAGACTGAGTAATCAGAAAACATAGTATCTCAATGAAATATTATTTCAAAAGTCAAAATGTATAGCAAAAGCTATAAAAAAACAAAAGCCCAAATCTGAGTAAAACGTAAAATCATTACCGCTATCAAACCACTATGATTATAGCCTCTTCGATTTCCTTTACATAAGCAATTTGGCTTTATAGATAGCTTAATTGTGTGTGTGTGTGTGTGTGTGTGTGTGTGTGAGAGAGAGAGAGAGAGAGAGAGAGAGAGAGAGAGAGAGAGAGAGAGAGAGAGAGAGTTAGAGAGAGGTGTCCTTAGGGACCAGAAGAGGGCCTCAGATCTCTGTAGTTGCAGTTAGCTGCAGTTGTGAGCCTCTTCCCACACCAGTGCTGAGAACTGAACTTGGATCCTTTGCTAGAGCAACTCTTGAGCAATCTCTCAATTAAGGCACAGTGAAGATTTCCTCCTAACCCTGCAAGATGAATTCCCTTGAATGTAAGAGAAACCTAAGGAGAAAAAGGAAACCCAATTCGTTTGGTGATTGCCAACCAACAATGGGTTTCTTATTTTTCGTGTTGAGATTAATAGTGACAGCCATTTCTTTATCAGTGAACCCTATGAGTGACTCCTTCCTACTCAGGTTATGATTAGAAAAAAGAATTTTCTAGAGGCAAGGAAAAAAATAGCGCATATCATTGAAGAGATACATTACATGTTCTAATTACTTCCTCCAAGTTCTGAAGTCTAGAAACCTAATATGTCTGAAGAATTGATTTTGGTGTGGGAGAAACTGGGATTCCTTCTCAGGGTTCTTAGATTCATTAATAAAGAATTTAAAAATGAACTCAAATGGAAACACAAGGACATATCTAGAGTTGAAAAGAGAAAAGCTCTAGGCCAGCAACATGTAGACTTGCTAGAAAAGAGACAAAGAATGGGTAGGAAAACTTAAACTTTTCTGAATCATTCAGAAAGGGGGACAAGCTTACAGCCTTTACTTGCCTGCATCCAGTAAGCTTCTGCATTATGGGTAGGGATTCTGGGAAGGAAAAGTACCGCATCTCATGAAAGGACTAATTACTCTGCCCATCTCTTCAACACCATTTAAGGTGAACCTACCTTCCTGGCCATGTTCCCTTAGCCAAGTATCTTAGTTAGGGTTTTTCTGCTGTGAACAGACACCATGACCAAGGCAATTCTTATAAGGATGACATTTAATTGGGGCTGGCTTGCAGGTTCAGAGGTTCAGTCCATTATCATCAAGGCGGACATGGCAGCATCCAGGCAGGCATGGTGCAGGAGGAACTGAGAGTTCTATATTTTCATCTGAAGGCTGCTAGCAGAATACTGGCTTCCAGGCAGCTAGGGTGAGGGTCTTAAAGCCCACTCCCACAGTGACACGCCTACTCCAACAAAGCCACACCTACTCCAACAGGGCCACATCTTCTAATAGTGCCACTCCCTGGGCTGAGCATATACAAATCATAACACCAAGTGACTGATGAGCCCCAACTAGAATGTCGGGTTTCTACCTAGTACAAAGATTCTTTTGTTCCGACCAGAAGCATTTTCTACTTTAACATCTTCCACTCTGGGGGGTAAGGGAGGACTTTAAAACCATTCAGGAAGCAGCTAAGAGATCAGATGAGGCAGCAGGAGGAGCTCATCCCACAAAGGATGTCATAGGAAGACTTTGAGTGCCTCATCTAGAAGTGTTATTAGATAGTAAAATAAAGCTAGAGCCATGTTTGCATGGCTTCTCCTGTCCTCCAGATCGCATAGAATATTCTAATTCTTCTGCTTTGCCTGCGGGTGGAGTCAGGTAGGAGCCAGGACACCTTTATATTCTTGTTCTACCACACTTGGAAAATGAGCTTCTCAGAGTCAGAGACAGTGGCAAAATGTGTTGGGTGGCCTCCTGTACATTTATAAACGTTCTGGGTGACTCGTAAGAAGATTCTGTGAATCTCCAATAACAGCCACAGTGAGTGCTTTCTTAGGAATCTGCCTCAGAAACCCAATTGTGGCAAACCCCGGTTCCCTCTCTTTATACCCATCAAGGTCTCAGAAGCTAAGTTTATGGAGTTTGAATTTAGTTTTTTTGTGTGTGTGTGTAGGGGGAGGGCTGACTGATTGTTGTTTCTAAATACTGCTGTGTTCCATGTCTGGCATCTTAACAAGTGTGAATATCCCCTAACAGGCAGGCTCTGCATCTCTCCTAATGTCAGCAGTTGGGAGATGTGGGTTCTTAGAAAAAAAAGTATTTTCTTATTACCAACTCATCTCACCTGCTTGTTGCTCTGGAATTGGTTAAAGGAAGCATATTGTGAAAAGCATTGTAATTGGTAAATAGATGTTAGAAGAAAAGAGCTGGGGTGGGGGTAGGGGAGACATGACATTAAACAGGCTTTTGCTTCAGTAAACCTCGAGGCAATGTCTTTTCAATGTCTTTCTTTAGAAAAACATCTTTCATGCCATGTGTGTCTTTTTAGAGGAGGTTGGGGGTGGGGTAGAAAAGGAGCTTTTATTTTAAAAGCAAACAATGTAGGGACGCCCGTTTGCCATGAATATTAACAAGCAGATTTGTGCTGTTTTCTGCCTGCCCGAGGACAGAGCACCCCAAGAGCCTCACTTGAAGCACTGCTACACAAAAGTAGATGACCAAAGAAAGCTCACACGAGGGTTGCAGGGTGCATGTGGAAGACTTATTTTTTTTGCTTCCAGCAATTTTGCGTTCATGTGGGACACCTTTCTGCTGCTAGAAGCTACCAGTGTTTAAAGACTCCTAGATAGGTGTTTTGTTTTGTGTACAGATATTCCAAAATGTCCAATGTTTTCTTCATTAAAAAAAAAAAATCTCAGAGCTGAGCATGGTAACCCATGCTTTTAATCCCAGTACACTGGAGGCAGAGGCAGGTGGATCTCTAAGTTTGAGGACAGCCTGATCTTCAGAGTGAGTTCCCGGACAGCCAGAGCTAAGCATAGAAACCCTGTCTCAAGAGATAAATAGATAGATAAATACATACATACATACATACATAGTGTTAGCATTCCTTCTAGGCTCTGCCCCACAGTTACTTGACAGCAGCCAGGTGTGCCTGATTCACTACAAAAGGGGCTGTTTGCCCCCTCCTCACTCTTACTCTCTTACTTTTTCTGTCCCTTCTCTCTCCATTCCCCTCCCCCCTCTCTCTCCACATGGCCTCTCCCACCCCCCACCTTTCTCTATCTGAACTCCATCCACAACTCCCCTTCTCATGCCCTAAATAAACTCTCTTCTATACTATACCCATTGTATGGCTGGTCCCTCAGGGGGAAGGGATGTCTCAGCATGGGCCAGCAGAAGCATCCCTTCCACCTCACCATACCGCACCTCTGCCAAACATACCCCTGGCTCTTTCTTTCTTTTTTTATAAAACACAACAGATAGGTAGATAGATAGATAGATAGACAGACAGACCTTAGAATTGACTTCTTATCTGTTTAAACTATGGAACGGAGAACTAGAAAGCATTTTAAATGGCAGGGAGAGTGTAAGTCCACCAATAGAATTCACCCCATTGATGAGGGGCGGCACTGAACCCTATCACAGTCACTGCTCTCTCAGACTCTGCTCAAATTTTAACACAAACACTCCTGGCGTGAAAACGACAAAGGAGCTTGTTGGAAACCTGTGTTCTGGCTTCCTTATGTGGAGAAGAGACTTAGTGGTCTAAAGCAAATCTCAAAGTAGCCGAGGCCAGAGAGTAATTCTGATACCTTTGGATAGCTTTATCATCTCCTGAAAGGGAAATTTCAAGTGCAATGTCTTACACACACACACACACACACACACACACACACACACACACACACACATACACACACAGAGAGAGAGAGAGACAGAGACAGAGACAGAGACAGAACAGTCTTGTAAATCATGCTTCTATTTGTAATTACAAAGCATTAGCAGTACTCCTGTCAGGAAGTCTTGAAATGCAAGTTAAATACTGTACAGGACTTAAAATATGATATTATTCCATCTGCGAGTGTATCTCTATGGAGATAGTAGCTCATTTTTCCATCCCTGGGATTGTTGAGCATGCTGACACAGCTAGGTAAGGCAATTTAAAACTGTTCCAGGATTTGATTTTTTTTTTCAGTGCATGTAGCCCACAGCTGTATTCCGTAGTGTGCCACACTGATATGACACCTTTCCCACAAGGTCTTTGGTAGCATACATCTGCTGAACAGCACAGAAACAAAATATGCGCCTTGCCTCAAACTCGTGGTGGAGAGCTATCAAAGTGGAAGGCTGCTCAAATCCATTTGCATAATATGCAGATGAAAATCTAATGAGAAAGGTATATTGACAGACGCTGCCTTGTTATCTGGCAACGCTGTGCATAACAGCGTGTGGTACCTAGACATAATCTCCTGTAATGTTATTTTGCAATTTAAATGGTTTTTTTTTTGGCCTCCCTTTCTCCTAAAGAAGACACGTCAATAAGTGCCAGGCATCAATAACTGACATTCGAGATAAGATACAGCACAGAAGCTCCAGCAGCCTAGGTGAGGAGCTGATTGGGGTGCCCAGGTCTGTAAGCTGCTAGGCTGACTGTGGAGGGAAACAGGCAGCCCCAGAGGCTCCCCAGCCCTCTGCTCTGCCTGCCTTCTGCTCCTTAGCTCCAGTGCCAGTTCTGAGTAAATTTCAAGGAACATTACTGAGAACAAAATCGAAGGCCATCAATATTAATGATCTGAACCAGGAAGATAGCTTTTAGTGTGCAAATTAATTACCCTAATCACAGGGTTTTTTGTATCCATTTTAATGAAATAACTATTTATTTCATTGAATCTCGTGCTTTTCTTTTGCAAATAAGGCGCATTTACATGATAAATACATGAAATTTAAAAGGATGACTAAATTAAATTGAGAAAAAAAAAGACCTTTTTAAATACAATTTTCTTAGGAAAAACAGCTAGATTAATGGGTTGGTTAGCTGACTGGCATCTGTGATTAAATCTTTTTTAATGTACGTCAAATAGAATTTAATGGAGCTTGAGAGATGTCTACACAGTGAGTAACACTCAGGGGTTGGGGAAGATTCCAGTTGTCTCTCATGGTTTATTGTTAAACTCCTGCTGTTTGGGTGTGGGACTCTGCTTTGCCACACAGATTAACATTTCTCGTTTCTCAGCTCATCTCTGTTGGATGTTCTCTTTACCTCGCCCTTGACCTGGTTGTCTCCTGGAACAATGTGAATCAAGGCAATCACTTTTCAGAAGCATGAGTCAAAAGCTAAACTACACCATCAGTAGAAATTACCAAGACTTTGTGCCTCACAGCTAATCCCATTTGGTTCAAACTCTCTTGGCCTAGATAGGAGGTGGGGGGGGGGGCGAGTGCAAGCTTAATTCGGAAAATTTGTCAATGAATCTTTTACATCTGTGGGTTCCGGAAACTTTATGTATTGTGGGTAAGCTTTGAAGAGTTTCACATTCTACAGAAAACAGATTTGAAACTCATTTGAACTCTCTCCCTCCTTCCCTCCCTTCCCTCCCTCCCTTCCTTCATTTCTCCCTCCCTCTTTCCCTCCTTCCCTTTCTCTCTCTCTCTCTCTCTCTGTAACGCACTCAAAGACCAGACTGTCTGTCTGCTCACCCCCCACCCCCACCCCACCGCACCTCCGGAGAGACCTTCCTTTGATTTGGATAATCAGTAGAGGCAGTGATGGCTCAGGCCCCGAGAACTGGAGCCCTCTCCTTTGCCTGATGGTAAAAATTTACATTTCAATGGCTGTCACCATTTTAAAGATAATTATAACCTTTTGGGATTAATAATTTTCTGTGGCTTCTCTAATATTTGAGCAACATAAATATTAATTCTGCTGGTGTAAAGAAAACATATCTCCACCCCACCCCCCTGAACCCCCAACTCCAGGTCTAAGAGCACAGACAACAAAGGCTTCTGACTCAAATCTTTTGGGGACAAATAGGACATGACTGAAGCAGGATGTCTAACTAAGAGATGTGCACATCCTGGTCCTAACTTGGCACACAATGCATATTTTTAATCAAATTTATGGCACATGGACACAATGGTCAGAGGTAAAAGACACAGGAGCTATTTTCTGGGCTGATAATTTTGGAAAGCCAGATTTTTTTTGAGACAGTCAATTGTCTTTAGTTTTATCTGACTCAGAAAATCAACCTTTTAGAGCTGGAAGACAGGGCACATGTTTCTTGGATCGGATCGTATTCTCAGAGTGGTGGGAGATCTCAAAAAAGATGAAGCTGTCTTGACGAACTCAATAGTCTTGAAAGGAGAAAAAGGGAAATTGCCCGCAAAATCTATTGAGACTATAAAGAGGCTTATATTTCACTGTTACTGCAAACTTCCTTTCTGCTTATTATCATTCCAACACTTTATTTCCCACCAGCTGAGGCAGCTGGGAAAGACATCACTTCACACAAACAGATGTCGACTCACTTAAATTGCCTGACCACGCTCCCTTGGACCATGATCTATTTTTTTTTCAGCCTCACAAGTATTGAACATGGTGTAGGCATAAGAATGCAAGCCCCTCCCCTGCTTCTTTTTACATTCATTAGGTTGTTACAAGTACTCTCTTCAGGGCCTCATGCCTTCTACTGCTTGGCATAGAATTTACATTAGGCAAATACAATCAGTGGGACTTCCCCCCCCCCATAATACATACATGGAAAGGGACATTGCTATAGTGCTAGTCAGATGCTACAAGCAGGTCATTCCTTGGCTCTCCAAAATAAACTACAGAGTGACAATAACTGCCCTGAGACCTCTTCATGGACAAGACCTTTATTTCCTAGGCACCAGAGCCATGGGATTGAGGATTGCTTGAAAGGGACTTGGGGAATGAAACTGCTCATGAAATATGCATGACAGGCGCATGGGCTGCCAGGGGAGCTCAGTGTATTATGTATGACCCTTCTGTAATTGTAAGGAAATGATATTCATTTAAGTGAATGTTTATCACAGTTAAAGGTGCGCCTAATGAAGCGAAGGTCACGAGCCTGAAAACAGAAGGTTGCAGCCCATTTACTGTATCATTTCTCTCTGTGTTTGAAAAGACCTGGTCTTTATTTGCAGCTACTTTTTTTTCCTCTTAACACCTGTGTGCTATGTTTATGTAGCCTTACAGAGTTCCTGTCACTTATATTTCAATGCCAAAAGGACTGTTGCTTTAAATAGTCTTCCGACATTACCCCACTCATCTGGGAAGCATCATCATACGGCCTGCAGCAATACAGTCTGGGGCTAGAGTGTTCAGCTGTTGACATTGGGTTAGTGGAAGAGTGAATGCAGCCTCGTTTCTGTCTGGGGGAAATGGCATTCTTGCAATCAAAAAGGAATTGTGCTTCTATTCTGAAATGAGCAATGGTGTGATCTGTCTGGGTTAGACCAATTCCGGAGGGCAAACGCCAGGGCAACTGAGTTCAGCCCTGTAGCTACATACCAGGACTCAGGAGTCAGAGGCCCCCAGATTGGAACTACAGCACTGATCCTGACTGACTCTGTAACCCTGGGCCACTGACTACCCACCCAGCTTATGCATCTGAATAGATTCCAGCTACTAAATGGGACCCATAAGTAGTTGTGACCTCAGAGGTTGTTATGAGGATAAACGAGTTAATATCTGAAAAAAAAAAGATTAGAATAGATCTTGGCCCACTATAAGCACTACATGTTTGTTAAATCAAATGCAGTTTCCATGGTTGGCTTATTCTGTCTCCTCCCTTCAAATTGTCAGTGCATTTTGCACCCAATTAACTTCCTCACAAGCCCATGTTCATCTGTCTTAGTTCATTCAAACTGTTAGAAGAAAAGGACTACAGACCTGGAGGCTTATAGGCAGAACTCTGTTGCTCTTGGTCCTGGAGGCAGATATCTAAAGGAGCTGCAGCTCAGGCAGGTTGGGAAGGACTCTTTCCTGGTTCCATAACCGATTGTGTTGTGTCCCCACAGGGTAAAATGGGGAAGGACACTTTCCCTGGTCTGTTAGAAGGGCTCTAATGCTATTGGTAGGACTAGAGCCCCTTTGGGATTTCAAAGAGCATCTCATAATATTATCCCTTGAGGAGTTAGGGTCTCAACAATATGAGTTCAGGAGACAGGAACTTTGAGATCACAACAGGATGCCTATGTCACACATGAACAGCTCCCAGCCATGGCTATCTGTGGACTACCAACCTCAAAGCACCCTGGGACTTTGCCTGGCTGGCTGACAAATTACCAAGGGAATTCATAGAGGACTAGGAAGCATGGTGGGAGGTGTTTACTTATAAAATATCATCGGAGAAATCGCCAGGAGTCTTCATGGGCAGCATCCAAATTAATAGTGACTCTCCAAATTGCTTGAATGTCATTTTGTTTTGCTCCAGGTTGTGAGGCAGAAAATAGCACATAAAATAAAGAAGCTACCTCGCGTGCAGAGCTCATATTAACTCTTGATTGTCTTACAGATTTCAGATCACACTCATTCATTCTTTCCCCCTGGTCTCAAAACTAGTGTGTTTGTGTTTGTGTGGTGGGGGAGGGGCAGGAAATCTTCACTCCCCCAACTCCCCAGAAAGACTTAGTGATTTGTAAGCACCTGACTTGTTCATTTTGAAATGTGAAATCTTTGTATGCTGGTTAGTTTTTGTCAACTTAGCACAAGCAAGAGTAAGGAAGGACACAGAGCTTCAGTTGGAGAATTGCCTCCATCAGACTGCCTTGTGGTCTTGCCTGGGAGCATTTTCTTGATTAACCATTGGTGTGGGAGGGCCTAAGACACTGCCTGGCAGTCCCTGGGTGGGTGGTTCTGAGTTCTACAAGAAAGCAGTCTGCAAAGTGTGGGGAGCGGGCCATTAAGCAGAGTGCTTCCATGGCTGCTGCTTCCAGGTTTCTGCTTTGAGTTTCTGCATTGACTTCCCTCATTGATGAACTGTGAACGGTAAGACAAACCAACCCTTTTTCATTAGCATTTTTATCATAACAGCAGAAACCAAACTAGGATGCTTGGAATGATGAGTTGTGTGAAGGAAGGTAAAATTAAAGCGGAGAATCCAGAGATAAAAAGTTGGATTTTAGCCGGGCAGTGATGGCGCACGCCTTTAATCCCAGCCCTTGGGAGGCAGAGGCAGGTGGGTTTCTGGTCTACAGAGTGAGTTCCAGGACAGCCAGGGCTACACAGAGAAACCCTGTCTCGAAAAACCAAAAAACAAAAAAAAGTAGTCCAAGGCTAGTTATGAAATAAAACAGTAAATCAAATCAATATTTTTTTTAAAAAAACAAACAAACTTGTTTTTATTAGTTATTTTTTTTAACCCAGAAAGAGTACAATATGGTTATGTATAGCAAATGGGTGGCATATTAAAGATGTCTCAGATCCCATCTCTAGCCCTTACCTGACTCTCTGCCCTTCAGTTTCTCCTGCTCTCCAGAGTTAATAATAATACCAGGCCATAATGTTCTATGAATATTTGGCCAGAGAATCCATGTGAATTCAGAACAATGTCTGGACTAAAAGCCCTCCATTCCTGCAGGCCACTCCACTTTTAGAATGAAAACCAGCATTGCAGAAATTTTGAGGCGTTAGTGTAAGTCCTAACCATCTTTCTTGCTCACAGGACTTTTCCATCATATTCCTGGTAGTTTTAACTTTCACAGATTCATTGACACTCTGTCTTTTAAGACATAGAACTCAGGTCTCACCTTAAATGTGGACTGCACTTCATGGCTCAGTTCTGAAGATTAGAATGCAGTGGTAGTTATGTCCATCTGGGATCCAAATAGACCCTAGAAGATATCTTTACTCCTTCGATAGCCTCTTGGGACCAGTAGCTCTGGGGGAAATCAACTGTCACTTTCTGGGGACGCTCGAGCAGCCTTGGAGAGGCCCCACAACTGAGTTACTCTGGAGGGATAGACTTCAAGAGCTTAGACAGTTTGCAGGTCATTTTAGTCAAGATATTGAGCCTCTTGAGTAATGCAAGTGACACATGAATCAAGCCAAAGCCCTGCTCACTGTGTCCTATTAAGATTTCAAACTCAGACACAGTCATAAAATAACACATTGCTGTTAGAAGGCCCCAAGTACTAGAGTCAGTGGCCTGCAGGAGTAGATAGCCAACCTGGTATTCTTCAGCCTAGAGGTGGAAGTTCCAAGTTTCAAATAGGAGACTTGTATGCACAGGAGCAAGAGGGACATGGTTTTAGGGACATGTAAATTAGCCTGGGCTGGAGTGTGAATTCATAAAACACTGGCACACACTCAATTATTTACATGCAGATCTTTTCTTACATAGCTTAATGCAAAACTTCCATTTCATAGGTGCATTCTTACTTCTAAGATGCATCCCTATCAGCTTGAGGCTATTCTTGCTTTAAGCAATGAAAGTCTCAAAGGCCAGACAAACAGTGGTTTTCCTATTTACATCTCAGTTCAGATGGTCATTCATTAACAGACCTCATACTAGAGTCTAGGCAAAGAGAAGAATCCCCTTGATGGAGGTTCTCATGTGGACATGAGCTTGGGGAGGAAAGCAGAGGCATTGTCAATACCTTCCCCCGACCCCCCTCCACACACACACACCTTAGCACAGATCTATGGGAGAGCATTCATGAGGTAGAGGGGAAGCAAGTGAACACTAGAACTGAGCTCTACTTTTAAAGGCTTGTGAGATGCTAGGGTACATGATGGACAGTGGTGAATGTTGTCAGTGTAGTAAAAAGCAAGCAAGCATCTGGATGGATGGATGGATGGATGGATGGATGCCCTTTTGCCTGAATGAGGAAAGACAATGCTCAGAATTAATTCTCATCTCTTCTTCAGCTACTGTCTGTTGTAACCTGTAAGTTCATAAGTTATATATTTTGCTTGGTTGGTGAAAAGTCTTTAGTTTCCAGGAAAAAGAATGGATCTATTTCTCAAAGTAGACTAAAGAATCAATAATTCACCTGACATCCACCCCATGTTTTTAGTGCCTCCTTAACAACCAAATAACACATAACATGTGTATTTCTTCTGTAACTCCCATGCAAGCAAGAGAAAACCAGACAGAGTTATTCATTGTTTGAGTTATATGGTACAGAGATTATGTCACACCATGATGAACAAATTTCAACTGCTTAACTTCATGGTGTGAAAATGGTGTTATTTTCACTTTAAAAAAAAAGCATTCAAATGGAATGTACCTAGGTTATGAACAAAAGAGTTTTCAAAGAAATGGAGAGTGTTAACAAAGAAAATGCTGGCTGATACAAGAGAGCACCAGTTACATACAAATGTCCCATGTGTGAATTATGAATGGATCTTTTGTTAAGGCTCTCATCTTCTTCCATGTCAGGAGTTCCTTAAAATTCATAATCATAATCACATGTAACACTTAATTAGCACTAGCTGAGTGCCCAGTGCAGCTGAGGTATAAGTATGCTAACTCTACAGATAAACAAGCTTATGGAAGCAGATGCTACCCAATGTCCTGATCTCTAACTAAGGGAAGGGGAGTCACAGAGGAGCTGAAGGGGGTCTCCAGGATCACTCACAAGTAGGTGGTCATTGCTGTGTTTGCAGTTCACACATGGCTGCATTCTTTGATGAGATTAGTCTCTGATTATTCCAAGTTTTATTAATTGAGTATCTTTTCCTCTCCCTTTTAGAGTAAATTAATGAGCTAAACTGCTGACCTTGAGAACACAGTTCCATGTGAAGATATGCAGGTGAGAAGATGCTAGGAAACAGAGCTACACCAAGAGGTTGGAGGATGCTAGAAATGGATCTAGGTAAGGACATTCAGGTTAGAGGATGCTAGGAAACAGATCCAGATGTGCAAGCTAGAGGATGGTAATAAGGTGGTGACAGTTAGGAAGAGACAAAACAAAATCTGAGATACTAAAGAAGGTAAGGAAAAAAAAGATTTGGGAAAGGAAAAGAGGCAAAAAGAATAAATGAATGACTGGTGGTTTGAATGTGAAATTTCCCCCATAGACTTACAGATTTGAATGCTTAGCCTGTATTTGATGGCTATCTTAGTCAGGGTTTGTATTCATGCACAAAACATCATGATCAAGAAGCAAGTTGGGGAGGAAAGGGCTTATTAGCTTATACTTCCACATTGCTGTTCATCACCAAAGGAAGTCAGAACAAGAACTTGCACAGGGCAGGAACTTGGAGGCAGGAGCTGATGCAGAGGCCATGGAGGGTGCTGCTTACTGGCTTGCTTCCCCTGGCTTGCTCAGCTTGTCTTCGTATAGAACCCAGGACTACCAACCAAGGTATGGCACTACCCACAATGGGCTGGGCCCTCCCCCTTGATCACTAATTGAGAAAATGCCTTACAGCTGGATCTCATGGAGGCATTTCCTCAAGGGAGGCTCCTTTCTCTGTGATAATTCAGCTTGTGTCAAGTTGACACACAAAACCAGCCAGTACAGTGGCACTACTTAAGAGGTTATGGAACTTGTAGAATGTGGAGCTTTACTGGAGGTGAGTTTTAAGTGTTTAAGCCTCTCCCACATCCAGTTCACTCTCTCTGCTTCCTGCGCATGGTTAAGATGTGACCTCTTGGTCTCCTTCTCCATCCTTTGCTCTTTGCCTCCTTCACCATGGTGGACTTTCCCTCTAGACTATAAGCCAAAGGAAACTCTTGCTTTTGTAAGCTGCTGCCAGTTCATGATATTTTGTTATCGCAACAGAAAAGTACAAATGGAAAGGGGCCAGCGGATCTAGAATGGGAAGACACATGAGCAGGAACAAGGGCCCAGGCTAGAGTGTTATAATATTTCAAATCTAGCAAATATTCAAATGTTTAAAACAGGAGTGCAGTTGAAGTTCTTCTACTAACAATATTTCTTTATAAAAAGATACGTTAACAATAAAAGGTCTCTGCATGCCTTATTAAAAATGAAAGGTGTGTGTGTGTGAGAGAGAGAGAGAGAGAGAGAGAGAGAGAGAGAGAGTATGATGGCATCAGGAGAAAAGATTCCCTGTCAAAGACTTTGTTGCAAGAAGGTCTTTCTTGCTTCAGAGAGAAGTCCACACAAACTAGGAAAATTGAGGCAGGAGCCTCACATCCAGAAAGCAGAAGACTACAATCATGCCTACTCAGAGAATATGCTGATATTACAGTGAGAAAGGCAGGGATGGAAGCAAAGCCAATGGTTTCCAACAGTCTGGTATTTGTTTCGACCATATATAAATATATTGGTTCTATTTATTAGAATTACTCATGGGAAGCTTTGAACTGCTAATGAGCCTGTTTTCCCCAGACTAATTAAACTGAGCTCCTGAGAAGGAGGCATTAGATGTTTTTAAGATTAAAGTGAATTAGTGTGGGACATCCTAGGTTAATGGAAAAGGTAATAGAAATGTTCTCAGCAACTTATTTTATAGTAATCAACAAATCAATTCTAAAATTTATATAGAGAGGCAGATGGTACAAGATGGCACATGTAATCTGATGAGGAGGAGCAATGTCAGAGGACTGGCATGATTTGACTTCAAGTCTGACCGCAATGCTACGGTGATCAAGATGGCGCTGTTGCCAAAACAAGGACATTCATACAGTGCAGAGAGAAACATGAACACACTGTGTAAGATCATGCTCTGGAAATGGAGATTCCCCCAAGCAACAGTGCTGGGAGGTGTATGCTCTACCCTCCGGAATGAGTCAGTGGCGTCACCACAGGGTGGGTTTGTTATTACAGAAGTACTGTAATGATTAAAAGACAATTGGGCAGGGCCTCTCACACTCCACCCCACCCCTACCTTTGACTGTCTGCCTTGGGACAGTGCACTAAGAAGGTTCTAGCAGTTTGGATGTAATGTGTCTCTACCCAAACTCATGCTGAGCCTTATTTTCCGGTCTAGTGATATTGAAAGGTAGTGGGGCTGTGAACAGGGAGCTCCATGGGTGGGGACTATGTTATGACTGCCCCAGTGGATGAGCGCTGGACTGTATGCTAAAGAAGCAGATTGGTTCTTATAAAGGAGGCGGTTGGGTCCTTCCCACTCTTGCCTTTTGTCCTGCCATGTGACATCTCTTTCATATTCTAATGATATTCAAGGGCATGGTGTAGGTGTACCCAGACATAGCTCAGCTGAAAAAAAAAATGAATAAGATTAACTAGTTTGTCAACCAAACACAAAGTTAACTAAGGTGAAGGACTTTGCGAGATGTCTGCCCACCATCTCCCTGTTCGAGCCTTTAGAACTGTGAGATCACCTGAGTTATATATTCCCTGGTCTGTGGTGATTTGTTGCCACAACACAGAGTGGACTTGACAAAAGAGCAAAAGCAGTACGACAGAGCAAAGATCATCTCTTGAACAAATGATGCTAGAAAAAAGAATGCAACAAGCATATGAATGAGAAAGAAGGAAGAACTACGGCAAAGGCCATTCACCTGTGAACAAGTGAGGTTCAGGGGACTGTAGAGAGAAAGTCTATCTTAAACATCCTCCAGTAGGAACATGACTTTTCCCAAATCCCTAGTCCAGAAACAAGGTCATTGGTAAGATGGAACTCATCAAAATTACAAACTGCTATGAGAAAGACACTGAGGGAGGGGTAGAAAAGTTCCGTGTGCACAGACAAGAGGAAGAGAAGCTCTCTGAGAGGAAGCAGGAACAGTGATCCCGATCCAGGAAGTTCCAGAATATTTTAGGTTGAATTTTGGTCCAACTAAAACCACACCCACATTCTACAGTTATGCAACAGTGGGGAGAGAATAGGGGCAGAGTGACCATTTGGTGGTCTGTCCTTTGAAGTCGGTACTGTCTTGTTCAGGTGATCACCACTGGCCATTGTCCATTCCATTTCAGTCACTGAGTTTACAAAGCTTCCTGATTCCTACCATGCATTCCACCCAGAAGGTGGTTGTCTGGGCAAGCAGTCGAATCGCAGCTATAGCAGTAACCGTTTCTTTGACTTTTAATACTTGTTTGGGTACTTTGGAGCTAGCTTCAATTTCTTTTCTGGAAAGTCTATTAGGATTGCTAAAAGAGTCTAGTTAAATTCCAAACTTTCTGACCTCCCACCATAGCTCCTGCAGAAGCTTAGCCCCTATTACTAAAAAACAAAAACAAACCCAGCCCCGGCCACCCTTATCATTTCCATTCACCAGCTTTCAGTGTGTGCAGCATGCACGCTATACCTCCCTGTGTTTCATCTCATTTGCCTGCTGCCATAGGCTACAATGTGGAACAAAGTTCACTTTCAAATCCAATCTCAAACAAAATGAAAAGGCCAGAAAATCATGAAAGAGAAAGCTGGTTACAGCCATTAATATGGATCTCCCTGCAGGTTCTTTTACTGTTGCCACCAAATGCGAGCAGGAAGAATCTGCTCCTGTGTGCAGCTGCCGGGGCTGTGACCCTGGTCACAAGCTACTGTCAATCAGAGGAACTGCTCCTGAGGAGAGCCTGGAGTGACTGCTGGCTGCCAGCTGCAGACGGCTCTGCACACTTCTGAACACTGCCGTGAACACTACACCTCTTTCTCTGATAACAGTCGCAATCCCTGGGGCCTTACATCAGCATAGTAGGAATCCCCTCCGCTTATGTCACAGACTCTATTTAGGATGGAGGGGTCCAGTTGGCAATGATGGAGTTTCCTGAGGGCATAAAAACAACCCAAATCTTTAAAACCCACAAAGCTTTTACATTTCTGCTTGAAAGAAAGTGACCAGGACAGGAATCTTTAAATCCATCAGTGGACCCTGATCAAGTTTACATGTAGTTGAGATTAGAGAGTACTGTGTTATATTTCTGAGTTCACTCTGACTTGATGGGTTATCTTGGAGGTGTCAGCTCAAACAGACCTAGAATCTTGTTAAACAGATATATACAGACACACATCCAGAAAACACAAACACCCAGATACATACACATACACACACACACAGATGCACAGACACACACATACAGACACACACACAGACTCAGACACCCAAATATATACATACAGACACACACACACACGCACACACACACAGACATATACACAGTCACACAGACATATACACAGTCACACAGACACACACAGACATATTCACAGTCACACAGACACACACAGACATATACACAGTCACACAGACACACACAGACATATTCACAGTCACACAGACACACACAGACATATGCACAGTCACACAGACACACACAGACATATACACAGTCACACAGACATATACACAGACACATACACACAGAGATACACACACACACACCAACATACACAGACACACATACAGACACACACACAGAGACATATACACAGTCACACAGACCTACACACAGTCACAAACACACACACACAGACCTACACACAGTCACACAGACACAGACACACACACACACACACACACACACACAGACACAGACAAAACACACAAACCATGGCAAGGTTAAAGTTTCATCACCAAGGAGAAATGCTAGGGACATAGAACCTACCCATGACCTCTCCAGAGTGGGACCAGAACAAAACTGTCCCTAATGTGAGTGTTTGTGCCTAGTCTTCCTCCTACTTGTCTTGAAGTCTTCAGTTTATACCCCTGGGAGGCTGGCTCTTTTCTGAAGGAAAGTGAAGGAGGAATGGATATGGAAGAGACGGGAGGTAGGTGGCAGGAGGAGGACAGGGGGAACTGGGGTAGCGGAGGTAGAGGAATCTGCTATCAGGATGTACTGTATGAGAGAAAAAATAGAAGTCTGTCAGAGTGGTGCTGCAAACATCCAGGTATCAGTTCTCCGAAAGCAGGTAGGATTACACTTTATTAGCTCAAAAGATTCTGCATGTTTTCTACTTCTATTGACGAGTTCAGATATGATCTGGCCTGGTTTTCTGATGCTGGGAGGCAAATCCACAGCCTTGTGCATACTAGGTTAATGCTTTATAAGGGAGCAACATTCCCAATCCACCCCCCTGAGACTGAAGAGCTATGTGTCATGTACATTCAGAAAGTGAGTGTTACAGCCCTCATCCCGCCTGGCTGTGAACATTAGAAAGGCATCTGATTTTCAGAGAGCAGAGAAATAGAGAGTGGCTACAGCTCAAGCTATGTCTTTGCTGGGATGTGCAGTCTGTGCCAGTGGGCTGCCTCTTTTCCAGAATTATATCTGATTGATCCTCTTTAAATAAATCTGGCTAGCTAACGAATAGCTCTTCTTTGCCAGCGTTTTCTCAATATGGTCTCCAGACTCTTTATGGTGTAAAAAAAATTACCAAATAAAATTCATAAAAAGGCAACAAGAAACATATCTTACAAAATTTCTGTAAAGAATTCAAACATTGTTCCTATGCCAGGAACACACAGCTGTGGGCCTGACGCGGCAGAACCATCTGCTCGAAGCCCGACACGCTTGAGCCCTGAAGGAGGCTGAGCTGAGTAGGTGCGTTCTTTGTTGAAAACACAAAACCCCACAGTTATGGAGCTTTTCTGGGTTGTGTTTTTTTCTTACTTTGCCATCTGTCCATTTGGATGGAACTGTCACAGGAGTGTATTATAAGCACAAGACAGAGCAGACAATGTGGGCAAAATACAATTGCTTGGAGCAAATGGGTGTTTGCATCTTCGTGCTGGGGCAGAAGACGAGCACACCTATGAGACAGATGGGAGCCCTCAGAACATGAACACTGCAAAAGCACTTGTCAAACTGTGGATATTTTAGTCATCTCAACCCAGAGCAAGTATCCTAATATACTTAGGTCTTTTATAAGTATAAATATAAATGCAATATTTTATATTAACAAAATGATTATATAGTGTTTTAGGTTTCTAGAGAAATCTTGTCAAATTTTTTCAAACTTACTAATAAATCTTGGTAAGAACCTCTTTGTAAAAAGAGTGTTTGTCTATTGCTGTATATCATCGTAACTGCTAGAGCTCAGGCCCCAAGGCTACCTAGAGGATTCTTACGCCAATCACATGGAGAAGAAGAAACTCATGGCATCTTTAAGACTACCCAAGACAGGGGTGGGATCCTATGCCCTCAGAACAAGTGTTTTCTCTGATACTGAATTCCTCTTTCTGAGTCAGGGGCATCGATGAGGCTAGTAGACCTTTTCTCAGGATCAGGTGTTTACATGTGTGCAGAAGATACTATTGACTATAGTGGAAATCGATTACATGAAAATATATTTATCAGATGGTTCACAAATATATTTGTGATATTGTAATGTGTATGCATAAATAAAAGTATCTGCTCTGATAGAACAAGCAGAGAATTGAATGCCATAATCTTACACTAAGTAATAGTAATAAACAAGATTCTGTTTATTACTATTTAGTACAGTAATAAACGCTGCACTAATTTTACTAGTCAAAATCACATATGCTTCTGATTCTGAGGTGACATTTTAACTATAGTCAGAGTCACAGGAAACACTGAATTACAGGTTAATAAAGATAAAGTTGTCTCTACCATCCAAATCCTCGGGCCTTGGAATTCCACACATGGACTTTTTGTTATTTCAGATTGAGCCCCCTATTGTCTCTGTGGGCTATTCCCTTTCTAGACATGATGAACAAGGCCTCACTAGCCAAGTAGTAACTGAACATGTTGCACGAATATGGAAAGTGATGTGGTGCCAGCTTTCTGGACCCCAGACTTTCTCTGTCAAAGAGAATGTGTGTACCTCCACTCAAGCTCCAGGATGGCGGCCTTCCAAAGGCCACAGGGTTTCTCTCCTACACATCCTGCTTACTGTCCATGTCCTCTCTCCATCATTCTAACTACTAACATGTACCTCTCCTCTGGGTGTCTTTCATGTTCTGTGAGCTCTTCCCATCCCTTTCCTTTCTCTCCTTTTTTATTCCTTTCTAACCCTATCATCATTATTCATCAGCAACAGATGCACTGGTCCCTCCTGGTTCTTCAATAGTTACATGGTTCTCAATGAAATGAATGCCTGGGGTGCTCCTTCTCTGCTGCTCCCCACCCTGTCCCTCAGATTCAATATCTGTGGAGATGAACAGGAGAACACAGACCAACTGCGTGCTCAACTGCAGAGAGGTTACAAGACCTAGCGGTTTCTGGAAGGCTGTAACACGTCAAAAAACAAATGTGCTCAGTTCTTGTTGGATATGAGCGGTATGCACGAAGGGACTGTTGAATTAAATGACCTTGAACCTTTAAAATTCCCAGGGCAATTGTGTCTGAGCTACTCAAAACTTTGTATGCAAATGTAGTGCTTGTGAGTGACTAGCAGAGTCTCTGGATGTAGAGTTGGGTAGTAAGTGGAGTTTTTAGGAAGCATCAACTGCACCCTTTTGTAAGATGTATGGAATTTATTTTTGTTGGGTTGTTGGTTTGTTAGATGCTCCAGTCTCAGGTAAAATCCAAGTAACATCTATTTCAATGACTGCCTGATTATAAGAAATGCCTTGGGCACAGATAAATACTTGGCAAACAGTCCCTAACTTGGCGGAAGGGGTGGGATTACAGTGTCACCCAACATAAAACAGAGCACATCGTTTTGTTAAATAAAATTAGCTTTTTTATGTCCTGCTACCAAACATAAAGCTTTGTCATGGCAGGAACTATTTCAATTATATATAAAAGTGAGGAAAACATGTTAAACCTTACCAAATTCTATGTAGGGGTGGCCACTGTTAATTCATGAACAACTTTCCTGATGACTGTCTGCTCATTGAAATATATATGGATATAGATACTGGTAATTTTATACAAGAAGATTAATTTTATATTAACATTGTTATGACTATGACATGATTATCTTTCTGAGTCTATAAATACAGCACTCCATCATTTGTTCTATTGGGGACTTGGTAGTCCAGTAAATGGAGGCATCACAACCTATTAGTCAACCCATTTGCTATTTGGGGAAATCTACTTGTGGAAGCTGAACAAACCTGGTGATGGAGTGCAGTACAGGGCTGCCTCGGTGGTGTGTGTATCCTGGCACTCCTTACTCTAGTCAGTGTTATCATTAGCTGAAGAGCCATTCGCTGCAAGAAGCTGGCAGTTCCTTGCTCTGAGACACAAGAGACCACACATTAAGGGCCAAATTGAATCAACAGATGGCGCCTACAAGAATTACAAAGGCACTCAGTACAACTGGGAAAAAATGGCCCCCTCTTATTCTATGTAGTGGGAAAAGGACCAAGAAGCCAGCATATAAAAGAGATGCCCAACTCATTGACAAAAATAAGAGTAACTCATCATAAAGCACATGTCCTTAGCACTCCCTAACAGGAATGGTGCATAGGATCATGGTAGTTATACAGATTGACGGGATTGACATGGTACTTAACTTGGGGCACTGGGTTAAGTCCTAGGAAAAGAAAAGACAAATGCAACTTTTATACTTATGGACTTTAGTTGGAGTTTAGTGGGAGGGAAGAGAAGAGGGTGGCAGGAAACCGGAAAAGACTACTATGTAAAGGAACTTGCTTGTTATTACACATAGTATGACTTCCAAACCAGACCCAGGAGTCAGAGACTCCATTAAACATACATGCCTGATCCCCTTGAAATGCTCCACATATTCCCAGACCCTGAAGATGCTACTTTAACTGGCCAAGAAACATTGGCTCTCAGAGGCCACAGAAACCACCTTTGACCTCAGTACAGATCACTCAAGAAGAAAATACTATTAAGTGACTAGGAAAGATGACTCCATCCTGCATGCAGAGGATGCTAGCTTGGATGTGCCTCTAAATATCCTCTTGGAGTTGGGAAGAATTTGCCTATTTGTTTATTCCATTCTGAGCATAGCCTGGCATCCTGCTGCCAGAAAAATCTCCTTCCGGTCGTCCCTGCATTGTCTGCAGGTGCCTTCAAGCCACCAAATGAAGCCCTCCGCAGCAGGAGCGCAATGGGCCCTGCTGAATGTTTGGCAGTGGTTGCTGCCTGGCCTGTCTTGCACACACATTTGGGAGCTTTCCAAACAGATGCATACACATCTTCACTTTCTTGGCAGGAGGGCTGAGAATTTAAGGATTCTTGTGGGGAATTTATGCTGTTCTGAAAACTTAACCCATCATGCACACAACATAAAAGAACGTCTATTAAAGACGCGACCTTTCGCCTCCTTCTCTCTCTGTTGTCTGGCTTCCCGTGTCTTTGATGCCTTTTATTAAATCCTTAACCACTTTTCTTTATGGACGGGTGGTTTTCACTGTCCTGAGCTCTCTGGGGTCTATTTTATTTTCAACAATGATTTCCATTTCATCTGAATCTATTGTTGTGGCCAGAGATGTGCTTCTTTATGCAGAAAGTGCTATCAGTAGGGATGGAGAAAAAAAAAGTGTCTGAAATCCATTTGGGGGCAATTTAGCAAAATGGGGATAGATAAATGAGAGTAACCTATGATTTTATTACCTTGAGCTACGTGCTAACAAGGACAAAATAGGAAGTGCCTACAGCAACCAGAGAGAAGTAAAGTGACCAGCCCTGAACCAGAGCTCTAAACATTATCGCTCATTCCTCAGAGTCTCCTAGTCCTCTCATGATCAGACAGAACAAAGAAAGCCTCGCATATGAGGAAGATTTTATAATTTCATATCTGCTTATATTTGTCTGGGCTAAACACAGCCAAGAACTTTCAAATCTTCTCCCCTAAGGACACTTGGAAAACTCACCAAATAGGAATTACTCTGTAAAAAAAAAGGCAGAGAGACAATGCTCTCTGCAAACAGTGTTGTCTTAGGATACAAGGATAAATAATAATAATAATAATAATAATAATAACAATAACAATAATAATAATACACATGAAGAGAAGGAACTGGTTGATGAAGAATAAGAAAGCAACCCGGCCTACTGTATACGACATTGCAAGTGATTTCCCTAACAGTTGGCGGGATCCTTCTTTGATGAATACACCCACAGAGGGGAGGAGTTCCGCCCCTTCCATCCGCCAGTATTGTCTCGGTTTTTGTTTTGAATCTGTGTCCTTTGACTGTGCTTTTGCCCACTTTCCGATCACTTCTTTCCTTTCCCCTCTCACCTGTGTAACCTGATTATACCTGACGTGGATCCTCCCAATCTCTTCCCACTGCTCCTAGCCTTGGCGTACAGGCACAGGCGTTTAGACGTCTGCACTGACGCATCCGGACTATTGTTCCGCTCAGCAGAATGCCCTAAAGAAAGATTCACAAACACGGTCTGACAGACTCCTTACTAGTCGGGAGTTTATTTTTCTTCTCTAGGGTAACTGCTTTTCTGGGAGATCACAAAGACACGGAAGCTTCCCTCTGTCTCTGCTTCCCTCCTGGCACCCAGCACTGGGGACTGATGATCAGCTGAGACCAGGGGCACCCCGTGGAGGACTGCTTGAAAGGCCTTGTAAAACAAAGGAAGTGTCTCCAAGCAGTTTGTGGGCATTAGCAGCACTTGATTCGAGATAGGCTAGTGCACCAACAACTCCCTTTCCCCCACAAGAATAACAGTGGCTAAGGAGAGCACACTTCCAACTGTGAAGCAATTAGAGTGCTGTTGAATGGCTGATTGCCTGCGTGTGCTTCCCTTAGTTCCCTGGTTGGAGCACGCTTATAGCTCTGCAATTGGATAAAATGGATTGGAATGAGCGCTGCCATATAGAATTGCCAGCTGTTCTACTGTTAATAAAGACACTCTTTAGCTATTAATACATCCCATTCTTCCACGTTCTGCCCATTCAAACAAAATATCTTTGTTTGTGGAGGGGTGTGTGTGTGTGTGTGTGTGTGTGTGTGTGTGTGTGTGTGACTGCACCTGTTCATGATTGGAGAATCTGCGGCCTGTAGAGGACCCCTTGTTACCACTTCATATCACTTGTAGCTTCCAGACAGTGCCTTCTTATCAAAGAAATGGGGACACCAGGAAGTGGGACTAAAATTAAGAAGGGTAAAAAATGAAGCTTTGGGTGCAACTGAGCTATGGTTTCTCAAATGGTGTTTTGGGTAATCACATTCTGGCTTATTGGGAAAGCTTGTAATTTAAACTTGCTTAGCATTTACTTGTAAGTGAGTTCAGCGTGACTAACGGTTCCTTCTCTTTTTCAGGGGGGTTATATAAATATTCCTGGGAGGAAAGGCTTGTGAATTCTACAAGGTGGCATGAGTGGATGACAAATGCAACCTCAGGCTGAGTCACTAAGGGGAGAAGCCACTTACTAATATTTCTTCTGACCAGCAAGCACAATGCTGGGCTCTTTGGCATGGCATTGTCAAGGAGTTTACAATAACTGAGAGACATGAAATATATATGCAGGAGAGAAAATAAGCCCATTTGAACCAAGCTATTTATATTCCCATTGTTGTGTGGATAGAAACCACACAGTGTTGAATGAGATCTATTCTACAGTTGCAGGTATAGCCACAGGTTGACACCATCTGTTGGAGCACATTTGAAGCTCTTATGAAGATGCAGTCCAGTTGCCACGGATACCATCATGAACACAGCCACTACTTAATTCAATGCAAGCAGAGGACAAAAGAAATCAGAAAGGAGGCATTTGCAGTAGTTATCATCCACCCATGGCAGGCACATCCTCCTGGGAGTATTAGTCTGATCTAGCTGCTATAACAAAGTGCCACAAACTTGGTAACTTAGACTTCAGACAGTTGTTTCTGTCAGTTTTATAGGTGACAAGGTCTAAACTCTGCCATCCTACCTGTGGGTGCCTAGAATCAGAAATTGGGGAAAAGCAATGTGACTTCCCAAGACGTGGTTGTGTCAGGGGACTAGTACAGGAACTAGAGGTCATCTACATCATTCTGAAGAGTCTTGACAACAATGGGAGTGGGATGGAGCTGAGAATTGCCACAAAAGAAACTGAGTTAACATCCCAGGACCTTGGTGTCTATAGAGGTCTCTAGCAGCATCTATAGCTACCTCAGACCACAGGTTCAGAAGCCCAGGGATTTTCTGCCAGGGACCTTTGAAATATCCAGTAGTTGAAAATAATCATTGCCCCCCTCCACCTCTTTCTTGGGTTTTCCACTCAAAGAGTTGATAGGAGCAGAACTGGGTGGTTCAGGGAAGGGAAGAGACAAAGTCTTTCTGTTCTTTGAAATTCCCATAAACTGTCCTGGAACTCTACAAATTGGGGAGTTTAAACTCGATCTGACTTGGAGCATGGAGATTCCAGTTACAACTGCAAGAAACTACAATTCAGCAGTCAAAATCATGAGAAAGTTGCTCAGCTTACCCAATAAAAAGGCTTTTGAAAAAGTTAAAGGTAATAGTAACCAGAAAAAGATTGTAGCTTGACGTTCTTTTCTAGCTTATCTATAAGCAGCCCTGTTTCTTTCTCTGAGGGGTGTAAAAATGTCTAATTTGGGAAAAAGCCAAAGAACCAATATAGGGAATTCACTAAAGTAGGCTCAGATGATAAATGTATTGGATAATAAATAAAATTACTCCTTTTCTCTCTAGAAAATTCCTACGAAGTACAAGTAGAATATATATATGTGTGTGTGTGTGTGTGTGTGTGTGTGTGTGTGTGTGTGTGTGTGTATTTAAAGTACACAGCATTTATATATATATATATATATATATATATATATATATATATATATATATATATATATATATATTTAAAGTACACAGCAGATCCAATCCACCAGAGACAGAGATAAGATCATAAGATAGGGGTGGCTCCTCTTCATAGCAAGTCTCTAAGTGACATTAATTTGGTGTTTGTTCATCCCTAAACCTGTACTTGGCTGCCCCTATTATGATTAGGAGTTCCTGTGAAATTTTATTTTAGAGGCAACTTTCAGTAGAGACTCTTCCTTTCAAGTCTAACCCATTTTTCTACCTCTTCATTTCCAAATGAATTGTGTGTGTTGTTGATCTTCCTCCTCCTCTTCCTCCTTCTTCTTCTAGTGTGAGGTTTTCATTTCTTTTTGAAGAATAATTTATTTATTTTATTCTATGTGCATTGGCGTTTGAGGGTGTCAGATTCCCTGGAACTGGGTTTCAGACAGTTGTGAACTGCCATGTGGTTGCTGGGAATTTAACTCAAGACCTCTGGAAGAGGAGTCAGTGTTGCTAACCACTGAGCCATTCCTTCAGCCTCAAGATTTTCATTTCTTAAAATTACTTCATATTTCCAACCATATTCTTCTGCATGCTGTCTTATATAAGTTCATTCGTTCTCTTTGCAAAAAAAGTGGTATGATTTATCTTTTAAAATACATCTTATACTTGGATTTGGGAGACTGAGGTTTGATCCCTTTTGTGTCAAGACTGTGTGCAAGAGTCGGTCCATGCATTGCCACCAACACTAAACAAACCTTTTCTGATTTTAAAAGGATTGTTTCCTTTTCTCCTACATTAATGCCCATCACTTTATGTTTATACCTAATTGTTTATATATCTTTGTGTATGTGTATGCTGGAATGTATTAACATAATATTAATTATGGTCCTATTTATTTTTGGATCCACAGTGTGTACTATTTATTAGAAGTTTGTCAAATATACTGCAAATATAAATGGAAGTATAAGTTGATGATCAATACAATATGCATGACTATTTGACCTAGTTCTTACTTCTAACATCTAACTCTTACAGAGTGGTAACCACTGATAGGGCATAATAAGAACCTGGGTCTTAGAACCATCATCTACTTCAGAGTTCAAGGCCAGCCTGGTCTACAGAGTGAGTTCCAGGGCAGTCAGGGTTATGCAGAGAAGTCCTATTTTGAAAACGTTTTTAAAAATAGAAAGAAAGGAAAAAAAGAAAGCAGGAAGGAAGGAAGGAAGGAAGGAAGAATTGGTAAGAGAGTGATACCCATTCTGTCCCTCTATTCCAAGAGGATAGGATACTACTGCTCTTCTAGAGACCAATGTATCAACCAAACACCTGTCTCTTTTTGTATTTGGGTCTCAGAGTTCTTTTAATCCATGTAGTATATAGATCCTGTCCCTTATATATTCAAAATCTGATCCATAAGGTATGATAACTGGTGATCACACAAGTATGTCAAGGCTAAACGCTCCATGGTAAAAGAGGCCTACAAGTGGGAGATTTGCATTTTCTAGAACATATAATATAGAACTTTGAAATATATTAGCAATTCAATAAATTCTTATTTGAGGGCAGGAATGGAGAATATATAATTTAGAATCCCCCCATCTTAGTAGGAAACTACCAACCCACATTAAAATGCTTGATATTAAGGTGGTTTATCAAACCATACAAATGAAAAAAATCAGAGGAGGCCTAGAACTCAGAGGATCTGGCCATTTCTACTGTTCTGTCCATGGCTTCTGTCAACTCTCCCATTCTGGATAGCATATTTATCCTTGCATTGCCTGTCCACTTAGTAGCAAATGGCTTCATCGGTGACAGATACTATTTTTATATAACATCACCACCTGAGGAAAAGAAAAACAATATTTAAACATGGAAAATTAACTATATATTTACACCAGTAGCTAGGAGATAGAGAGTGAAAGCGAAACTGCCTAAGCCAATTGCAGTCCATCTTTGTCAATGGGTGGCTTCTATCCTACTCTGACTACTAATAGGGAAATTTCTAAAGTTGAGGGTGGAGGTTGAATGGCAAAGGGTTTCTCCAGTATTCTACAAATGAAAAGAAGAAAATGATGGAAGGATGGAGAGAAGAAAGGGGAGAAGTAAAAGAAGGGTGAGAAGAAAGAAAAGAAGCAGAGAATGAGGGAAAATATGAGAAAGGAAAGCCCAAACCTCAGCTTATTCAAAATACAGGGAAGATAAAATACATTTAGACCAGAGAGAAGAATCAACAAATGAAGCACCAACAAGCTATCTATCCTGTGACAGCCTCTGAGATTTTGCAACACCCTATTTCTATGGCTTATTCTATATTTTATTAAACTAAAGCTAGGTAGATATATACAGAAGCAAACTGATTGATGGTGTCCTACAAAGAGATATTAGAGACAGATCTTATGCATTCGGGGCTACTAGATGACCTATCTAAATCATCCCCAGTTTCTTTTTATTTTAGTTTATTCGTTTGCTAAAGAAAGAGGTATGGGGGTCTTACTCGGTAGCTTAGGCTAGCTTGACCTTGTGGACTTTGTGCCTCAGCTTTTGAAGCCCTGATTTTACAGATGTGCCCCAACATGCCTGGCTTTATCCCATTTAACACAACCATTGTTCCAGGAGTATGAAAGTTCAGAAGAGAGCAAAACATGCTGAAAAAATGGAATAAATACTGAAAGTGTCAAGAACATAGTATCAGAGGACCCAAGTTCAAAATTTTCTTCCAAATATACAAGTTTAATCACATCACATAACTTTCTGTCTATGAAATACTGTGCCTATAAAGTAAAGATTCTAAGTACAGCAGGTTGTTATTGGAATGACTATATAATCAGCTGTAATAAATACTTTATAAGCATTAACTTCTTTACTCCTTAAGAGTTTCTGGTCCTTGGTCCTATGAAGGCTCAATAGATGCCCCAGTATAGGGATATCGAGGGAGGGTAGGTAGGAGTGTGTTGGGTGGAGGAACATCCTCATAGACGCAGAGGGAGGGGGGAGGGGATAGGGGTTTTCTGGTGGGGGGGCGGAGCTAGGAAAGAGAATAACATTTGAAATGTAAATAAAGAATATATTCAATAAAAAAAGTAAATAAAATTGAAATAAGTATAAGATAAAAAATAGAGAGAGAGAGAGAGAGAGAGAGAGAGAGAGAGAGAGAGAGAGAGAGAGAGTGACATGTCTGGCATAATGTCTGGTAAACAGAGGAGACAGGCAAAATTCTGAGTCTGAGACCAGCCTGCTTCTACTGAGCAAATGCCAAGACAGTCAGGGCTACACAGAGAAAGCCTGTGTCAGGAAAACGTATCTCCTACTTTGGGGGCTGGAGAGATGGCTCAGTGATTAACAACTGCTCTTCCAGAGGTTCTGAGATCAATTCCTAGCAACCACATGCATGTCTCAAAGCCATCTGTAATAGAATTTGATGCTTTTTTTTCTGGTATGTCTGAAGACAGCTACAGTGTACTCATATAAAAAAATAAATCTTTTCTTAAAAAGAGTTTCTGTTAAGGAAATGCCTTTTGACCAATTATAGAACACTCAATTTCAGGTGCAGATAAAGCACGTAAACCAGACCTAAAGTCCCCTATACTTTATTTAACACTTGTTAGCTCCCATGACAAACTCTGAATTCTACTACATTCTTTTCTGTGCTTTACTTTCCCACACCAAATATTTGTTCTCTTTTAAAATAGCACTGCCTCTAGTGAACCAGATGCTTGAGAGAGCCAGGGAAGCAGAGTTAAGGAGAAGGAAGAGATGGGCATTTAGATAAGTTATTCATGGTAGAGTTGTCCTTACAGGTGGATATCACAGGAATTTTGCATATGAGTCTCTGTCGGCAAAATAGATGAGGCAGTCACACCTTTCTCTTTTTTTTTCCTCTTGCCCAATCTCAGTTGTTCTTGTTCTTGTCTAACACAATATGTGGATCTGCAAGAAGGATGAAGGTTTTAAGGTTTAGTCGCCATCTCAGAACTTGTTTTCAGATGCTCCAGAACCACTTTCAGGAATGTTCATCATTCCGAATTTGAATTCTTTCAATTCTAGGGACAAATTCTTAATTTCTCTGCCCCAGTGAGTAAGCTGGCCAGATAATCCCAACACTGATCTGCCTTGATGGGCCTGGATGAATGTGCAGCTGTTCATTTCAACTCTGTACTCTCCCATTTTCATATTTTGTGAATTTACTTATTAAGGCCCAATTCAATTACCTTTTAATGGCATTCCAATAATAAATTGTTAACATATGATGAATAGGCTTTTTGCTTATTTTTCTCGTTAATTGATTTATATGACTATGGTATAATATGGTGACAATAGATCCAGAATCTATGTTTGAGGACACAAAAGTGCAGTGTAGGCAACAACTTGATGTTTGGCTCTAATTTCCTCTGAGGGAAAGAAGTGCTGACTGTGTCAGTCTGGCACAGTGTGTAGAAATGGGGGTGATACCATGTATAAATAATGAATTACTAATAAGCTAGTTAATAAAATGAAGGCCATTCATTCTTGAGGCAGAGAATACTCAAAACAAAGTGAGCTGACAGTAATGAACAAAGTGGCATTAAACTAACAGTTCCTCAAATGATTTCCATAGACCCTTTCTTGTTGAGAAGGTAAAAGGGGCAAGATTTTCTTGTCACTAAATACAAGTGATTTTGAGTTATCTTGCAATTAAAACAAATAAGCAATAGTAGTTAACTTTTTGCCTATATCTGACTCCTTTGTTTTCTCCATATATTTACTAGCATCCAAGATACGGAAAGTATTTCATTGAACACACCACTCTCTGCCATAAGGCACCCTTGTATCTTCTAATCACAGCACTATGTTGTGCCTCATGAGAACACAGGGAATAAAGGGAACTATGATCTCAAAAGTATCAAAACAAATTATTTCAAAATACTAATACCCCAAGGGAAAGATGACATCATCTTCATTAGGATGCTAATGATATCAACTATATGCTTAATCATTACTTCAGGAATACTGCCTCTCCAGATGCATATGCAGCAGAGGATGGCCTTGTTGGACATCAAAGGGAGGAGAGGCCCTTGGTCCTGAGAAGGCTATATTCCCCAGTATAGGGGAATGCCAGGTCAGGGAAGTGGGAGTGGGTGGATTGGTGAGCAGGGGGAGAGGGGATGGTATAGGGGATATTTGGGGGGGGGGCGGGAACCAGGAAAGGGAATAACATTTGAAATGTAAATAAAGAATATATCTAATAAAAATATGCTAATCATGAAGGGGTATGTGTAGGTGGAGCAAGTTTTCAGTTAGTGAATGAAATGTTCAGGTTTTAAATTCAGCACAGTGGTGACCATAAAGTCAAAAGTTTAGTCTAAATATTCAATTGAACTATAGGTCTTCCTTATTCGCGTCTCCCAATGGATTCTTTTAGCTTCCTAAGTTTAGGGTCCCTTTATTCTCTGTCACTTTGCTAATGGTTTGACTTGGTGTGGACAGACTAAGACAAAAGTGAAAACCTGCCAAGTTTTAGCTTAGAAATAGAGACTGTGTGTGCCCCTGCTCTATCTTCTGGAGTTCTTCTAGACTGCCATGTGAAAACTTTCTAGGGATGCACCACCACATGGAGCAGAGATCATTGTCTCACATTAGATTGCTGAACAACTTGCTGTGAGAACATTGCCAAGATTAGCAAGCCTGTTTGACCTATCCACTGACCTTAAGTAGATGAGCAAACTCAACTTAGGCCATAAGTACCAGTCAGCCAGCCTGAAGCTACACAGAGAATAGTAAATGCTAGTGCTTTGGGAAAAAAAAAAGAATACTGCCTCACTAATGGTTAATGGAGAGCCCTGTGACTGGTCAACTTGCTGGGGATAAATTGCTTTTGAAGTTCAATTCTAAATGGGATCGCTCTCTTTCCACTTCAAAGGCTCAGGAGTCTTGCAGAAGAGGATGTGGAAAGAGTGTAAGACCTGGATGATGCAGAGTTGTGCTATGAAATGCTTTTCCCGGACATGGTGTGACCTTCACATTAATAAACTCAAAGCAGCTCTGGTTACCTGCCTAAGACCTGCACACAATGGGGTCCTTCAGCATTCCAGTGTGGATAGAAAGAGGTGCAACTGCCTGGGGTCTCATCCCTCCTCAAGGAGTAGCTATGGTGAGGGTGAGAAAGGAAATAATGGGGATGGGGGATTTTTCACCTTCGGTAGTGTAGACGCTGCTCCAGTGAATAGCCCCTGTCCTTGCTCACGCAAGAAACTCTAATTAAAGTAATGGGTAAGAAAACAAAGAAGAAGACATGGAAATAAGAGAGGGGGTTAGAAAGAAGAGGTTCACCAGTATTGGTGCGAGAAAGGGTAATGGGGGTGAAGAATAAACAAAGTAAATTATATACATGCGTGACACTGGTAAAGAGTAATAGATAATAAAAAACTAACACCACCTTGCAGTTAGTAATTCTTCAGTAAACATTTATTTTGTGCTAATTCTTCTGCTATTGGAAAGCATATTATCTTTATTCTCATATTCTCCCAGGTGTTTATCAGGTAAACTATTCTCCTAGCTGTGAAGGTATCAGAAAAGAATGAAGCTAACATCAGCTAAAACTTTTAGGGGAAATATAATAAATGGAGAAATGTATTACTTATCTTAGTAACAATGTAACAGTGTAATCGTGTTTTCCAGCACATGAGTGTGTGATCATCTATAGACACATACTCACTCAAAACCTTTATCCATCCCTCAATAAACTTGATGTCTCTCCTCTACACTGTGTTCCATCCTTTCCACCCAAGACATCTGACCTACATTATAGTTATGGCAACTGAACGCAGTATAATAGCCTGTAACTCCACACAGACTGTATTGAGTACTGCTGTCAGTGGGGTGCTAAGCCACAGGATGGTTGGCGAAAGGCACATGAAAGGAGACATGTGCCAAAGTAGGTAACAGTTCCAACAGTAGAATTGGACTGATTAATCTTGAAGCTTGGCTTTGATGCTTAGGAAGTAGTGGTTTTACACAAATTGTTCAGCTCCTCTGACATCATTTCCCTAGTTGTAAACTTTTTTCACATGAAATTCACAACAAGATTAAATAACAAGATCCAAGCACCTAACTCTATATGGGTACTTAGAATACTTGACAATAATTTGAAATGTTCCTTGGATATTTAACAGATTAAAAGTAATAGCACATGACAATGCTAGCTGAGAGATGTCAACAAATCTCTAAGCAAGCATAGACAAGGAACCAATTCCACTAGCCTGGAGGGTATGGGCTTCAAGGAACATTCCCCTGAGCTGTTGTTGTTACTGTTTGTTTGTTTATTGTCATTAAGAGTTGGGAATGAGCCATTGACAGACAAGGGAGACAGGCATGGCCCTCTAATTCAGTGGTTCTCTAGCTTCCTGGTACTGTGACTCTTTAACACAGTTCCTCAGGTTATGGTGACCCACAACCCCAAGATTATTTTTGTTGCTACTTCATAACTGTAATTTTGCTACTGTTATGAATTATAATGTAAATGTCTGTGTTTTCCAATGATCCTGGGCAACTTCTGTGAAAGGGTGGTTTGATCCCCAAAAGGGGTCATGCTCCAAAGATTGAGAACAAGTGCATTAGAGTATCAAGTACAGTGACAGGAGCAAACTCATGTCACATGAAATGACATGTCACAACAAGAGAAGGACAAATCAGGTTGTGTATTTGTTGTCTTTTATAAAACTTTGGGTGGGAGCACCTCAGTGGGCCCAGTCAAGGTATTCCCCTAAGGGATCACCACCATTTGACAGGTCTAGTACAAAAGGAACTTTATTTGGGAGAAGGGAAGGGAACCTGGAGAAGGAATTGAGGTGGAGAAAGGAGGGGAATGGAGAAGGACAGGAAGAAAGAGAAGAGAGAGGGAGAGGGGAAGAGAGGAAGAGAGCAAGAGAGGGAGAGGACTTCCCTTCCGGCTGCCATCTGCAGCAGGGAACCAGGCAGCTCCAAAGCCTTTGGTGTTTAGCCCGCCAGGAAAGAGTGATCTCCCAGCAGCGACTTTTACTTCTGGCGGCAGAGGTGAGATCTCCACTTTCTCTCTCGAGAGGAGCAGCTAGGAGAGCACAGGGCAAATGATCAGTGGAGCTGCTGGGACAGGAGTCTTCCCTTCTGGCCGACATTTGCTTCAGGGAACCAGTCAGCTCTAAAGCCTTTCTGTGCACAGACCCTGCCAGAAGAGAGTTGGTCTCCCAGGAGTACAGACACAGGCTTACAGGCCCATAGGAGGGACAAGCACCAGCCAGAGACAGCAAGACCAACTAACACCAGAGATAACCAGATGGTGAAAGGCAAGCACAAGAACCCTATCAACAGAAACCAAGGCTACTTGGCAACATCAGAGCCCAGTTCTCCCACCACAGCAAGTCCTGGATATACCAACACACTGGAAAAACAAGAGTTGGATTTAAAGTCTCATCTCACAATGCTGTTAGAGGACATCAAGAAGGATATAAATAACTCCCTTAAAGAAATACAGGAGAACATGGGTCAAAAGGTAAAAGCCCTTGAAGAGGAAACACAAAAATCCCTTAAAGAAATACAGGAGAGCATGGGTCAACAGGTAGAGGCCCTTAAAGAGGAAACACAAAAATTCCTTAAAGAATTACAGGAGAACACAAACAAACAAGTGAAGAAACTGAACAAAACCATCCAGGATCTAAAAATGGAAGTAGAAACAATAAAGAAATCACAAAGTGAGACATCTCTGGAGATAGAAAATCTTGGAAAGAATTCAGGAGTCATAGATGTACGCATCAAGAACAGAATACTAGAGATAGAAGAAAGAATCTCAGGAGCTGAAGATACCATAGAAAACATTGACTCAACAGTTAAAGAAAATGCAAAATGCAAAAAGCTCCTGAGCCAAAACATCCAGGAAATCCAGGACACAATGAGAAGACCAAACCCAAGGATAATAGGTATAGAAGAATGTGAAGATTCCCAACTTACAGGGCCAGTAAATATCTTCAACAAAATTATAGAAGAAAACTTCCCTAACCTAAAGAAAGAGATGTCCATGAACATACAAGAAGTCTAAAAAAAAAAAAAAAAAAGAAGTCTATAGAACTCCAAACAGACTGGACCAGAGCAGAAATTCCTCCTGTCACATAATAATCAAAACACCAAATGCACTAAACAAAGAAAGAGTATTAAAAGCAGTAAGGGGGAAAGGTCAAGTAACCTATAAAGGCAGGCCTATCAGAATTACACCAGACTTCTCACCTGAGATGATGAAAGCTAGAAGATCCTGGGCAGATCTCATACAGACCCTAAGAGAACACAAATGCCAGCCCAAACTACTATACCCAGCAAAACTCTCAGTTACCATAGATGGAGAAAACAAGATATTCTATGATAAAACCAAATTTACGCAATATCTTTCCACAAATCCAGCCCTACAAAGGCTAATAGATGGAAAACGCCAACACAAGGAGGGAAACTACACCCTAGAAAAAGCAAGAAAGTAATCTTTTTCCAACAAACCCAAAAGAAAGTAACCACACAAACATAAAAATAACATCAAAAATAATAGGAAGCAACAATCACTATTCCTTAATATCTTATAACATCAATGGACTCAATTCCCTAACAAAAAACATAGTCTAACCAAATATTTTTCATGTAAATCTTCAATTAAATTTCATGTAATCAGAAAATGTTTGTGATTTCTCTTTCAATCAATTTAGTAATGTTTTTTATGTCTACCATTTTAACTGTAGTATTTTCCATGATAATCTTTAATTTTAACATTTTTTCTATATATTTCTTCAATTTTATCAGAAATATTTTCCATGTAAATCTTCAATAAAAAATGTTAATAATTCCACTTTCAATCAACTTAGGAATATTTTTATTCCTACCACTTTATCTGTATAATTTTTCTGTGAAATAGTCGATCCTAACATGTTTTTGTATATATTTCATCAATTTTATCAGAGATATCTTCCACGTAAATCTTCAACTTTATCAGAAAATGTTTATAATTCCACTTTCAATCAACTTAGAAATATTTTTATGCCTACCATTTTATCTGTAATTTTCCATGATAATCTTCAATTTTAATGTTATTTTATATTTTTCTACAGTTTTATTAGAAATATTTTCCATGTAAATCTTCAATTCTATCATAAAATGTTTCTACTTCCTTTTTCAATTTATTTAGCAATGTTTTTATGTCTACCATTTTATTCTTTAATTTCCATGAAAATTGTCAATCTTAATGTGTTTTTTCTAAATGCTTCTTCAATTTTGTCAGAAACATTTTCCATGTAAATCTTCAATTTTATCATAAAATGTTTTTACTTCCTTTTTCAATAAAAAAAAATTTAAAAAAAAAAGAAGAAGAAGACGAGGGAGAGAAAGGAAGAGGCTAGCCAGAAACATGTGGGAACAGAGAGAACGAGAAGATGGAGAGAGAAGAGCTGTAAGAGCCATCTTCTTTTAAGTGTAGCTCCTGGCGCATACCTGGTAGGCAGAAATGCAAGCTGTTGCTAGGTAGTTCTTGGAGAGAACCTAGAGGGATTGCCAACAATATTAGTTTTCTAAAGTTGTCATAGCAAAGTGAGACAAACTGAGTCTCTCAGAACAAGATTTACTGTCTCAGGATTATAGAATTGAAACACATAAAAGTATTTTTTAAAAGTTATTCAGTTTGTGTATATGCATGTTTGCTTCTATTAATTTCTGTGCAGTACTTTGTGCCTAGTATGCTTGGAGTCCAGATGAGAGCACTGGATCTCCCGGAACTCTTGAGTTGCAGGTGGTTGTGAGGTCCCCATGCAGGTGCTTGGAGCCAACCTTGGGTCCTTTGTAAGAACAAGTGCTCTTAACTGCTGAGCCATTTGTACAACCCCAAGACACACAAAATTCATATACCAATAGGAAGGGACCCTTCAAAAGGTGTGGCAAAGTCCTCCTTGTTTCTTAGGTTCTGGCACACTGTCTCTGGTATTGACCCACTCCATGCCAGTGTCTTCATACTGAGATCTTCCTGAACCTTCACACAATCTTCTCTCTATGCATATCTGTCTCTGTATTCACATTTCCTTTTCTATCAGAATATTAGACAGGCTGGATTGCAGCCTCTCAGCCTCAGCAGACCCTGCCTTTCACTTGTGAAGCTCCCAGCTCTCGATCAGTTCATATTTTGAGGTGCTGGGGTTTAGGACGCCAGGATGTGTCTTTCACAAGACTAAGACCAGCTGTCTGATTTGAGGTCATTGTTCACAGAGAAAAAGGATGGACAAGTTGCCACACAGGCAGGGCATCTTCAAGGCTGGAATAGAATGCTGTGCTGTGTAACTTTTGCAGAAAATTAAGGAAAACCAGTGGAATAGTTTATCAGATCATGTTCTTAAAAAACACCCCAGGAAACTGTTGAGGAGGAAGTTGACAGCAGAGAACATGGAAAGAAGAGCACCATGAGTGAGTCTTCCTGCTACTCATCAGAGATCTGCGGTATCCATCTTGGTGCAGGGTACAGGTCTGCAACAAGAAGGGAAAATATAGATGAGATTTGGGCAGCACCATAGACTGGAAACTGTTCCTTAGGCCTCCATCTCCTCCAGAGGCCAGCTTCCCAATTTTTTTCTTCTTATTTAATTCCCTTCACAATATCAACACCATGCCTTATGTCTTAAGTCAGGCTACCTAAATAAAATACCAAAGACCGTGTATATAATAATTGCCTACTTACTGCTAAAATGCCCATCTCCAATAATTTAGCAGGTTAGAAATGCAAAATGCAAACTTTAAGACATACAGACATTCAGTTTTTTATACCATGAGCTCAGTGAGGATTTGAAATGTCTAACAAGATGAAAAGATTAAAGAATCTACTGTTATAGAGATTAAACTCACAGTCTATGTTACATTTTAAATTCAGATAAACAATTTTTATTTTTAAGATCTTTTATTTATTTTTATTTTATGTGTATGTGTCTCTGTCTGTTTATATGCACTTGAAAGCCAGAAGATGTCAGATTCCCTGGAACTGGAGTTAGAAATGGTAGGTGACTGTATGGGTGCTGGGAACAGAATCCATTTAGGTTCTCTGCAAGAGCAGTGAGTGCTCATGACTATTGAACCATCTCTTCCCCCTGATAGAGCATATTTTTCAATGCACACGTAAAACAATAAAAACATTTTTGTTTATCTCAAATTTGATAGAGGGTCCTGTGTTATTTGCTGTATATGGAAACCATGAGAAGATAAATTAAGGTACATGATTCTCTTATTTTTCATTTTTAACAGTGACAGGGTAGCTGGCCTCAAATCCACTCTATATCCAAGGATGACCTTACACTGCTGATTATCCTGTCTCATGTCCTGAGGGCTAGGATTACAGTTGTGTGCTGCTACACCTGGTTTATGCATTCCTAGGGATAGAGCCCAAGACTTCACGCTTCACGCACGCTAAGGAAGCACTCTACCCACTGAGAGGCACTCCCAACCTCAATGTGTCTCTAAATGCAACAAAAACTCCTCACATTTAAAGCTTGTATGCAACACTTGGGTGTATTTATATGTAACAGTTCAATATTTACCTGAAGTTGAAATCTTACCAGACATCCTATGAATCATGAATCTAGCAGCCTTAATTAGAATAATTGGCTGGATTGGAAACAATAAGGAAATTTTCTAAAGAACGTAAGTAAAAAAAACCAACATTTTATTTTCTAGTTAAGTAAAAATTGTAGTTCTCTAACAGAACATTTTGGGACAGAGATTGTATCTTATTTATTGTATCTTATCTTCTTCCAGTGTTTATAGAGGCATGAAAGAAAGAAAGAAAGAAAGAAAGAAAGAAAGAAAGAAAGAAAGAAAGAAAGAAAGAAAGAAAAAGACAAAATAAAACAAAACAAAATCAGACATGTTTGGTGCATACCTGTAATCCTAGGACCAGGAAGGCTGAGACAATGTCTTAGTTATGGGTATTATTGTTGTGATAAACAGTATGACCAAAACAACTTGGGGAGAAAAGGGTTTATTTGACTCACACTTCTACATCATTGTTCATCACTGAAGGAAATTACGGTAGGAAGTCAAACAGAGTAGGAAATGGAAGGCAGGAAATGATGCAGAGGCCATGCAGGGGTTACTGCTTAATGACTTCCTCATCCTATAGAAGACAGGACTGGGTAGCCCACAATGGGCTAAGCCCTCCCTTATCAGTGGTGGATAGCTCTGTGATGAACTAGAAACCTAGGAAAAGAGAAACTCCCAGGAACCTATAAGTGTGACCCTAGCTAAGACTCCTAGCAATACAGGATATGGAACCTGAAATGGCCACCTCCTGTAATAAGGGAAGACTTCCAATGGAGAGATGGGAACACTAATGCACCCACAAAACCTTCAATTTACAAGTTGTTCTGCCTACCAAGATGTTCAGGGATAAAGATGGAGCAGAAATTGAGGTAATGGCCAACTGATGACTGGCCCAACTTGAGACCCATGCCATGAAAGACAGAGCCCACCCGGACACTATCAATGATATTCTGCTTCACTTGAAGAGAAAAAGCTAGATAACTGTCTTCTGAGAGGCTTCACCCAGCAGCTGATGGAGACAGATGCAGAGATTCACAGCCAAATATCATGCTGAGTTCAGAGAATCTTGAGGGGTGAGGGGGATGAGCTAAAAGGATTGAAGGAGCCAGAAGGGTCAAGGACACCATAAGAAAACTTAGAGAATCAACTAACCTGGGCCCATAAGGACTCACAGAGACTGAACCGCCAACTGAAGAGCATGCATGGGATGGCTCTAGGCCCCCTACACATATGTTACAGATGTACAGCTTGGTCTTCATGTGAGCCCCCTAACAACTGTGTCAGGGCTGTCTCTGACTCCATTACTTGCCTCTGGACCCCTTTCCCCTAACTTAGCTGCCTTGTGTAGGCTCCTAGTTCTACTGCAACGTGTTATGCCAAGAAGGGTTGAAATCCATAAGAGGCCTCTCGTTCTCTGAGGAGAAAAGGATGGAGAATAGGGTGGGGAGTTGGGGAGTAGGTTAGAGGGAGGAAATGGGAGGACAGGAGGGAGAAAAAACTGTGATCGGGATGTAAAGTAAGTTAATTAATTTTAAAAAGGTACAGATGTATTTATTTTAAAAAATGGAAAAAAAGAAAGAAAGAACAAAAAGAAAATATCCAGTAAGCTTGTATGCTTACAGCCCAATCTTTTAGAGGCATTTCCCCAATTGAAGCTCCCTCCTTTCTGATGACTCTAGCTTGTATCAAGTTGACATAAAACTAGCTAGCACAAGCAGGAAGACTGCAAACTAGAGGACCTGCCACATAAACTGAGATTCTGTCTTGAAAGAACCCAAAAAACATTATCTAGTAAGAGTTTACTGGAGCCAAAGACTAAGAAATTAGAAAATTTTAAGAGATTAGAAAATTTAGAAATTAGAAATTAGAAAATTTAAGCAGAAACACCATTGCTGTCCCAACTCCAATGCTCCAGGTTTCTAGAAGGGTCTAGAACAGAAGTCCTATTTTAACTCAAAGAATCCTGAAGGTTTTATACTAAGAGTAATAGGTACAACTTGGCATGTTATAGGCTGACAGCCTTCTCTTAGAGCCTACCATGTTAGTCCTGAGGTGTGTGGCATGTGGCAAAGAGGCTAGTACCCCATCCATCTCAGTGGTTATTGAGACTCTAATCCTGCTAGCAAAGGTATGAGGAGAAAGAGTCTCTCTTGGCTACTTTACTCTCCATGGAACTCGGTGCCCAGATATTCTTGCCCTAGCTCTTTGTCCAGCCTCCTGTCCTAGGTGTGATATCTTTGGTCATTTTATAGCCATTTCCCACGCATGAGGGAATTACCCTATAGTGAGAGCACCCTGTTCCACTAGAAAGTCTGGACTTGCTTCAGGTTGAGGCTGTCAGACGTTGACATCTGCACAGTGGTGCACATTTCTCTGATGTTCACTGTCTGAATTTCACAGGACACATTTTTTACTTACCATTTAAGCCTCAAATGTTCAGTTAGATCCTAATCCAGGAGCTTAATGCATTTGATGCAATGTTTGTTTTGGATTCCGATGGAAACCTTGAAAAAGCCAACAGTAAACAAAATCTTCTCTGGCCCATTATCTACATAAGTTATTCTTCCCTACAAAGCTGCTGAAGTAGGAGCAGGGTCTTTCTACCTTAGCAACAAGCTCTCAAGCTCATGAGCATGTAGGATTCCCCCTCACTGGTGTTCCCACCTGGCTTTCACAAAAGTAGCAGCATTCATTCTATCACATCTTTCTTGCATATGTTTTCTTTCCTAGTAGAGCATCCTTGGATAACACACTTGCTGAAGATCTGCCTAACCACACTTTTCCTGGGGGTTTAGTGGTTTGTTTTCTTTTCAATGTTGGAGATGGAACTTAAGGACCCATGCATGTAAGGCAGTACTTTACCACTGAGCTACATCCCAACCACACCATAGGTGTTCAGATATTCACTTCCTTCCCGGATGAAAGTGTATTTGGCTTTTGAGTGAATATAAGCCCAGAGTTAGCACCAAACCAGCTGTCCTTAAGAAAATTCGACTGTATTTCTTTTCTTCTACTTCCAGGGTCATTCCAGGTTGTATCTATGTCTCTTAGTCTAAATCCTCCAGGATTCTGTGAGTCAAAATAGGACTACAGTTTTGGATCCTTCTAGAACCTGAGGATTGGGGTTGGGATAGCAATGTAGTTTTTACTTGATTCTCGTAAACTGATTATGATGCCATTATTAATAACAACAAAAGTTGTGTCATAATGAACTCAATACAGATATGCATAGGGTCACAGGGCATATTTTAATTATTCACTCACTCAGTAACTTCATTAAGAGTAGACTTTTTCAAGCTAAGTTATAACAAGGTAAAGAAATTTTTCTAATAGGTAAGTTAAATATAGATTAAATTGTAATGAATACTCCACGGAGTTTTGTCCTTGAGTTTGTTGTGTTTAAGTGGGCCATTGCTGTAATTAGGTGTCTTTAGGAGGCCTCTTTCAAAACCAGAATAGATCTAAGGACACTTGAGAACTATTCCCTCTGTTCTTAAAGTCAGTACTTTCAAGTTTTCTTCTTATCACCAAGCTTTTTTTTTTAATCTCATCAGGATGGTCCCAAATTACCTCTGTTGGTAAATTATTCAAATCATGTGTTGTGGGGTGGGGAAGGCTTTAAAAAGATTTGTTAAGACAAATTCTTTAGGAAGTCATTAAGGTAAGAGATCTCAGCAGGAGTGGGAGTTGCTTAGATTAGAACAAAGCCTGTTCTCTCCTCTGTCCTTTCTCCTCAATTCTATCTCCAGAGTTATCATTCTCTCTCTCTCTCTCTCTCTCTCTCTCTCTCTCTCTCTCTCTCTCTCTCTCTCTTCTCTTTTGTCTCTAAAGGGGTTAAGGAGAAGACAGGAGAGGAGAGGAGAGGAGAGGAGAGGAGAGGAGAGGAGAGGAGAGGAGAAGAGAGAGATTTAACTAAATGCCATTCAATATAACAAACTCCCCCTCCCCTTTTTGAAAGGAGTATATGAAACCCTATCACTTGCAGGATCATAAAACACTTTCAATGTGGAAGTATAGCCTGGGGGTGAAAAGTCTCATTCTAAGTTCAAGGGTGATTCTAGAGATGATGAAAGTTGAAGAAAATGCTTTCCAGAGATTCTGGGGATGGCAGTACTGGAAGAAACGGAGAAGATGAAGTGCAGTATGTATGTTTCCAGAGATAAACTCAAGAATGATGTTTGTTTTCTAGAAGCACCTATTGTGTTGTAGGGGACAATATTTACTTGCTGCAGAAATTTCATGCTAACAAAAAAACTGTCTATTGAAATATGGATATTAGCAATTGATGATCTCAAAATCCACAGTCTACCTGAATCAATACAGTGGTTCTGCAAGACTCCTGTGTAATTAGCCCTGGTAGTCAGAACATTGCATGAGCCAATTACAGTATTATCCAGGCAGCAGGACACAGAAAGAAGTTCAGAATTTCTACTCAGAAGTTCAGTGCTTTCTCTCCATGTATAACTAATTAATCCAACCCCACACATAATTACAGTAATTTGCATGAAGCTTGGTTTCCATAATTATTGATGTTGGCTATAGTAATCTTACAGTTTCAATTTTCGTTATTGGACAAGACATCAAATCCAGGTTTGAGAAACCCATCCACAAAACTGTCAGGAAAAGATGGCCATGGCAAGCATTTCTCTCAATTCCCTTATAAAAGGAAAACGCAGTATGTGGAAAGAATAGGCTGGATCCTACTACTTTTCTCCAGTCTCTTTCTTTTGCTTTCCCAGCAAAAAGCAGCTTTCTGAGGCCAGAATGTGGCATAGCAAAATATGATGGAAGAGTGACACAAAGAAGTAACCAGTGATGACAGCCAGCTTCCCCAGTGGGAAAATGAATGCTCTTTTAGGAGTCATGTCAAGATCTCTGGAGAAGGTAGGTGTCTTGACTCCTGAAAGATGGCACAGTCCTATTTTCCTCATGACATTTTCCATATAGAAAAGTTTCAAGTTGTCAACAGGTCACAAGGATTCAATGTGCTAAACATAACCACACACATGCTTTGTTGGCCTTATCATTTCTTTTTTGGTTTGGTTTAGCTGTAAAGAGAAGAGTAGCTGCTGGTGGTAGGATGCTGACAATAGAGGTTGTGCATGTGAGAGAGAAAAGGGTGGCTGAGAACTCTCTGAACCTTAAACAAGTCTATTACGAGCCCAAAATTGCTCTGAAACCATAATCTATTTTTAAAAGGTGATATGAATCTAGATGCATACTTCTCTTTCTGGCTCCTTCTCAACTCTTTGAAGTTAGAGTTATATCCACAACTGAGTTGTGGCTATCTTCTTTAGACCTAGGGTTACATTAACTTTTCCTAGACAGAAACGAATAGATTTCTACTGACCCCATCTGGGATGCCAATGACAGAATGGTGCCATGATTCTGCTCTTATCATGAAGCTATTTTTTACAGGAGGGCAAGTGAGGGGGTTTATGTTGATAACAACAAGAATTAAAGATAACGTAGGCAGCCAAATGCAACAATCAAATCATGAAATTATTTATTGAGCAAGACTTGAAAACCAAGAACTTCAGTGTATTGAAGTCAAATACATATATACTCAAAAGACATAGAAAGTGATCTTGTATTTGAATCTAATTTGTTTGGAGTCATAGGATAGGCAAGGTTCATGTCATACTTTTGGAAGTAATTAGACGGTGTTAAAGAAGATAGATTCTGAAGTCCATGATTCTTTTATTGTTGGAGTCTAATTGAAATTTCAGGAAAATCACTATAGAGGCAAGACATAGACTATGGCTTTCAGCTTACCTTGGATAGTGGTTAGTTTTATTATCAACTAGACACAAACTAGAGTCATCTTGGAAAAGGGAAGCTTAATTGAAGAGTTGTCACAGTCAAATTGGTCTGTGCCCTTGTATATGGGGGATTCTCTTGACTGAGGATTGATGAAGATCCAGTCTTATGTGGATAGTTTCATAGTAGGTGCACATGGGCTGTATAAGAAAGCAAGGAAATCAGTACAGTAAGAACAATTCTTTCCTACACGGTCAATACTTGAGGTTCCTACAGCCTTGAATTCCTGCCCTGAATTCCCACAAAATGATGGATTATGACATGGAAGTTGTAAACTACAATAAGTGCTTTCTCCCTCAAGCTGTTTTGGTCAGTGTATCATAGCCCCAGAGAAATAATAAATATTCTTCCCAAACTGTGAGTTTCCATTTCAATGCCCTGAGCTGCATCTGCATGGTTTCCATTTTTGTGGCATGAGATAACCATTCAAGTGAGTCACTGAGTCATCTCACTTTGAGAAGCCCCACTCTGTCTATATACCTATACCACATTTGTCATGTGTTCCAAGGAAGCACAGAGGGTACAAGGTCTCTGTCAAAACTCAAATCAAAGAATCCAAACTAAATAGATACCTACGCCCCCCCCCGTGACAGACCCAATTATTAGGGAACAGCAACACATGATGTTAGGTTTCACTCTCTGCTCCCTCATGAGCTCACAGCCCTTTCTCACACGTGTTACCAGAGATTTTGACTTAGAATAGAAATATACAACCTGGTAGGTTCCTGTTTAGGGACAGACATGAGACCTGAATTTCAGGGTCTTAGAAATGGATTTCTGCTTCCCTGCTTTCATCAGCACACATAGAAACCCAGGACCTTATCTTATCTAATCCAAAATTTCAGCACCTGGTGGAAAATTGGGAAGGTATGGTGGCTTAAGACTCTGTCATTAGAATGCTATAGTTCTTTCACTTATAAAATGAAGGTTTGGACTGACCTCTAAAACCAGCAACTAAAAGTTCTAAGATTCTGGAAGTAATTAAGTACTTTACAAAACCCTGTGGACACAGAACCTCAGTTTGTGCTGCTGTGTGGAAAAAACTTACAACCAACCAGTGGTTAATGTCCAGGCAGAGAAAATAGCAAAGGAAAAGACCACAAAACTTTAAATGTGGCATATGGGAAATGTTTGAAGAACGTAAAGAAGACTAGTGTTTGCAGGGAAGCATGATGGGCAAAAAAAGACCCAGCAGGAGGCCAGCCTCAACCCATAGTGTCTATAGAAGTCCACATTTCATTCCTAGCACAACTTGGAACATCAGCTTCCAACCCAAGATGGATGGAGTGAAGCCATCTGAATGAGCTGCCAAGGTGTATGACTAGGCAGAGGCTGGGAGGATTAAAGCATTTTAGCAGGAGAAAGGAATAGAGAAAACAGAATACAAAAACAGAATACAAAACAGAAACAAAAAAACAGTTAAGGGGTGGGGAAGGAAAAGGCATTTGAGGTAAAGGCGGCATCCTGAATAAAGATGGAATTTTCTTTGGTATTTTTTTCAAAAGCCACTGAGATTTGCTAACATCTAAAATAGGCGGTAAGCAGCTGCACATGAATGAGGAGAGTGAGCAGGTGCTAGGAATGTTGCTGCTCCAGCCACAGCTATGCAGGACCATAAAGCATATGCATTTGATATATGCTAGGATTCTGTATGTCATTAGACCAGTCATGTAGCCAGAAGGCTAGCAGTCTTCCATAGTCTATTTCTCTTTCCAGCATCTAGCATAAGGCTATTGGATGCTTAATATGTATTATTGGGTCGCCTACATTGCTCACAATTTTCTATCTTTGCCAAACAAATCACCCAGATTTGTACCAAGCCAGGTAGATCAAGAAAACTTCTTGTAGGCACTGATAATTACTGCTTAACAGTCAGGGAGGCCACCTCCTTTCTTCTGGCCTATAAAATTATCAAGGCGCCTAGTTTGTTAGAATGACTCACACACACTGCTTGAGTAGAATTTTGTTACTTTACTTGAAGTACAAGGCAACTTCTCCAGGGAAGACAGTGTCATTGGGAATGTTAATACTTGCACAGGGAAAGTAGTTTCCCAAGTGCTTTTGTATATATAATGTTCTACCATAGCAACTTTTAGAGTAGACAATGTAGGTATTATTATTTTTGTTTTATTTTTCTGGAAGCCAAGGCTGAGAGGTTGTGCACCAAATATAGTAGAATCATAATGGAAGATTTGTCACCTGTATCTCCGTCATTGAAGTGGAAAGTTAGGAGGGACACACATACACTACAAGTTTATGATTCAAGTAGGAAAAAAAGCAATGGTCTTTCTCTTCTGAACTTTTATATAAATGATGTTTCTCTTTTTAAAACAAAAATTAATCTGGTCCTTATGTTTTACCAGATACTATTCTAGTCATTGGGGGGCATAAGAGCAATCAAAAGTAACTGTCCTGTTGTTTACATCCTGGTGGAAGATTGACAGCAATCTACTAAATTGTGTTGACTCAAATGATTATATACAGTGTAGGCAATAACAAACCAGGGAGAGTAGTTGGGAGCAGTGTTGGTGAGAGGAGGTGAAGAAGTAAGTAGGCTGCTGAGGAAAAGCATCATTGAGGTCACAGCATTTGACTGAAGGTCTGGGAAAGGCAGTGCTGTGAACTAACAGGAGAGCCAGGAATAGAAAATTAAAAGTAGATAAAATAGCAGTTACCAAAGCCCTGAGAGAGAAGATGTCTGGGTTGTTAGAGAAATGGCACCCTGTGCTCTATATAGATAAGCCAGAAGGGTAAATCGTCAGCTGGGTGAAGTAATGCAGGGGGACTGTATTAGTTCCCTTTTTGTTTCTGTGATAAAATCAATTTATGGAAGAATGTTTATTTTGACTTACAGTTCCAGAAAGGGTGCCTGTAATGGCCAGTGAGGCTGGGACAGGAAGCTGTGAGACCATATCTCAAATGATAAGCAAAAACAAAACAAAACAAACAAACAAAAAAGACATACAAAGTGAACTGGAAGACAAATCCCAGTGAACTCGAATCCCATCCCTGTAAAAGAGTGAGTGGTTCTGATGCTTTGATTTAATTGAGAATCTGTGAGTACTGATGCTGAAGACTCTTGTCCCCAATTAGTTCTTGATCAATCAATAAAGATGCCAGCGGCCAATGGCTGGGCAGAAAGAAAGAGGCAGGACTTTCAGGTTTCCACAGGCTAGGAGAGAGGAGGGGGGGGGGAGAATCGAGATACTTGGGGGAGAAAGATGGAACAGACTCAGAACTGTAGGGGAGATCTTCCAAAATGTAGGCAGAAAAGGAAAGTTACCTACAGAAGGGTTGCTCGAAAATGTCTTGGACAGAAAGACCAATGGGCTTCACAGAAGGTAACCAGGCAACTAAGTTGAAGACAGATTTAGAGATGTTGAGCAAGATATAAAGATAAGGACATGCTAGCCGCAGAAGACTTAGAAGAGCCTAGCCACAGAGCCAAAAAGGCAGCTTAAAAATGAGTTTATGTGTGTATGTGTGTCTTTCATCTGAGGATCGGAGATAGCTCCTGGGCAGGTGTTGGCCTGCTACCAGCACAAAGAAGGACAGCCAAAAAGCTCCCGCTACACACCCGCGGGGCCACACTTCTTCCAGTAAGGATTTAGTGCCTAAAGTTTACATAACATTCCCAGATCAGCGCCACCCACTGTGGATCAAGTGTTCAAATACCTGAGCCTACTGGGGAATGTGTTCTATTTAACCCACCAGAGGGACCAACCTTTCAATACAAGAGCTTTCTTTTGGAGAATGAGGTGAGAAGTAAACAATGATTTATATCAAACCATAACAACAACTTTCTGAAAGTCAATCTGGGGAAAAGAGGACAGAAAAATTGACCAAATAGTTCCCAAGAAACGGTAGGGATTCAGCAATATCCAGTGCTATGTGGTTCTTCTACAGGTTAGATATATTCAGAATTCACTGGCTTCCTGTGCATTCTGCCTGTCTCCCCACTACCCACCTTAGTACAGCAGCAGCACTTCCCACAGCCATAGCCTGGTCTCTAGTTAAGCTTTTATCTCTCTTCCCCAAGTCCATGGTGTCTGACTGTCTTGTGCAGAGGTTCTCAACCTGTCGGTCGCGACCTCTCTAGGGATACTACCAGACACTTTACAATTCATAACCATAATAAAATTATAGTTACAAAGAAGCAACAAAATGATTTTATGGTTGGAGTTCACCACCACATGAGGAACTGTGTTAAAGGGTCTCAGCATTAGGAAGGTTGAGAACCACTGCTCTTGTGTGACATTAACTCTTTTGTGTTCCGCCGAATAGATCCACTCAGCGATTTCTGAGTAAAACTCAACACTTCCCTTTTAGAATAAGCTTGGGGTCAGCTCACTCCTTCTTCCTTTCTCCAACTTGGAAGCTGAAACATGGAACAGCTAAAAAGAATCTCATGCTTTCGCAAACTTGTGCACTTCACATCTGTTTTGTGTTCATGAAGAGTCTCTTCTTTAGGTAGGCTATTGTCCCAAAGCCCACAACCTCCTGGACCAATAGTCGGCATGCGATGTTACATTCTGGCCTGTCATGCCTCCAAAGACTTGTGCTTGCATTCCTTCAGCCTTTTTTTTTTTTTGCTTTTCGAGACAGGGTTTCTCTGTATAGCCCTGGCTGTCCTGGAACTTGCTCTGTAGACCAGGCTGGCCTCGAACTCAGAAATCCGCCTGCCTCTGCCTCCCAAGTGTTGGGATTAAAGGCGTGCGCCACCACCGCCCTCCTTCAGCCTTTGTACCTTGATTTCCAGCTTTATTTTCTCCCATCTAAGATGATCTTCTCTTTTCTTTTCTCCTCTCCTGTGTGGTTGGCTTGAACTCCTCCCACATGGATCCACCTGTACTGTCTCAGATTAAAATGTGTCACACGTAAGATGCTCCTCGGAGTTACTGTCTACACATCCCCAACCATTCCGGTGACTGGGAGGTTTATTTATTTATTTGTAGTTAGTCAGTCAGTTACTTAGTTTTTCTAGAGATGCTTATATGTGTTTGTGGGGGAAGATGTCACCATTATATCTAAGGAGAAAACCTTCTATAGCTTCATGTAGCCTCTGTGAGAAGTTACAAGTGGCTGCCTTTCTATTGGACAATATCCTTCAGAAGCCAGGCCCAGAATATGTCACTGTCCTGATCCAACAGGACCCAACTACTGCAAAGGAGGTGGTAGTAGACTGAGTCAGCTGAGGGGGCTCCCCATCCTTTCCTTGTTGCTCTTTCTCAGGAAACCAAGTCCTACTCTCTTTCTCTCTGCTCCATACATTTCATTATAGCTAGTGCTGAGTCCCCACAAAATGAGGATTTAAAGACACTTAAGACAACAGGTAACCTTGGGAGGTAGGAGGTTGGGGGGATTCTCCAGAATGCACCTTAGAAATAATGGTGCCATCTTCCCCCACAAACACATGTAAGCATCTCTAGAAAAACTAACTGACTGACTGACTGAGGTGAGAGACTCTCAGGACTCAAAGGATGTCCGACAGAGGGGAGAGGGAACTTATAGAGCCCACTTCCAGCAGGAAGACAGGGCATCAAGTGAGGGAGGGGGTTGCCAACCCACAGTCAAAACTCTCACCCATAATTATTCCTGTCTGAAAGAACTACAGGGATGGAAATGGAGAGGAGCCTGTGGAAAAGAAGATCCAGCAGGTCTAAAGTGGGATCCAGCTCAAGGAGGGGTCCTAAGGCCTGGCACCATTATTGAGGCTGTAGAGCACTCACAAAAGGGACCTAGCCTGACCACACTCCGGAAGACCCAACCAGCAGCTGAAAGAGTCAGATGCAGATGTTTGCACCCAACCAATGGACAGAAGCTGCTGACCCCTGTGGTTGAATTAGGAAAAGCTGGAAGAATCTGAGGAGGAGGGCGACCCTGTAGGAGGACCAGCAGTCTCAATTAATCTGGATCCCCCAAGATCTCTCAAACACTGGACCACCAACCAGGCAGCATACATCAGCTGATATGAGGCCCCCAACGCATATACAGCAGAGGACTGTCGGGTCTGTGTTCAATCAGAGATGACATAACTAACTCTCAAGAGACTGGAGGCCCCCCGGGAGTTTAGAGGTCAGGTGGGGTGGGGACTGGAGGGAGGGGACCTCCTGATAGAGACAGATGGGTGGGGAGGAGGTATGGGATGTGGAACAGAGGGTGCATGGGGGTGGGGAATAAAATCTGGAGTGTAAAAAAAAAAAAAAAGACAACATTGTTTTCTGATGGTGGGACCCAGCAAGCTGACAAGAAGGAAAGGTGATAGGTACATTCACAGGGAAAAAAGTATGGTGAAAATGAAATGGGGTCCCTTGGTAGGGGCCAGAATGGTGTTGTTATGGAATCCTTTGCCAAGTATATCAAGTATGAACGTGCTGCTGTGCCTTCCTCACTTCCTGGGAAGGTTCAACATCTAGACATGGGCCAGATGCGAGAACACCCTTCAGCCTACTCAAGCCCAGCCTCTGGCAGGGGAGCCAAACAGGAGAGTCCACCTGGCTATGTGGAAACAAAGCGGTCCTTCTCCCGGCCTGTAGCTTTATGAGTTGGCAGCTTGGAAAAGCCTCTCTTTGATCTTGAGCTTTGAAGGGATCAAACAAGCTGCTTTAATGGGCAGGAACGCAGCTCTGAAAATCCTACCTTTTGTTAGGAAAGCCTTTCTCCTTTCTCCTCCTGGGACAGGTGCAAGTGGAGAAGGAGTCTGCTTTCAAGGCCTGAAGCCAGATGTTCCTTCTGGCGGCAAGTAGACAAAGAGGGTGAAAGTGGGGGGAAAAGGGGGGCGCAGCAATTGCCCAGGCCTTGTCTACAGATGAGCTTGCCTGTTATGGTTAGAGTTAGCTCTTGCCAGTTCTTCCCTCCCTCCCTCCCTCCCTCCCTCCCTCCCTCCCTCCCTCCCTCCCTCCCTCCCTCCCTCCCTCCCTCTCTCTCTCTCTCTCTCTTTCTTTCTTTCTTTCTTTCTTTCTTTCTTTCTTTCTTTCTTTCTTTCTTTCTTTCTTTCTTTCTTTCCAAACCAGTAACTGACTGCTTTGGTGCTAACTGGGCAGCTCTTGCCTTCAAGAGCTTATAGGTTTTGTTTAGGAGAAGGCTCCTAGTTAAATATCGGGATTTAGATTTGCGGTTTTTGAGGAATGGGCCAAGCTTCCCAACACATTCCAGTGTAGTCTCACAGCTGGCTTCTAAATGCCAGAATAGTCTTTAAACAATCATCCCCATCCCTTAACCTTTGCTGCTACTATGATGGCAGAGGTAGAAAGAGAAAAATTGGCTCTGTTTTTTGTTGCCAAGGGACCCATTCCAATAAGGATAAAGTATGAATTGTGAAGCTTATCTGAATAAGTACACTCACTGTGCAAACTAGTTTCCTGATAAGGTAAATACTGTTTCTTTAAAAGTTTCTTCTAGAAACTCTAGGGGAGGTGACTTACAAACACTAAACCATGCAATCTGGTATTTGAAGTTTTGGTGGAGATTTCTTGTCCTTTGGAACTGGGTCTGCTGGGATGGGTTCCGTCTCAGTTACACAACTTAAAGAATGCAGCCCATGGCCAAAGAAGTTAGAACAACTTGAATGCTAGAGTTCCTTCTTAATTTCTGAATGTACTTTCATGTTTTTTTTTTAAATTTTTACATTTCTATTTTTTTATTAAGACAGTCGTTCTCAACCTGTGTGGTGCTACCCCTTTGAAAGTTGGATGACCATTTCACCTATGGCCATCAGAAAACACAGATATTTACATTATGATTCATAACAGTAGCAAATTACAGTTCTGAAGTGGCAACAAAAACAGTTTTATACATGGGGTCACACAACATAAGGTACTGTATCAAAGGGTCATGGTACTATTAGGAAGGTTGAGAATCACTGTGATAAGAGATTAAAAGTACTGATTAAGAGATGATAGAATGCTCAGCCATAAAGGGAACAGATATAATGCATGCCCCTTCCTAGGTTCAGGGATTAGTGTTGAATTGACGCTTGAAGGGGTTTAAGAGTTAGAGGCGAAGGATAAATACAAGGACACATCTGGACACATGTAGACTCGCAACAATTGCAACAGCATGCACAAAACCTGTGTAGTCCCAAGACAGAGCAAATTCCAGCTTAGAAAGGGAGTGATACACACAATCCTACCCTCCCGAGAACAAATTGGTATTGTTAGCTTCCAGGAGAAGGAGAGACAATTTGCTCTAAGAGTGTATGCCCCAATAAGTTGACCTACTCCAGTAGAAGATCACACAATCAAGAATATTTGAGCACAAATTAGTCTTAAGGATTTTGTTGTCATTTTGAAAACAGAGGACACAAACTTGGGTCCCCAGGGAAGCAGATGTAGATCCAGAAAGAGCTAAATGTGGTAAATATGATCAAAACACATCGTCTAAAACTTGAAAACTCTCAAGGAATTAAGAGGGGGGGCGGGTCAAATATATTTTCATCTACATTCCCTTAAATACTTTGATCAAGTGGAATGTTTTGCCATATAAAGACTAATACTCTGTAGAAGTAACCCTTTGGAATTAATCATACTGAAGTGATCCTCCTTCGGATGCCCAATAGCACCCACCTACATGATTTCCTCACAGTTCCTGGGAAACTGTCTTGACGGTGATTCTTTTATTGAGAAAAGTTTGAGAAATTCTTTCTGTGTATCTGTCCTTCCATTCCCATGCAAACATGCAAGCATACAACAATTACTAAAGTGTAGCATGGGATATACCAGAGCAAGGAGGCCCCAGGTAGACAGTATATAAAATAGGTAAGTAAATAAAATGTTTGCTGAAATAAATCATAAGGGAATTTATTTAACAATAAAATTTGTTTTACAACAATCCTTTGTGTGCATCTAATTTCAACATTTAGTAAAGAAAAAAAGGCTAATTTGCATGCTAATTAGACTGATGCTTTTGCTTATTTGGCATTCTGTCTTGGCTACATATTTGATGCTGCAGGACATTGCACATCTTCAGAAGTTTTCAATGTTGATTGATATTTTGATTTTATACACGGTAGTGCTGAGAAACTGGCTTTACACACATAAACACACAGACACATATGTGTGTGTGTGTGTGTGTTACAAAATAGCAAAAATAAAGTGTTTAGGACTGATTCAAACTTTGTTGGAAGTGCTGTCCCCATTTCAAAACAAAATCCATTTAACAAATGTGTGTGCGCGTGTGTGTGTGTGTGTGTGTGTGTGTATAAAATTCATATTTGGTTCAGTGGTTAAGTGTATGGACTATCCTCCCAGAGGTCCTGACTTCAATTCCAAGCACCCACATGATGACTCACAACCATCTGTAATGTGGTTTGATTCCATCTTCTAGTGTGTGTGAAGACCGAACACTCATGTTATATAAAATATATTATATATGTTATTATGATTCATAACATATATAATAGTGTCAAATATGAGTCCAGGAGTTGCAGGTAGTTTTTGCTGGTGTTGTGTGACATGTTAGTATGCACAAATAGTACACACTGTGTGTTCAGAACCACGACAATGACAGTGATGACTTACTATGCAATGTGGGCAGGCCCTGACAGAGACACATTGGATTTTGAATTAATCTCTGGCCATTGCACACTGAGAAATCTTTAACTACTGTTAATCTTTTTTTTTTAATCAAGCCCCAAATTCAGTCATATGGGTTTTCAAGCACAATTTAGGAAACTAGAAACTTTAAAGTTAGACATGCACACCTGCAGTAGCTGCACTATCTAAGCCTGAGGCAGGAGAAGATACAAATTCTGGGTCAGCCTGGAGTACATAGGGAGACGCTGTCTCTTCTCCTGAGAAGAAAGCAGGGAATGTAGGAGAATGGCATGCTGTGTAAAACCAAACTAGGTCTAACTGTCAGCGGACGAGCCCCACACACTTATCGGTCACATCACAAGGAAGATGTGGTACTGGGTGATCACTAGGCTAGAAGTCCTCAGTGAGGTCACAGTTCTTGGCTAAACTGTGCTTTCATAGCTATAATCGCCTCACCTGTAAAATGGGAAGTGACTAAAATAACAGTCATTCCTTTACATAAAGTATCACAGAAGATAAAATCAAACCACACACATACTGTTTGGCCCAGCACATGGCATATTACTAAGAAATTAACCTTGTAATCATTGGGCATTATTATATTATACATAATATAAGATTTGAGGAGATATGAGAACACATGAACAAAGGTGAAAGGTGAAGGGGTGGAGAGAGTCTGCCTGACGCCAACACTCACAAAAAGCCATGGAAACTTGCCGTTCACCTGTTCTGTGTTTCTTTCAGCAGCCCCAGCTTCCTGCATCGGGAGCGAGCATTACTAGGGGTGCTCCCGCCCCAGCCCCTTCAAGCTTTTAAACCTTCTGAGCTCCAGGCTATGGTGCTCAGGGCCCACCTAATTTTCTCAGCAAGCAGATGCAAGGCAGCACAAGAAGGGTTACAGCCCCAAACAAATAAACCTTGCCAAGGCTTGGTGCTGATATGAAATTATAATCAACACATTCATGGAATGGCGGTATTTATCATGTTGTTAGCATTGTAAATTTGTACCATTGTAGATAGAAGTCACACAGCTTGGGGCCCTGTACCTTCACCTATTGTTTTCCCTGTGTTATGATAAATTTCCAGCAACACTTGATTAAAACTGCCAATTTGTTGGGAATAAAGAGAATCTCTCGACACCACCAGGACTAATTACGTTGTCCTTGCCAAAGGGGTAGTTGAATAATTGCATGCGATTATTGCACAGGCATGGCGCTATTCACGTCAGTAGCAAAGCAATGAAGATTGATTCCCTTTAATTAATCATTCAAAAATAGCCCCCTTGTATCATTCCCCAAATAGGAAGGAACATGTTCCTACATCTCTCTTCCAAACGATGCCTGGATGCAATTGGTTCCCTGATGAGATATCAGAACGTGTGTGTGCCTGTCCAAGATAGGAGAACCTACTTTGTAATTGATTGTGGATCCTTTTCCCTAATTCTTTATCCCCAGCCCTGAACTCTCTGTAATCTTAACAGCCTGAAGCACATTTACATAGCTTTCATTAATTGTACTCTGGCTTCTCATTAGAAAGAGAGACAGCGTCTCTTATCTGATTCAATATAGACTATTTGCATTGCTGCTTACATGATATATTGCACTTCCAAAAGGCTTGCTGTTTCACTTGGAGAATCAAACGCTCTGTAAGTCAATATATTATTAGAAGACACTGATGCACTATTATAGATGTCTTGCAAATCTCTCAGTTCTGCCTTGTTTAAATGTTAAGGACATGATGTTAACTTTCTCAGCCCTTAACACATTAGAATATAGGAAATTGGTATCTTGAAATGTGCATGTGTGTTTAATGTTCCTCTATCACTACCACAGTTTAAAGTCCTTGTTTTGATTATATTGAGGTATATATATATATATTGTGGTGGTTGTACATTCCAATTTTCTTCAGGCTAGCCTGGTCTACAGAGCAAGTTCAATGTAAGTCTATACAGAGAAACCTAGTCTCAAAAAAAAAAATCTTTTCTTGTGGTTTTTTGGAAAAAAACAAGAGTTATTCCTGGTGCTAGAAGTGATGATGATGATGATGATGATGATGATGATGATGATGATGATGATGATGAAAGATTGCTTTTTTTTTCTCACTGGGAAATGAAATTGTGACACTGGAAATGTCTACTTTGGATCATATCTCTACTCCTCATACCTGGCTCTTACCACTTCATTTTTCTCTCAGTTTCAGAAAATGTCATATTAATAAGCTGGCATTGTCAATGAGTGTGTGTGTGTGTGTGTGTGTGTGTACTTTTATGTCTCTGTGTATGTATATGTGTGTGTGATGCTTAAAATATGGAGGCCGGAAGACAACCTCTGTTGTCCTTACTCAATTAGTGTCCACCTTGGGTTTTTTTCGGGGGAACAACAAGGTCTTTCATGGCCTGAGCTCACCAAATAAGCTAGGCTGGCGAGCCATTGAGCTGCAGGACTCGCTCTCTGTGCTAATCTATGTCGCCGCCAACACTGAGATTACAAGTGCTTGCCACTGTGCCAAGTTTCATGTCCTAAAAGCTGAACTCAGAGCATCAATGCTTACAAAGCAAGAATTTTATCTGTGGAGCCACCCCAACCCTTGCCCAGCCCCTTGCTTTCATTTTCTTTTAAGTCATTAGAAGAACAAAGTAGTGTCCACCTTAGAACATGTCATCCCCTCCATTTTTGCTGGGTATACCTTCCTCTCCAAATATCCTTGTAGTTCCTGCCAATTTGCCTCTTAAGCCTGTTCTTCCCCTCTTGGTCCTTGTGATCTGTAATGCCCCCAGTAGAGATAAAGCACATGTGAATAGAGGGGATCCATCAGCAGGAGTCCCTCCAGGTGCTGTGCACGCCTGGCACTGTTACACTGATGTTCTTGCTCCTTGTGGTGAACAACTATCTAGGCACGACTTGGAGTTAGTGTACAATCATCTGCCCTCAGGAGTTTCTTCTTAGTAGATTATGGAAACACGGACCTGGTTGCTAGTTCCAAGAGGATCCACCCCAACATGTTGAGTCTACAGATGAGAAAACTGAGGTTCCAGAAGAAGCAGTCGTCTTTCCTATTTATGCTGTTGGGGGCGGGGAGGTATGTGTCTGTGCTTGGTCTGTGACCAAACAAGTCTGAAAAGAGCAACTAAAGGGAGGAACTGCCTACTTTTGACGCGTGGTTCGAGAGTTTTTAGTCCATTGTCCTTGGCAATATGGTTTTGGGTCTGGGGCAAAACTGGATATGAAAGTGGCAGAACAACAAGTATCAAAGGAAGCTATTCCCTAATGATAGGAAGGAAACGAGAGAAAGGTGAACATCAGAAGGATTCGGATGGTGGCAAGATGTAGCCACCATCAATCAACAAGTCCCCAGGGGCTTACTTCCATGGCTAGGCTCAGCCTCCTGTTCCACATCACCTCCCAACAATGCAACTGACTATGAGCCCGTCAACAAGTCTCTGATTAGGTCATCCTTCTTCCTTAAAGCCTAGTAGCTATTAAATAAATTTGTAATACATGAGCCTGTGATGGGAGAGACATGGCACATTCAAACCATAACAACATTATAAAAGAAGGAAAAGGAAGTATTGTATGAACAGAAACCTGGCTCAGGAGACAGATCACAGGCTGTGGACTCTGCCCTGTAGCAGGACCTCAATGCTAACACCAATGTTCTCCCTTTCATTTCTGTTTGCGTGTCAGGTGCCAGGAGAAGACCACAGCTTTTATGGGATTGTGGTAATAATGAGAAGTCATGCAGATAAACCAGTGGGCACATAGCAGACTCATATTAAAATGACATAGTCTTCCCAAAATGGGAGCATGAACAGTCAAGGCTGCTGTGAGCTCACACGTGTAGCTATGTTGCTATGTCGGAACATACTCTTTAGCGTAAGGGGTCCACTATCTCTGGTTCTTAAGCTTTTCTGTGCCTTCTTCTGTTTTGATCACTGAGTCATTTAGACAGAGAGTGTGGCACAGGTGTTCTGCTTAGAACTGAGCAGTCACAGTCTCTTATTCACTGCATATTGATCAGTTCTGGGTCTCAAAAAATCGTAGGCTGTGGGGATCAAACTCAGGTCTTCATGCTCGCATAACATGCACTTTATTGACTGAACTTTTCTCCCAACCCTAAATACTCATGTAAACTAGGATATTAGCTGTTGAAACCCCTTGAGTTCAATTTCTAGAACTGCCGTGATAGAAGATGGCACATGGGACACTTGAACAACAGGACCTTATTGTCTTGTGGTTTCAAGAGTTGCTAGGCTCAGACCCAGGTGTCAGTTAGTTTCTTCTGATGAGACCTCTATCTTTGGCTTGTGCATGACCACAGTCTTCCCCTTTCTGCATTCACATGTTCTTTCTTCTGTGTTTCTGTCCTTATCTCTTCTTACAAGGATACATCTCACTGATGTAAGACCCACTTACATGACATCACTTTGATACATACCTCTAAAGGTTGAGTCCAGGCATAGCTACTTTCTAAAATGCTCAGTATGAGAACATCCATCCATGTATGAATTTGGGGAGGCAGAGATGTAGCACTCATGCTTCATCCTCTCCCACTACACATACCTAAATGATCATCTGTACACACGCAGACACACAGGTACTCAGACACATATTCACAGACATATAGACAGACACATACGCATGGACAGACAGACAGACAGATAGACACACATACACACACACACACACACACAGCACACTGGTAAAGACATGTCTTTAAATATGTATTTTAGGCCAGAGTTGCTGGGTAGGCTTTCCTGAAATGGTTCATATTTTTTCCTCAGGTACCTCCACCCATCACAACACAGCAAGATAAAGACATAAACACAAGATTTTTATATTCCTATGTTTCTGAAATTCCAGGTTCTTTTACTCAAAAAGACCCAAGATTAGATTTTGAGATTTGGGATAAATGATGTCTCTACAGCCTGAGATGCACTCATAACACCCACCTTGATAAATCAGAGAGGAAGCCAACCCTTCCTTTTCTCCTCCTCCCCACTGCTCTTATAGATCTGACTGCAAAGACATTTTAACATATGCTACACCATAGAAATGTATCTCTCTCAGTCCCTCTCTTTCATATATATATATATATATATATATATATATATATATATATATATATACACATATATATTCTAATTTGATGCACTATGGTGGCCTTGACTGTGTTACTGCATTCTTGGATCTTGAGATCGTAACAGTTGATAATCAATACTCTAAATTTAATCTCAAATTCCATGCTGTTTTTCAAAAGAACACTAGCCTTTAAGGTTCGCATTAGGCAATGTAAAGTTTCTTTTGATTTGTCAGTTGGCATCGCCCCTGTATCCCCTTCTGCCTCTTTACTTCCAATGTCTCTCCCACCTGCAAGGGCTGGACCATGTTATGCTATGCCATAAAGTAAAATAAAGCATTTTCTGGCTCCGTAGATTGTGTCTTCTGGGAACCTATTTATCAGAAGGTGCGATACAAAAGGGAGGAAGTGCTGTAGGTAGGCATTATAAATTCCATCTGGGTTTCAGAAGTTGAACCGTCCATTTTATTCTGGAGGGAGATGTTTTCTATATATCTCCTGATTGCCCATTCATTCTTTAATCTTTATACATGAAAAGCTAAAAGCAGAAAGCCAGGGACGAAAATTTTCCCTGCAAATTGTTGAACATTTGCAACAGATATAGAAAATCACAGTGTGAAAAGCTGTTAAAGCTGTGAAAAGCATAAATTGGAGGCACCGCAGGAAGTGGAGGTTTTACATAAGGACAGGGAGCCAGCCAGAGTTTCCAAGGCCATTTGGTAATAAAAGAAATTACGATCCACATAAAGCCCACTTTGGGAAATTTACATTTTGATGGATAACACGCTTATAACAATTAACATGAAATGTTTCTGGTTTACCTGCGACATGTTTCTAATAGAGAGTCTGCGTGCGTCCTCAGCAGAATGTAACTGCTAATATTTGAAGTGCAGGTAATTCCTTGCTTCTCGTTTAGAATACCATAATGCTCGCCTTGCTCCAGGCAAGCGAAAATAAAATCTCAATTAAAATAAAAGCAGGCATGGTTCCAGTTAAGCAACGATCATTTAGAGAATTAATGCAATAAAGCTTCCCCTGCAAACTGCACAGTCAGTGTGGCACTGGAGGAGTGATGTAAGATGGAGATGCCAGTCCCCTGGTCCCACAAAGATGTCCCCTTCCCTAGACTCACCTCCCACTTTACCTCTCAGAACCAGAGCTTCTTAAGGATACAAGAATGAAATTGAATCCATCATCCCTAAGACCTCATCCAGCTTTGAAACGCTGGGCTTTATGATCGAAGTAACTACTGGAAATCCTCATAGCACTGAGAAATAAGAACACTCAAAGGGACTCGGTTGTGCTAAAAGCTAAGCTCAAGAAAATTAAGAAAGTACTACAGGGAGTAGGTACAGAAATTACAAACAGGCAAGTTTACAGCAAATTGGTTTTCTCTGTTTTGTCTGGCTAACACAGCATGTTGGTTCAAAATGCATTAATCTTTTAAGTGTCCAATTTGCAACAAGACATTGCTTTCTTTTTATTTCAATTTTTTCTTGTAACTGACATATAATAAATACATATATTTATGGGGTATAAGAAGGTGCTTTGACTCCCGGTCTTCTTTATCAATCTCCTGCATCCAATTTACATTATTTGCCTGTCTCTATGGAGAGTTGAAGTCAAACTTAGACAGATCCATTCATTAAATCATATGTTGAACTCTAACTCTGGGCCTCAAGCACAGTATTGTGGTTTTAATAGTAAATACGACCCTAGTATCCGGTTGGGTAATTAACACCAGTGAGTATTTCCATATTAGCTGGAACTCTTAGAGGAAGCTCATTTACAAAGCTGGGTTTGTCCAGCTGCCTTTCTCTCTAAAGCAGAGACCAACCACCCCCACCCCAAGAAGCCCAGGACACTACAATTGTCACAGTACCTCTGAAAGTGGGGAGATTTGTCCTTCCTTATCATTATGAATTTTGTTGAGCTCCTGAATTCACAGATGATGTCTCTTGTTCCCCTCTGGGTCAGACAAGCACTTCATTTCTCCGACACAGTGGATGGTTATGGGGATTTTGTTACTTCTAAGAGCATTTTGCACAAAGACAGTGGTTTAAGGCAGATGGAAGAGGGACCTTCTGTCTTTCTAGATGCGCTACTGTCTTGTCTGTGTCTCGTTCCATTTCTTCTGAACACTTCCATTTCTTTCCATCCATGCTCTCTGTTCAGTGCAGTGCCAATCTCTGAATGGGAAAATGAGGCGATCTTTTAGTATTAGTAAAAATGTTCAATAAGTTTGTATTTTTAAGTATCTTTGCTTATTTTTGAGCTGGGTACAAGGGAAGAAGGAAACTATTTATTATAGGAAAGCACCAACATACACATTGCAATATCAGGAGAGGGGATCAAAATAGAAAATACAAATGAAGAGAGCTGGCAAGATGGCTCAGTGAGTAAAGTTGCTTCCTACCAAGACTGACTTAATTCAGGGCACAACTTATCTGCTGCATCAATGGTATCCCCTTTCACCCCAAAACCATTTTATTTGCTGCATCAATGGCATCTCTTACTCCTGACATCATTGTGAACTGCTGATTCATAAGGATTTTGCAATAATAATAATAATAATAATAGATTTTTAAGGACGGAGTTCATGAGTAATATTAGGAAAACAAGATTAGTCATTTTATACCTTATAAATGTAATTGATGTTACAGGGTATAACATGATGAGAAAAATCAGAGATGCCTCAGAGAGCATTTGCTACCTATTATGGGAATACATGGGGAGAGTTTTCGAGTGACTGTCCAACCCTGGTCTTGCATAAACAGCAGAACAACAGCTATCAAATCAGAATCCATTCTATTCATAAATGAAAGTGCAGGTACATACCGAGCATTCAAGTATCAGATGCAGATGCTGACAGACACGAAAAAATACAAATATGCTTTTTAGAATTATTTCTTCCCCATCCCCTTTCTGTGTTCCTTGTATCCTCCCTTCATCAAAAAGGCATTAAACTTGAATATGTGCATACCTTAGATTATGCTTGCATCAGTTGGTGGCTGGGGTGTACTAGGAATAGCACCATAGACTATTAGATCAACAAAATAAACATAAAGAAATTAAAATAAATACAAAACTCAATGCTAAAGTGCTTTCCTAGCATGTGTGGAAATATAAGGTCTTGGGCAAAACCTTAGTACTGGAAAAGAAAAAGAAAGAAAAATCAAGAGAACAAGGTTTCCCTTCTTTGGGAGAAAAAAAAATACAGTTATTAGTAAAAGAGTAAAACTAGAATGAAAGCTGTGGTGTTGTCTTAAAATTGGAAACTAGTTTAAATTTAATGTATACATATATACATATATGCATACATAGATATACATAAAAATCATATACACATGTGCATATACATATATATACATACACACATGCACAGACATGTGCAAATACATGCACATACACATATATCATATATATGATATATATCATATCATGTATATATACATATATATGTATATGTATATACAGACACACACGCACACACATTGCAAAGCACTGGAATCTGTTCTATTTCAAAATATGCCAATTTGGCTTAAGATATATTTTAAGCTGAAGTCAGTTGATACAAAACAAATATACCAGGAAAATGTGTTTTTGGCTCTTCTGCTTTGGATATGCAATGTCTTTGTATGACGAAGGCTTGGTCCCCATCACAGAGTCAGAGGAAAACTCAGGGGATGAGATTGGGTGGGATGCATGTTTTTAGAGATTTTCATTTGTATTTCTCTTGTTAATCTATTTATTTGTTTGTTTGTTTATTATATGTAAGTACACTGTAGCTGTTTTCAGACATTCCAGACGAGGTCATCAGATCTCATTACAAATGGTTGTGAGTCACCATGTGGTTGCTGGGATTTGAACTCAGGACCTCTGGAAGAGCAGTTGGTGCTCTTAACCGCTGAGCCATCTCTCCAGCCCTTGTTATTCTATCTTTTTTAAGAAATATATGGAGGTATGATCAGAGAAGATAAGATGGACAAAGGAGAAAAAGGTATTTTCTTCCATCTAATATAAAATCAATATACTTGTAGGTGTTGAGCTTTGGTTTGGTGCTATGTACTGTAATGCTAAATACTGGTTCCCAAGATCTGGTTGCACCCAGGGATGAGTTAATCTTCATATACACCAAATGATGCTATGTAAACTTGCTCCTTAATTTAAAACTATTGGTTTACCAAAGAGCAAATATCTGCTGGGCTTAAGCCAGAGGGGAGCTCTTCATTCTCATAGGAGAAGGTGATGGAGAAATCTGTGTGAGGGGGTACTAAGAGGAGAGGAAAGGTTGATAAGTGGCACTAATTAGAAAAAACAAAAACAGAACTATTGGTTGAATAAAGATGCCTACAGCCTGTAGCTAAAGTGAAGAGAGATAGGCTTAGGGTTGGAAGACCATGAGAAAAGAGGGGAGAGGAGGGAAGAGGAGGGGAAAGGGGAGGGGAGATGAGAGGGGAGGGAGGAAGGGGAGAGGAAGGGAGGGGAGGGGGATGAGAGGGGAGGGGAGAGGAGGAGAGGAGAGGAGAGGAGAGGAGAGGAGAGGAGAGGAGAGGAGAGGAGAGGAGAGGAGAGGAGAGGAGAGAGCTCCATGGGGTAGGTGGGTCATGAGAACATGGCCAAGAGGGCTAGCCAATTGGAATAGGAGCAGACCAAGAAGAACATGGCAAGCTAAATCTTGGGGTTATTGATAGGGAAGTAGACAAAATAGCATGATATCTGCCCAGCTCTGGTGTTGTTACGGGTTATTATGAATATAAAGGGTTTTTTTTCTTTTATTTGGGAACTAAATGGTCAGAGGTGGGGTAGACATTCCTAATAATATTCACCACAACATGTAGGTGTGCACATATGAGTGTGTGTGTATATATGTATGTGTGCGTGTGCGTGCGTGCGTGCGTGCGTGTGTGCGTGGGGGGGTGTGGGTGAGGTGTGTGGGGGGTGAATGTATATTTGGATACATCTCTTAACTCTTCCCACGGAGAGGCTGGGAGAACACTGACACTCCAGAACCCCAAACCCTAGCTTCCAATATTTCTCTAGATGTTCCAGAAACCTTTAAAATCAGGACAATGGCACCAGAAGATCTTGGAATCTTTTGTAACATTAGAAAGCAAGAAAATGCTCCAGACCAACAAGAATTCACCAAAAGACAATGAGGAGAGTTTGAGCTTGAAAGAGTCTCAATGAACAAATGGTGCTGGCTCAGCTGGAGGTCAACATGCAGAAGAATGCAAATTGACCCATTCTTATCTCCTTGCACTAAGCTCAATTCCAAGTGGATCAAAGATCTCCACATAAAACCAGACACACTGAAACTAATAGAAGGGAAACTAGGGAAGAACCTTGAACATATGGGCACAGGGGAGAATTTCCTGAACAGAACTCCAATAGCTTATGCTCTAAGATCAAGAATAGACAAATGGGACCTCATTAAATTACAAAGTTTTTGCAAGGCAAAAGACACTGTCAAAAAGACAAAGCGGCAACCAACTAACTGGGAAATGATCTTTACCAACCTTACATCCGACAGAGGGCTAATATCCAATATATACAAAGAACTCAAGAAGTTAAACTCCAGAGAGGCAAGTAACCCTATTAAAAAATGGGGTACAGAGCTAAACAAAGAGTTCTCACCTGAAGAATATCTAATGGCTGAGAAGCACCTAAAGAGATGTTCATCATCCTTAGTCATTAGGGAAATGCAAATCAAAACAACCCTGAGATTCCATCTCACACCAGTCAGGATGGCTAAGATCAAAAACACAGGAGACAGCAGTTGTTGGCGAGGATGTGGAGAAAGAGGAACACTCCTCCACTGCTGGTGGAATTGCAAGCTGGTACAACCACTCTGGAAAGCAGTCTGGCGGTTCCTCCGAAAACTGGGCATGACACTTCCAGAGGATCCAGCTATACCACTTCTGGGCATATACCCAGAGGCTTTACCTGCATGCAATAAGGACACATGCTCCACTATGTTCATAGCAGCCTTATTTATAATAGCCAGAAGCTGGAAAGAACCCAGATGTCCCTCAACGGAGGAATGGATTCAGAAGATGTGGTATATCTACACAATGGAATACTACTCTGCAATTAAAAACAATGAATTCACGAAATTCCTAGGCAAATGGTCAGATCTTGAAAATATCATCGTTAGTGAGGTAACCCAATCACAAAAGAACACACATGGTATGCAGTCACTGATAAGGGGATATTGACCCAGAATCTCGGAATACCCTAGACACAATCCGCATATCAATAGATTTCTAAGAAGATGGAAGGAGAGACCCCTGGTCCTGGAAAGACTGGATGTAGGGGAACGCCAGGACAGAGTAACGAGAGGGGGTTGAATGGAGAAAAGAGGGAGGGAAGGGGGCTTATGGGACTTTCGGGGAGGGAGGAAACGGGAAAGGGGAAGTGATTTGGAATGTAAATTAAAAAAATAAAAAAAAAAAAGACATAGACTAACAGACTGGATATGTAAACAGGACCCAGCATTTTGATGCATACAAGAAATGCACCTCAGTGTTAAAATCAAACACTACTTCAGAGTAAAAGGCTGGAAAATTTTTTCCAAGCAAATGGTCTCAGGAAACAAGCTGGAGTTACCATACTAATATCAGATAAAATCGACTTTCAAACAAAAGTTATCAACAAAGACACAGAAGGACACTTCATAATCAACAATAGAAATTTTTTCTATGTCTACAATTTTATCTGTATTATTTTTATGTCAAATTTTTAATTTTAACACTTTTTTCTGTATATTTCAATTTTATCAGAAATATTTTACATGTAATTCTTCAGTTTTTTTCACAAAATGTATTCACTTCCCTCATCAATTAGTTTAGTTTTTCTATTTCTACTGTTTTATCTATAATTTTCCATGAAAATCTTCAATATTAACACTTTTTCCTATATATTCATTTAATTTTATCAGAAATATTTTTCATGAAAATCTGCAATTTTACTTTTTTCCATATATTTCTTCAATTTTATCAGGTCATTGTGTGTAGACCCTCTATATTTTCTAAGAGTGGACTTTAATGTAATAATCACATGTACGAGTTAGCTTTTATGTAACAATCATTTTACTTAAGTTGTCATATAAATAAAATTATTTTTATTATAAAAAATAAATAAAAGGTAAATGGTGTATATGTTGATGAAATCAAAAATAAAATAAAAAATAAAAGAGGCAAAAAAAAAAGAAAGAAAGAGTCTCAATGAATGATTATTATACGACGGAAGCTGCTAAAAGGAGCCTGGGGTTTGGTTGCAAGAGGAACAAACAGCTTTCTCTCTGGATTATTGCATTTTAAATTTTGGAAAGGCACACTCTACAAATCTAGCATGATGCTGTTCAAAAGGAAATCACATGTCTTCATATTTTATTGGTACAAATAAGAGGGCCTTTTGCTGCCCGCTTCCTTTCCTGTTTTTCCCCACTTCCACATGGGAGCAATTGGGTGGGTCTAGCTTGGTCTTGTATTCATCTTAACAAGAGAATACTAGATTTGTAAGAAAGAAATGAAACAAAAGAAAAAGCTTGGCTTCCAAAGGCTAAACTGGGGAAAGTTAGATTGGGGAGAACAAAGCAAGTAAGTGTTGGTCAAGGGATTCAGAGTGCTGATTCCTCTGGTGTTATCTCCAGCCTAAGAAGGCTCTGGAGTTGATTCCAGTAAACGTGTGTACTTCCTGGCAACCAGTGGAGTTGGTGATGCTTTTACAAACCCATACCCTCCTTGAGTTATGTAGGCGACCTGCTATTCATCTGTCAATCAATGTGACACAAGTACCCGAGAAGATCCTTTTTGTCTGAAAATTTTAGGTTCAGAAGTGTTTTGATGTTTTAATTTTTTTTTCAGATTTTGGAATATTTTCATATACCTGATAAGACATATTCAGGGAAGGAATCCAAGCATAAATACAAAATCTACTTATGTTCTAGAGAGCCTGGATACACATGGACTGAGCTGACCATATGGTTTGAGCTCAGTTGCATCTTGTCTCTTACCAGTCACAGGAGATGTGTGTGGAGCTTTTCACTGGGGCATAAGTCTTAGGTATTAGAACATTCGAGAATTTGAATTTTCACATTAGAGTTGCACAGCCTGTACCAGAATTCAATGTTGAGGAAATAGACAGGAAGACAGTCTGAGGTTACAGTTCATCCTATCAAAAACAGTCCTAAGTATTCTCATGAATAATAAAATCCTAAAAACAAACAAACAAACACCTGAAGAAACTGTCCCATGTTAGAAACTCACAGTGAAAGCTGGGACTAGCCCAGGCCCTGGACTGGACCCTTTGCTACCAAGGACCCTGCAGAGGGTTTGAACTTTGAACATAATCTCTGGGGTAGATGCAGCATAGGAGTTCTGTGGGCCTTTTATGATCTTCTCTGCCACTTCCCCCTGACTGGACTAGAGATATTTGTGGTGTCTGTCCCTCTAATCCATCAGCTGTTTTGACTTCAGCATCCACAGCTGCCTTGATTTGCTATCATTCCCCAGAGCACAGGGAACCCTCCTAACTGTTAGTGGAAGATAGGAGAGGAGGGAACCAGGGAGAGAGGCAGCCAGCCAAAGTCGACATGTGACCCGTGTGCCAGGCAGTTCAGTTGGGCTGGGTTCCTAGATGACACTGGAATGGGTAATGATTGTGTAAAATTCTACCCTGCTTTCTGTAAAGTGTCTCCAGAGGAAAGAAAAATCATTGGAGTGTGTTTTTGGACCAGCTTGTCATTAAGCTGGAAAAAGCTATTTTGTTGCCTTAATTAGTTTTATTGTTTTGACATTTGAGCTTTTTAAAGGCTTTGTGCTGGAATTCAAGTACAGTATTTCATTGCCATGGATTCTATTTTAATGAATGATTATTATACAAATGAACCTGCTAATAGGATCCCATTACTCCCCCCCCCTGAAACAAAATAAACAAAATCCACGTGGAAATGCCCAAGAGTCTCCACTTTATGCTAAACCCATGTCTGTGACTGTCTTCCTCAAAAAGCAGTATGAGAAAAAGAAAGAAAGAAAGAAAGAAGGAAAGAAAGAAGGAAAGAAAGAAAGAAAGAAAGAAAGAAAGAAAGAAAGAAAGCAAGCAAGAAAGCAAGCAAGCAAGCAAGCAAGCTGGTAGGCAATGTTTGAATACTCCTTGGCTCTTCTGTGTAAACCTAAATAAAAGTTGTGATAAATGGACAAATTACGAATGGGTTCCTAATGAGGAGACTTCTCTCTGCTCTGTTTTATTCTTCGATTAGAAAGAGCATGGACAGGCATGAGCCTGCACATTTCTGCTCAGTCATTCTCTTCAAGACACCAACTCTTTGCCCCCTGCCTACATACCTGTCACCTTCAGAGCTGTTGTGCTTAGCATGCTGACAACCACATAAAACAGCCCTTCTTGCTTCTGAAAGGAGCCCTCCACCCATCTGCTCATAAACAATGTTGGCCTGCATGGGAGCTCAGCCTCCCCTGACTTTGCTGAATGTGGCATCCTGGTCCTGAGGGATGCCATGGCATATTAGCCAGCAGGGTTCCAGTTACAAGAGCATGGTAAACAATTAGGCCTCATTTACATTTTACAATTAGGTTTCCCTTACATTTTCCTGTGATTTTTTTTACACGCCTCAAAGGCTTTATTTCACATCTTTACTAAATCCACAAACCGTGAATTTAAGCATTCCATATTTTTGACATGTTATTCCACATGCTGAATGTCAGGAGTCTATATTTGGTGGAACAAAGGCTGAGAATTATACAGGAGTGTGCCCAAATTGAAATGAAATGACTCTGAAATGTAAAAGCTAAGCTAAATCATTGAGAGTGGCTTCGCCAAAGCCTTAGAGATGAAATGCAAATTTCTTCTGGTATTAAATAAAATATGTTTAACTCATGTCATGTACTCTAAAGGTCTCCCTGGATAGATTTCTGAAGGTCTGTCAGTCTATTAGGACACAGCTGATATCCATCAATTGGAAATCAATACATGCTGTTGAGTTCTAATTATAAATTATTGGGCTAATGCAGGTGGTACACAGGCAGGGCAGTTTTTGCTAATATATAAAAGAAAATTAGTTCCATTTCAAGAATGTGACGAGAACAAGTATTTCTGTTTATATCTATTTGCTTTTAATCCTGACATACACAAATGGGGTTTGGTTGCAAGAGGAACAGCTTTCTCTCTGGATTATTGCATTTTACATTTTGGAAAGTCACACTCTACAAATCCAGCATGATGCTGTTCATAAGGAAATTGCATGTATTCATATTTTATTGGTACAAATAAAAGGGTCTTTTGTTGCCTGCTTCCTTTCCTTTTTGTGGTCATTCTATTCCCAAATATATAGTTCTGTGCACCCATCAGACTTTTAAAATGCTTCCTGTACAGAATCCCTGTGACTCAGCCCAGATAGTAAAGCACTCTGCCTTTCTTCATGTAAAATATATAAAGGGATTTTATACTCAGCAAAGTAACCTGGAACTTCACAGCCAGATGGATTTTATGTTTTGCCTTGAGCACAATGCCCTGCTTCTATGCCATTCACAGTATTTCTGCTGCTGTAGTCATTTAAAAACTAGACATCTATAGCAAGTCAGCAGAGAGGAGGGTTTCACCTCCCCAGGACCCCTTCATACACAGTGTCTGCATCAGATCCTGGGAGCCTCTCCCTTGTCTGCTATTGATTTCTTGGTGCCTCCAAGCCAGGAATGAAGTGTGGGCTCCGCTGTGAACCAGGAGAAATTTGACAGCCCTTGCTCTTATGATGCAAGGAAAAGACTAGTAAAATATGCCAACAAATCATGAGACCTCTTGTGACATGGAATAGCAAAGGGGAGTTTGGGTAGTGCAGGAGGAACTGCTTATGAGCACGCTGAGAAAACTCTCAAATCTAAGGATTTTATCTATAATCCTCAAGTCCATCTAGACAGAGAATTGACAACAGAGAAAAGGTTTTGGGAAAGTATCCATAATTTATTTTAGTTCATGTGCAAATGTTAATTCAATGCACATGGTCAAATGTTATAGAGATGTGAAAGAAGTTTTAGGAAATCACTTTAGCCCAGCAGTTCACAGCTCTAACTGACTATTGAACATTTTGCTAAAGGGCATAAATATCCCACATACATGTGTTAGTATACATGCACCACAATACACACAAGTCCAAGTCACACTCATCCATACAGAAAGATCACTTGAAAATATTATCACTGGGGTGGGTTTTATGGCACATGTTTATAATTCCAGCATTCAGAAGGCTGAGGCAAGAGGATTGAGAGTTCAAGATCAGAAAGGTCAAAAATATATCATGAGACCTAGTCTCAACAAACAAATCAAAAAGATGAAGGAGGAGGAGGAGGGGAGGGAGGAGGAGGAGGAGGAGGAGGAGGAGAAGAAGAAGAAGAAGAAGAAGAAGAAGAAGAAGAAGAAGAAGAAGAAGAAGAAGAAGAAGAAGAAGAAGAAGAAGAAGAAGAAAGCAAATTATACATAGCATAATAGAGTTGGCTTGCAGGTCAACCAATTGTCCTCAAAGGTCCTGAATGAATGAAGCTTGCACACAATGCATGAGGTCCTGGGTTCAATATTGAGTGCCTCAAAGATGTAAGAAGGCCATTCATAAAATCATGTACACTGGTGCTAATCTATTTTGTTTCTGCCCCACCCTGAAGCTCTGACATTAGGTGACATTCTCATGAACTTTGTACTTATCTAAACGCTAACTGGGAAGGAGGGCTGTGACAGTCAAAGAGACAGTGGCCCAAAAGAAAGATAACAACAAACCACAAGACTCTTCTTGTAACCATTTTAGAATTCTTTATTCTGCAGACAATCTTCAATTCTGATAAATTAATTATTAATTAATTTGATGCATCTGTAGGTAAATGTTATGGCCATTCTGTTGCTCAGCACATTAATCTCTGGTCAGGAAAGCTTTGTCCTTTCTGGACCTTTCAGGATACTTCCAAATGTAACTTCTAGGGATAGAATTAGGGTTTTGCATGAGTGTTGGAAAATTTTTTGGGATGAAAAACATGAGTTCCTTTCTTATTGGCTGTGAAATACTAGCTCTGAATTGTATCAGAGTCTTGCTTTCTTTTCGTAGTATATGAACTACATGGTGTCTGTCTCTCTGTCTCTGTGTGTGAGTGTGCGTGTGAGTGTGTGCACGTGTGAGTGTGTGTGTGTGCGCTTATGTTTGTGTGCTTATATGTGTATGTGTGTGTTTATAAGTAAAATAATGGATATGAGCATTTCATTATTACAGGACATAGTAATCTTATTGCTCTGACTCCAATCATTTTCACCACACAGTAAACACAGTACCTAAAAACCAACAACTCTGTTTTCAGGTCTAAACAGAAAGACAGAAATAAGTGCTGTGCTTACCTGTGCACATTTACATCTTAAAATATTAATGCCCTGATCAAGTTAATTCCCTCACCTACAGTGTATTAGCTTCTCCTTGACCCACTGTTTGGCATATTTTTGGAAAGCTCATTTATCAAGGGGCATTAAGACTCTTGTAATTTTGCAAAGTTAAAAAGTATTAAAGTGCACAGAGTGAGCATTTTATCAGCTGTGCATTTTGGTACATTTTGATTAGAGTAATGACATTCAGCTATAGATAGACTGCCAGGCACCCTACACCTTCCTTTCTTTGTTTCCTCCTACACTCATCATTCCCAGACTGTCCTCGTGACTCTTTCCATTCTTGGCCACAAGGATAAGATCATTTTTTCCCTTCTGATCAGAGACAGACTCAAGCTTACTTATTGGATATGGTGGTAGTTCTTTCCCATCTGGCATGTCAGCAAGGGACTTGGCAAATGCAAGTCCTATATTATTCAGTGGTGAAAGTGACAGTTGTGCAGACTCAGAAATGGGCACAGTTGATTCAGCTGCCATATCAAATCAAATGCAAAGTCTATCACGGTTTGTGATTCGAGTGTGGGGATGGGTCAGCATGATGACATCACATATCTCAGTTGAAATCAAGTGACAGAAATCTTTAAAGTTTCCCAAGGAATCATTTATCTAGTTTTTGGAGTATCTATGGAGTGAGTTACTCAGCCTGAAGGATGATTTTAATGCCAAAGCAAGGGCTTTCTGACCCCAGTATCAATAGGTGTATGAAATTTCACAAAGACCTTCAGTGAGCTCTGGGTCTCAACTGTGCGGTAGATGAAGTTAGCAGGAATGTTTTCTGTGAATGTCCATATTTGTAATCTGATACATGCATGGGTGAGTTCAGTTAAACTAAAAAATAGGGTCAAGAAGTTTTCCACGAATGGCTTATACCTTTGAGAATATTTTATACACCAATATGAAAGCTCTTTTTTTTTTAACAAGTTAAATTCCTTACACAGATGGCCCTGGTTAAACTCTGTAGGTCACAAAACAAAAAGGATAGATATGAACACGAGAAAGATTTGTTAGGAAGAGGGTAGGTAGACATTAGCAGGAACATGGGACTTTGTAGGGATGAGAGGGGTCAATCTGCAACATGTATAAGTATGAAATGATTTTTTTAAAAAGCTCTATTAAGAAGCATTTTTTATTATAAACTGTTATAAGATTATCAGAAATATGAACAGTGATTCTTATTCCATCAGAGAACTAAGTAAGAAAGGGAGAAAAGTTTATGTCTCTCAAATGACATCGTGTATTATGTTCTGTGTGTGACATCTTACTGCTATGTGTTAGGGTCTCTGCATTATGTTCTGGTGAGTGACAGTCTGTGTTACAGTCTATGCGTGTGGTTAGGCAACATGGTGACAAAGAATGATGTCATTAAAATAATTATGTTTAATTTTAAGGACAAAACATGCACAACCATAAGATAAGTTAATCATTATAAAATAGTGTATCTTCATTACAGTTTTTATATAAAATAATGGGAAGAAAATACACATGCTATGAACAATGCTTGCTGAAAGTAGACATAAGGTCATTTCTTTCCATCTATATGGTTTTTGATATGTTTCAAATTTTCTACAACAGGGGTGTATTAATTCTGTATTAAGAAATAGAACCAAACAAAGTCCCTTAAGCTAGAGGTTGATGGCAATCTGCTAATGAAATTTGGTTGGAGGGGGGGTGTATATGGACTTGTACACACTTATTTATCAAAATTTTGCGAAAACAAAAAAAAAACAAAAGAAACCCCAAACCCCACTCTTTCACGAGTATTAAATAGGAAGCATGCCCTCTAATGTGTTTCTTAAATTTTAAAACAGAGTAGAAGATAAAGAACATATTTTCTTGTTTTATGAGGTGAAAAACAACAATATCCTTTGCAATAACCCCCACAACATACCTCCACGCACGCCTGGCCCAGCAACTAAACTGCAGGCAGCCCTGCTGCGCACAGATTGACCCATCTACTTAGTGACCTGCAGTGGTTTTCTGCGAATTTCTGACCTGCTCTATTCGTTTTATTAATCATCAAAACTTTGGCTAGGAGACAGGTTGCTATTGAAATAATTTTACCTTTGGGGTTCATTTTACTCTAATCATTAAGCACGGCTTTCAATCTCTTCCCCTTTATCCCCATCAGAAAACTTCTCAAGCCTGCAGCCTGGTGTGGAGATTAGCCCTGAGTACTGTGCCTCATTCAACCCCTGTGCTCCATTATGATCCATGACATAATGACATGATGTGATTTGCCCCAGTGACTCTAAAGTGACTTGCTGTTGTGGTGCAGCCAGGCAGCAAGAATGTTTTAAAAGCTACATTCTTGTTGACACCATAACTTCTAAAGCATTGGATTTCTCATTGATATTTTTTTCAATTTAATTTACATCTACTGTCTCCACTGTTAGACACACATGTATATGTTTATACACGCCCCTCCCCCTGGCCTGAATTGAAAGTCTCAATTATTCTCCTATTTTGTAGAAATTGCTAGCAAATCTTTAGCTATACTTCTCTTTAACTCTATGGTACATATGTGTTGGAGAGGGCAGGAACATGTACATATAGGGAAACCAAAGGGCAGATGAAAAACATTATTTTTAACGGGCTGGAAAGATGTCTTAGTGGTTAAGCACATGTACTGCCCTTGCAGAGGACCTGAGTTAAATTCCCAGCCTCCATACTGGGCAGCTCATAATTGTCTGTAACTCCACCTTTCATGAATCCAATGTCTGTTATTGGTTTCAGAAGGCAATTGTACTCTCATGCATATACTCACTCACAGACATGTATGGACACACATAATTGAAAATAAAAATAAATCTTAAAAAGTTTTAAAAGATATTACTGAAATTACACATATTTATAAGATATACATACATCTACATTTGTTTCACTTTATATATTTTTATACACATGTGGCTCTCACACCAAAGGAACTAGAGATATACTTCCAGTATTTAACTCACAGTATTCAGTTCTCAGACTAGACTCCTAAAGGTCTTACTTCTTTAATCAGCTAACAGTGATAAAAGCAGGCAAAACTCTGGGTCCATTCATTGTTTCCTTTTTTTCGTCGATCCCGTCAGATTTCCAGACAGATGTTTGAAAGGTGAAAGTTGACTTTGTTTGGAAGTACATGTCACATTTTGTGTGATTTCTCTTTGGGTGTAATGTAATGGAGTATCTATGTTCTCTAGAAAAAAAGAAAACCAACAAGATATATGTGTAGCATCTACATGATGAAATTTATTTTGAGGTATTTGCTTATTTTAAAGGCTAAGCCGTCCTGTGATCCACCATCTACACATTGGAGAGTAGGGAAAGCTCATGCTACACATCCCAAGGAGCAAGAGCATCAACTAGTGTAAGTCTCAACACAAGAATAGAAGACCAAGGTTTTAGCTCAAGCACTCAGCAGAGAACTAGACCTTCCTCCACCTTTGAGCTCTGTTTGGATCCATAGCAAGGTAGGTAAAGCTCTCCAAATTGAAGAGGGTATGCTGCATTTATTCCAATGGCCAACTGTTAAACTTTTTCAGAAAGACCATCTTAGACTCATTCTGAAACACAGGCATTTCACAGCTCAGACAAGTTAAAACATGAAATTAAGCATGACACCCAGTAACTGTTCTTGCCTGTGCCTTACCTCAAATCCAGTTTTCCTCTGTTGTTTTCTTGCCTCAATTGTATGGTTTTTCTAATGGAATGATTCTCAAACAACCCTTTCCCTAGGGTTGCATATCAGATATCTTGAATATCAGACATTACATTACAATTCATAACAGTAGTAAAATCATAGTTATGAAGTAGCAATGAAATAATTTTATGGTTGGGATCACCACAACATGAGGAACTGTATTAAAGGGTTGCAGCATTAGGAAGTAGAAGGACCACTGTTCCAAAGGATCAATGTGTAAACCCAACTAGATCATAAACATGTATTCTTCTTCTTCTTGCCCCTTCTTGTGCATTTCTCATCTTCAACATATGGCTTAAGTTAACCTTATCTTTGATCTTTAATAATTAGAGTTGAAAAAGAAAAGAAATATGTTGAATCGGTTCTTTTCTTCATTGGTAACATACTACTTCTCTTATCTAAAAATGCTGAAAAACACAGTTTTGAAGACTATTATGTTTTGAAGCAGCAACTGTCAAATCTTTTTAGCTTAACATCTTGCTAGAGGAGAGCTTGTTGCCTTTGGACGTGGGCTTCTTGCGGCTGGTTCTTATCAGTGAGGAGGGGTAAGACCCGCAATCTGTTCAGAAAGAGCTGGCATTTGAGTCAAAACCAATTTTATTCTGTGAGTTAGAAACAAAATTCTAAAATTGTGCATACTTATAGTGCATGCTGGTGTCTGAGTTTCTCTAAAGTATGTAGACTTCAATTTCAAGTCAACCTGTGCAGGTTGGTTTTTTTGTCAACTTGATACAAATATTTTCATATCAAATTTGTAGTCATCTGGAGAGAGTGAAACTCAGTTGAGGAATTGTCTTCATCAGACTGGCCTGTGAGCCTGTATATGAGATATTTTCTTAACTGATGGTTGATGACAGAGGGTCCAGGTCACTGTGTATGGTATTAGTCTAGGAGGTCAGTCCTAGATGGTGTAAGAAAGCGGGCTGGGGAAGCCACACAGAGCAAGCCAGAAAGCAGAATTTCTCTGTGATTTCTGCTTCAGTTCTTGTCTCCAGATTCCTGCCCTGCTTGACTTCTTGTCTTGGTATCCCTTCATGATGAACTGTGTGATCAATATGTATACACCAAATAAATCCTTTCCTCCTCAAGTTGCTTTTAGTCATGGTCTTTATCAGGGCAATGGAAAGCAAACTAATGCACAATTCAATTGAAAAGTTTCACAGAGCTCGAGGTGGCACATCAGAAATCAATAACAAGCAGAGATGGCTCCAGAGAACATCTAAACTTGGAAAGTCTCCTGCAATGTCTAATACCTGCCCCAAGGCATCTGAGAAGTAGTTCAAAGAGTTGCAGGGTTTACAGCTGAAGATGTTTATGTGTCTACATTCGTATCAGTCTGCCCAGGTTCAAGCCTAACCTTTTACTTACCCTAAGAACTTGTAGAATGAATGGATTTAACCTCTGTTTATACCACTGGTAGAATGGATATAATATTTTCTTCTACTTAATACATTTGTGCAGATCAAATTAGTACTCGTGATATTATCCAATAAATACCATTGACTATTCCAGATGGGATGAAATTCCATGACTAAAACAGATCATTGGTTTTAATGTTAGAAGAAAGATCAATTACATAATTATTTTGATTTATCACAAGTGTTGTTCTCTGCTTGACAAACTGGGGAATCAGTTGTTTTTTTGTTAGATGTGTCTTCTGTTGTAAGACACAGCCATTTTGACCTCTACACTTGAAGTCTTTTTGACAGCTAGTGATTTATAAAGCACTGTCAGGAGAAACCAAAGGCAGAGACACTACAAAATCTACAACTTCACACATTGTACAGGTGACATCAATGGTCCCACAGAGAAAAGGAACTTTGCAAATTCTCCTGAGTGGGGGACACCTCCTTGGGGCAAACAATAGAAATAGACTTTCGTTTTAGCTCTAAGAACTAATGAGCAGATACACTCACTCTGCTTTATATATCTGATCTCAAAAGGAAAGCTCTTGCAAGGCAGCAGTGAGAGTCTAACCAAGGCAATCACCAGAAGCAATTCAGAAAAGAATACCAGTTCATGAGAGTGGTTCATTCCAGAGCCAGAGAAGCATCATTACTGGGAACAAAATCGGGCATGAATGACTTTCACTTGAGGAGTAGGCAGAGAAGAATTTGCTGTCAGCAAGAATCTAAGATACATTTTAGAGCTCCCATCTGACTCTTCAAAGGGCATGGCACTCTTTAATTATGCAAGGAAGATGTTCTTGTAAAATTTTGCAGGCAAAAATATGTGACCTGAAAACAACTTATTCCTAAGAAAAAATGATGACTAGGCAGTATTCCGGTTTTCTTTTTAATATATATTTATTTATTTGTGTGTGTGTGTGTGTATGTGTGTGTATACATAGGGTGTGTCTGTGTACATATGTATGAATGTGTGTGTGTGAGAGAGAGAGAGAGAGAGAGAGAGAGAGAGAGAATGTGTGTTTGTGTATGATCACACACTTGCCACCATTTGTATGTTTGTATGTAGAGGTCCAAGGACAATCTGTGGACATCTATTCTCTCCAACCTTATGGGTCCAAAGGATTGAACTTGGGTCCTCAGGATTGGTAGCAGATGCTTTTACCAACTGAGCTGTCTCAGCATCCCTTTTATTTATTTATTTATCTTTATTTTTAGCCATTGGGTTTTAATCAACCCAGGAGTCCTGAGGAGAGAGAATATGGCCCATGTTCATGAACTGCTGTATACATTTAAACAGACTATGGGGGAAGAGGACGTGTTTTATCTGTTGGAAGATAGAACACCCAGAGAGAGCAGGAGCTGATAGATACCTGCCTCCCCAAGGCTCTCCTAGGCTGATAATAGTTTAGAATTATCCATCATGAGTAGAGAGCAAGAATGTTCTATTACACTGGAGGGATGGTTTTCCTCTAGTTAATCTCAGCAGTAGGGACGTGAACTGTGTACTTCTATGAATAGATCCAGGCTCAAATAAAACACTGAGTTTTGTTTGACAGTAACAGACTTTATCACCATAATTTCATGTAGGCAAAAGTAGAAACTTAAATTATGTCTACTTTTCTCTTTTTCTTTTCTTCTCTTTCCTTCCTTCCTTTCTTCGTTTCTTCCTTCTCCTCTTCCTCCTCCTCCACTTCTCCTTCGCCCTCTTCCTCTTCCTCTCTTTCTCCTCCTACTTCTTCTTGATTTTTTTTTAAGACAGGGTTTCTCTGTGTAGCTCTGGCAGTCACAGAACTCATTCGGTAGACCGGGCTGTCCTCAGACTCACAGAGGTCTACCTCTGCCTCCCAAGTGCTGAGATTGAAGGTGTGCATAAAGTTAAGTACTCTACATAACTTTACCAACTCAGACACAGCTTTATCCATCTAGATACTTCCAGATAGATCCAGAGCTTTTTACAACGTGTACCTTCTCTTTCCTAATTTCTTCTCCAAGTTGAACTTGAAGGACAAGTTTCTAAGATCAGTTCATACATGGCAAATAATCCTTTCTGTGTTAAATGGTGAATTTTGTCAATGTGAACAAATATCCCCAATAAACAATGTAACTGAAGAAGACTGCCTTAGACACACATATTCTCAGATTTTGACTTGTAGTTAGATGGTGCTATTGTCTGGCTCAGATGGAAGCAGGCTGTTCAACTCACAGCAGCCAGGAAACAGAGGCAGAAAGGATGAGGCCATGGAGATGACACACCCTTCAAAATATGCTTTCAGGAACTTACTTCTTCCAGCTAGGATCGACCCCCTTCAGCTAACTTCTCACCAGATTGACCCACTGAAGAAGTTACCTTTCTCCTCATTCAGTCACTGGTCTTCAGGGCCACCAGCCAGTGACACATGAGCCCCCTGGGTGAATGCATCCTATCTATTGACACAACCTTCTTTACCTGAAGTGTATGATCCTTGTGGCCTGTGGTGATTGTCCTTTATACACTAGGTGGGTTGAGCAACTCCAGACCAAAGTTGACTCTTCCTCATTGCAAATCTGAGAGTCCTAGAGGGTCATCTGCTTCCTCATAGGTACAGTCAAGCCCTCCTGGGGAAGTGAGACTTTCAGGCTCCTCTTTGTACAGCATGCCTTGGTGCAATCCATTTTCTCACACTTCCTGTTGCCGTGTTCAGGAAATGACATGTAATACAACACCTTGACATCTGAGAAGTCAGTGACAGTAGAACCTTATATCAGTACCAAAGGTCTCAGAGTCAGTCATGTGACCACATGAAAACGGTGAACCTTCCATACCAAGGAAAAGACTTTTCTCTCCAAAGGGAAAAGGTCACAGAGAATAGAACAAATACCTGGGGGGCAGGGGGGGGAAGAAAAGAAGGTGGGAGGGAGGGAGGAAGGGGAGAGAGAGAGAGAGAGAGAGAGAGAGAGAGAGAGAGAGAGAGAGAGAGTAAAATAGAAAGAATATATAAATTTAAAAGAAAGAAAGAAAAGAAAAGAAAGACTCAAGCAGCCTAAGTTTCTCAGCTCATTCCCTTTAGTTCCCACCTCTTGGTCCTGTGATTTTTATAAACCCATCATCAAGGGTTTATACATAGAAGTATATTTAACCGTCTGCAGTGCTTCACTTCCTTCCAAAGGCTTCCAGGACACAAGAAATGCCTACAAAATGCCACTTCACGTTGTAAATTCCACTATACTTACATGACAGGGCCTTGGCCGTGAGCCTCAGACGGGTGATGCTTTCTGCTCTCACTGTCCTGGCTGGGAGGCCAATGGCCTGGAGATTATCACCACTTTACAAAATTACTGTCTGGAGTAGTTGCAGGACTATATGCTAATTTCAAACAATTAGGGTGGCTACAATACTACACTACTCTAAGCATATATTTGGTCAGCGTGTGTAAAGCAAGAACTTTTAAATATATATTTAATATATATTTAATATATATATATTTAATATCTATAAATGCAGATGGTTGCATATATATATATGCAACCATGTGCATACTTACTCATTTTTTGTGCAATAGCTGCAAGAGTCTACTGACTAATGTATGTCACAATGCACAAATACACACAAATTGGGCCTTTTATTTTATGCCATCACTTCACAACTGCTGTTTTAGTTTGAGTTCATAGACTGTGATGTAATCCGCAGCCATGCTTTGATACTGAATTGATTCACAGACGTTGGTGCTGAGCTGCAGGGGTGCAGGTGCTCCAGGGGGTACAGCAGAGTTCGTGAAGAGTCAGACACTCAGCTTGAAAGCCAGTTTCATCCACTACCAATGGTACAACTTGAAGCTTGTTACTTAATAATTCCTTTGTGGTTCAATTTTCTAAAATGTAAACTTTTGTCTGGCCAGGCCAGCGATTTGGCAAAGGTGGTAAAGGCACTTGTTACCCAACAGTACAGGTCTGACAATCTCATTTTGATCCCTGGCCCTGCAGTTAATAATATCAATGCAGTGATCAATTGTGTGAGGGAATCAATTTCACAGAGGTGTCCTCTGTACAAGCACTGAAGCAGATGCACACACACACACACACACACACAGGCACACACACAATAATAATAATAATGTTAAGTAAATAAAACTAAAATTCAAAAACAATGTGTTATTGTTGGGGTGATTAAGTGGGATAAAGTGCTTGCAATGATGTACTAATAACATACAAGAAAGTCTCACTATTGGATTATTTCTGAAAACCCCCAATATGTTATCTTCAACTATAATGCATCTCCTAGAACCTAAGTCAGTCTCTTGAGGATAGCATCACTGGTGGCTAGAATCCAGGTGTCAGAGACATTGTTTCCTTCCACGCATTGTGTGAGAAAAAATGGTCAATTCTTCTCTCTTCTACTCTGCCTACAACTCACAATTCATAGCATTCCTCAGTTTATAGAGGTGTGACCCTAATCCTTTCCTCAATCATCACATATGCTCTCTGTATCTATGACTGTGGGTACCAGCTACTAAGAAGAAAGGAAACAACCCGTCTCCATCATGACCTCACCTAACTCAGTCCATGACAAACTCTATTTCAAATGAGATCATACTCTGAATATTGGGAGGATGTAGTGGCTGGTTTTATGTGTCAACTTAACACAAGTTGGAGTTATCACCGAGAAAGGAGTCTCCCTTGAGAAAATGCCTCCATGAGATCCAGCTGTAAAGCATTCTCTCAATTAGTGACCAAGGGTGGGAGGGCGCATTGTGGGTGGTACCATCCCTGGGCTGGTAGTCTTGGATTCTATAAGAAAGCAAGCTGAGCAAATCAGGGGAAGCAAGTCAGTAAGTAACATCCCTCCATGACCTCTGCATCGGCTCCTGCTTCCTGACTTGCTTGAGTTCCAGTCCTGACTTCCTTTGGTGATGAACGGCAGTGTGGAAATGTAAGCTGAATAAACCCTTTCCTCCCCAACTTGCTTCTTGTTCATGATGTTTAGTGCAGAAATAGAAATCTTGACTAAGACAGAGGCTGAATTTCAGCATCTTGTAGGAATGCACAACGGAACCCATAGTTCCTTAATAGCAACTCACAGATCCTTAATAGCACTCATTTGTGTGTGTGTGTGTGTGTGTGTGTGTGTGTGTGTGTGTGTGTGTGCATGCATGTATACATCTATGTGCACATGTATTCACCATTATATAATATCTGTGTGGGCCTACTGGCTAATGCATGATATGCACACATAAATATACATAACTTGTTCCACTTTATGCCATCATCTCACAATTGCTTCTCTAATAATTTAATATTAGTACTGGTAAAAGAGGGTTTTGTTTTGTTTTGTTTTGTTTTTCCTCTGAGGCAGCGCATGATAAACACTTACCTCATATCCCTCGTATGCATTCAACTTATTTTACTGAGCTGGGGGCCTGAGGAGTCAATGTTATTGACATAGATGAAGAACCCAAGGCTTACGAAAGTGGCCTGCCCAGCATCCCGGTCCACTGAGATCCAAAGGCCTCTCATTCAATCTACTGCCATTCCCCTTGAGGTTCTATGGTATTTTAAGCTGAAACAGTCAGTGTCTAGCTTATTTATACTCACTGAGCTGCTATGTTTTCAGACACATTCTCAAATACTACAGACGTTACAGAGCAGGACAACTTGGTCCTCAAAGCAGCTGGTATCAAATGTGAACTACAGATACAAACTTTTGCCAGAAAATATTCACGTAAGGCTACAGCCAGATGAGGTTTGGGGTTTTTTGTTGTTGTTGTTGTTGTTTTATTTTAATTTATATGTATTTATGGGAGCAAAGTAGGGGCATTGGCACGTGCCGTGACGTGCATGTAGAGGTCAGAGGACAACGTGTGAGAGATGGTCCCTTCCTTTTATCATGTCATTTCCCAGGAGTGAGCTCAGGTCCTCAGGCTGGGCCGCAAGCTCCTTTAACATCTGAGCCATCTCTCTGGCCCAGGTTGGAATTTCTAATGTTTAAGAAAGGCTCCAGTGGGGGTGCCTAAGGAATGTGACACAGCTCCAGATGTGCAGCCAATGCAAAGTTAAGTGAAGGTTAGTTTTGTACTACATTTTCATATATTATTTATAATGCAAATATATATTCTACATATAATATACATATAATAATAAAAATACACATATATTCTACATATGAAGATTCAGATGAGAGCAGCATACAAAACAGGCACAAATGAGGAGTTTTTTGTTTTCTCACAGCTCCCAACATGCTCTCTGGAAGAGTATGGAATGGTCTCAGAGCCTGAGCAGTATGCCTGCCCACTATGTGAGCCACCTAACTCTCTTCATGCAATCATTTCTGGTGTGCACATGTTCCTTCCTTCCCTTACTTCTTCCCTCCTTGTAGATCAATTGAATTTGTATTAAGCCTTTCCCTAAAGTCAGGATTGTAGCCTTGGACTTTACCTGCCCTGGAGCTGACCTAGACTCAGGATTATAAGGAGCCCAATGGAATCGAGGTTGTACGATTATTAAAGATTCTGTGGAACTTCTCACCGTGATGTTAACTGAGCCATCTGGCCCGTTGCTCTTGGAACTGTTGCCTGGGCTTCCTTCAGACACCTGTCTGCTGTTTCCAGGAAGGTTATTAGCTGTCCATCTTCCACTGACTGTACTGATTTGAAACAATCAAAGCCATTTCTAGACAAAATTTCTGCATTATTTACAGGACTTGGAAGTTCCTTTCCTAAAAATGTCATTTCTCCAATTCTCAGTGATTTTAGACCATTCTCAGGCTACTCCACACTTTGAGAACTGTTCCTAAAGTCTCATGTGGGTGGTATTGCTGTGTGTGTGTGTGTGTGTGTGTGTGTGTGTGTGTGTGTGTGTGTACCATAGCTTGTGTGTAGATGTTAGAGAATAACTTAAGGTGCTGTCCTGGCCTTCTGCCTCCTTTCAGCTCATGATATCTCTTTGTTGTTGTTGTTTGTTTGTTTGTTTTTGTTTTCTTCTGTGCACCTTAGGCTAGCTGGTCTACCAGCTTCCAAGGAGTCTCCTTATCTAATCATTGGAGCATAACCCTGACTGAAGTGCATCTGGCCTACATCAGTGAGAAGTGAGAATAATAACATCTAGTTTACTTTGATATAAAGACTAAATCCAGAAATGTTTGTAAAGTCTGAGCAGCTTGTGACATATGACAGAGCCCCAAAAGCAGTATATGCCTAACTCTGACTTACTGTGAGATTTAAAGTGTGAATAGTTCTAAGTGGTATTTTACAATAGTCAGACAGAGCTAAGTAAACTAACAGAACAGCCATTTTGGACTCTCTGATGCTTTGTTATCTTTGATCCCGTTAATGATGCATTATTAGTCTTATTAATGGCCGCCATGCCATCCTTTACGCAAATATTGAGCTTTGCCTTTTAGCCTGAGGCCTTTTATACTTACTTGTGCTCATTAACTCTGTACAGATAGAAAGTCATTTGCTTCCACTCTTTGTTTTGGTTCCTTTAGGTGATTTTGTACTCTAGAGCATTCGTTTATAGCTGGGCATGGTGGCGTATATATATGTATTCCAAACACTGGGGAAGCATGGATGTGCAGATCCCTGAGGCTCACTGGCTAGGCAGCAGAGGACTAGGACAGCTGCTGGACTGAGGTAGTAATGGATGGATGTGATTGGCGTATACTCTGCAAACCTATGGGACTTTCATAGGATCAAAATATTATCTAAAAAGGGAATGAGCAAAAGAGTAAATGAAGAGAAACTTGTGGAGACACAAAGGGCTACAAGCATCTTGACCAATGTCAGCGTGTAGTAACAGATAGCCCTAATTGCCTACAGAGAGAACACATGTCACATTAGTGGAAATTAACTTTGGTGAGAGTAAAGTGTACCAGTCAGAAAAACATGCAAGATGAAGCAGAATGAAAAAAGGAGAGGCCAGAAAAGGAGTGCAAAACCTTACCTTGTTTGGATAAGGAAAAGCCTTTGAGGAGTTCTTAACAAAACAGCGTCTTGGACACATTTCCATTTTAAAAAGACTCTTATGGTGGAGGTGTGGAAAATGGATTGGGAGCCCATACAAGAGTTAAAGAGAGGGTTTATCAGCCTGTAGGATAATCCAGGCAAGCAGGAGCCATGACTGAAATAAAGTTGTGACAGAGCATTGCGTGGTTTTAAAAGATGCTTAGGGTTGTGGGTTGCAGGGTGTGGTGTGTGTATGGGGGAGGGATACATACCCACAGACAACTGGACATCGGTGAGTGAGAGACGTTAAGGAGGAATCTTGGGATTCTGGCTTGTGGGAATGTCATTCACAGAGAGAGGTTACATGAGCCAAGGGGGAAGGGAGTGGGAGGTAGGTTTGCAAGAGCAGTGATAGCAAAATCCAGATTCCTCTGGAGGTGAAAACATGGAAACAGGGTACACAGACTTCTTATTTCAGAAGGGTTTGCTGTGAGAAAGCTAGTGTTGTGGATATAGGGAGGCCGGGGCCAGCAGGAGCATAGGGTGTGAAGAATTACTAGAGCGAACAAAATTAAAGAGGAGAAAGCAGGAGGTCTCTGAAGAGTTACACAGCTTCCATTTAGGGGAAGAGATTTATGTTCCACAGAGATATAAGGATAGTAGGAAGGCTCAGGTGGAAATAGTGAGTGTAAAGAGACCTCTGAAGGGGAACTTGGCCAACGTCTTCTATTGTCTCTTCAGTATAAAGTGTGAACTCATCTATCGAAAGTTAACCAGAAGGTGGTGGGGCCAGAAGTCAAAGGAGAATAGGAATCTGAAGGGGGTGGGGAGAGATGCCTGAGAACTACACTGTAGGAAAGTTGAGGATGGTCAGGTAGCAAGGTGGAGCCTGGTAGATGCTCCTTACAATAGAGTGACTAGAGGGACAGCAACATTTTCTTGGGTATGTGTCTGTCTGGCAGTTGTTAGCACTGGCTCAAGAATCAGACTGGCAGGGTGACTCTTTTCATCACAGAAAGAGATGAGGAAGCCTTTGTCTGGGCCTATGAGGAAGAATCAGCCTATGTGTTGAAAGAGACCCAGATAAAGTTGATGCGGTACACAAACAGACCACCTTCAATGCTATAAAGATGGGGAGTCAAATTATTGGCAGCAGTGGACATCCAGGACAGACTTGACACTGTGCCTCCTTCACCCTACCACAGGACTAGGTTCCCTGCTCTATACGATAAAGGAGCTGGATAAGACGGTTGCCTTCAAATTGGCCATATAAGTTTCCGTGTAAGCCTTGCAGTCCAGTTCTGTCCCTCGTGAGAGCATTTTCACATGACAGTAAGTTTGAGAAAACTATTCAAGAGCCAAGCCTGGGGTTACGCTTGCAGATGCCTGCTCCAGTTGCAGACAGGAGCCCTGAGCGTCAGAGGACAGAGTTGCCCCACGATGACCTTTCTCAGCCTACACTATACCTCCCTGCATTCTGAACTCCTTGGCTAAGGTCTCTAATAGATGGAGCTCTCAGCCACAAAGAAGCCCCTCCTTCTCTTAGCACATCTCAGAGAGAAGACAAAAGCCCTCCTCCCCCAGCTGACCCCTGTGAGGGGGACCAATCTGGAAACATCCACAATACACAACACATCAGAGAAAGAAAGAAAAAAAAGACAGATTAGGAGAGAAGAGGTACAACCCTTTGTGTGAGGCTAAAGCGAATTGTGGAGCAGTTTAAAGCCAAATCAAAACTTGTTTTGTTTTGTTTTTTAAGAGTACCCTCCCCAGAAACTCAGGTCAGAGAATGGAAGAGGGGTTTTTCTTTTCATTTTTTTCTTCACTGTCAGATGAGTAATTTCAGAAGAACCGCTGAGTGTGAACAATAAGACATTCAAGGACCCAAACTGGAGAGTCATTTTCCCCCAGCACACCCTCGGGTAGCTCTTCGCTGTCTCTGGCAGACAAAATTATTTTCCAGCTGGCTCCTGGAGGACCATCTATAAACAAATTAGGAATTTCAAAGGGTTTGTTTTCTGCCTTCTGGCTGCCAGTAGGGGCCGTTCCCTTTGTGTCCTTCATATGAAAAAGTAATTTAACAAAGAAAAAAAAAAGAAGAGAGAGACAGAGAGAGAGGGAGCCCGGTTCAAAAAACAGACAAGCGTGTACACCCTCTCTCCCTCCCTCTGCCTTCCTCTTCTGTCCATTGTCACGTTTGGTCAGTGTTCTGTCAAAACAACTTTTATTGTATGAGGCTCTCAGTCCTGCAGGGCGCCAGGAGCTTGGAAGACAAGCTGTTTTCCACCAGCCATTCCATCAATAAGAAGAAAATGGGAAATGAGTACTGATTTATGGCTGATTCTTCATAACAAATAGCTCCAGTAAGTAAATGCTAGCCGGTTAGAGAGGGAAAAAAAAACAGGGAATGTATCCATTCCCCTTCCGGCTCAGAAACAGACCCAAGCCGACGACTCAGCTGGGGAGCAGGAGATCTTTCTAAGTATTTTTACAACAGCTTGTCAAGTCAGGCACAAAGCCTTACTTCAAGAGAACGACAAGAATCAAATCTGCTTCATGCTAACTCAGAGCAGGAGTTGAGCTTGAGATCTGACCCTACCAACCCACCCCGCCCCCCACTCCGCATTCCCCGCCCCCCACTCCGCGTTCCCCGCAACCCCCCCCCACGTCGCCCTGGGTAGAGGGGGGCAGCAGCCTAGCTGCTCGAGAGTGCCACGTATAAAAGTAAAAAAAAAAAAAAAAAGCATACTTGTAGTTCGGCTCCCAGTTTCCTGCTAAGGACACTGAGACCCAAAGAACCCGGAGGTTCTGGCTATAATGGTCCAGCACAGGTTCTTGCAGACAGGACCAGCAGGCCAGAGTCGCCGCCCCCTGTTTCTTGGGATCCAGAGGCAGCATGTGGAGAACGAGCCGCTTTCCTGAGTCTTGGCACAAAAAGCCCATTTTCTCATTATCTTAGTTTTCATTCTCTGGGATTGATCTGGGGCTTGGCTGGCAGTCAAGAGCTGCAGAACAGGGGGCCGCAAATACAGTTATTTCTAGCGTGCTGATGCTCTCCACTAATCACGGTTTAAGTGGCATGCCAAAACTAGACTTTGCTTTCTAGGGCCCCATTCTGAGGTTTGCACTTTAAGGTGAAGAGGTTTTAAAAGCCTTCCTAACACAGTGCTTTTCGCTTAAGGAAATTTTTGGCTCGGGAAAACCAATTTGACGCTATTGGGAGCATGCCAATAGGGAAAAAAAAAAGAAGAAAAGAATTACTGTGTGGCCGTCATTCAGATCTGTTTTTAAAAACACACATTTTTATATAATTTTATTTTCCAGTTTTATGTCTATAGACTTGATTTTGCAGGGAAGTCTCTAGTAGCCACACTAGTATTGGGTTCAAATAAAGAATGAAAAAGTGTTCTATGGGAGCAAAGGCACCAAAAATAGGTCTACAGCAAGTGCATGTGGGTCCTCATTGTGGGTGAAGGATAGGATGCAGTAGGGCTCTGGAAAGCGAAATGGGAGTGTGAAACAAACACAGCATCCCAAGGAAGCTAGAGCTCACCTCTCTAACCCCAACTAAGAGCAGTTTTCTACTCATGAGAAGCACATGCACTGTGCTTCCATTACCTGCAGAAATTATTTGATTCCCTCTCAGATATGCCCTACATACATACCCCAAAATACATGTAGATGAGCAGGTTAAGAAACAAATACCATTTTAAATTCATTTTTTTTTTAGTGCCCAGGAAACATATTGCTAATGTGTTTCCCAGGAGAAGATGAAGCCAACCCTTTTTGCACATGTTAAAGGAAAGCATGGTCCTTGGAAGTGGGGAAAGGAGTCAGTTTTCAACAAAAGTATTTATAGTCCTTGGGCTGAGAGGATTGACCTAGGTTCACACGACTAATGGAGACCAGGCAGAGTCCTTCCGTTCCCCCAGTGCCATAAAAGAATGCGGCATTATGCCGAAGACAAGATTTAATAAGCTTAAACATGCGTAATGTAAAAAATGAAATGTAAGTCACAGAGGGAATCCAGGTAGTGTATCCAGGACCGTATAGCAGTTTTACAAATTGTTTATTTCCTTTACCAGATGGACCTTTTAAATTTTCCTCTCTGTGTACCTTAGTCCTGATGGAAAATCCCCCCTGAACCGCTTGAGTGCCTACATTACCTTTCTGGGATTGTGGCCAGGCTCAGTGCACGCAGGGTTAAAGCCAGCCTGGAGCGGCTCTCTGCCCTCAGTGAGGTTATTAAACAGGAACATTTGACTCATAATTTGTTCTCCTCATGTTAAGTAGATTGCAATAACTCAGCTGTCCAGGACCTGTTTATCAATGCTCTGTGGCTTTCAGCAGTAGATATTTTATAACCACTAAGTAGATGTTCAGACCACTCATCAAATGAAAATCTCCTGTACTCAGAGCCGGTGTTATCATCACAACCCACCAAGGGAAGGGGCCTGGAGAGGTAGCAACCCTGACCCACGGTCTATCAGGCTTAGCCAGATCCTCATCCACTAGATGGCTTTAATGCAAACTGGTCCAACCTCAGACGTGAACGTAACGTTCCAGGGGCTCTTCATTAGCCTGAAGCTGGTCTAATAAATTGCCATTTCATTGAGTTTTACTGTCTCCTTTATATGCTTTCAAATAAATGCTTTTCTATGAATTTTGATAGAGGATGGAGAAGCAAGGAAAAATAACAAGAACAGGTAAACAAGACCCGATTTCAAGGCTTTAGGTTTCAATTTATTTTTAATTTGAAATGTGTATGTGTACATGTACGTGACAAGTGTAACAGATGTGGTCAGTATACAGTGCATGTGCATGTGTGTGTGTGTGTGTGTGTGTGTGTGTGTGTGTGTGTGTGTGTGTGTGCGTGCACTCATGTGTATGAGTGTGGCCATGCCTGTTTCATGCCTTGTATATATATGTATATATGGAGGTCAGAGGGCAGCCTCATGTCCTCTCTTAACACCTTCAACTCTGTCTGAGACAGTGTCTCTCTTTCTGCTGTTTGTTACAGTTTATGTCCCACTTACAGGCTAGTTAGTCTCCATCCCCTATCCTGGCTTAAGGGCACTAGGATTCTAGACTTCAACTACCATATCTAGTTGTTTTAAGTGGGCCATGGGGGCTTGAACTCAGCTTCTTATACTTGCATGCAGAGCACTCTAGGCCATCTTCCTGGCTCAGATTTCAGAATCCTTGAATGGTCCCAAGGAAGGCAGCTCGAGGGTAGAAGCCCTGTCATAAAAATCACTTATGTTCTGTATACCCAAATACGCATAGCCCGGGGTTAATTTCATACAATATTTTGGTGCATCCCTGTTTTTTACTTAGGTTTTTCCAAGGTCATAGGTTGAATTTTCTACATATGGTAACATGTTGTTACTCAAGTAATTTTGGTTAGATTTCAGACTTTTATGTAAGGGCTGTTAGTCTGTGTAAGTTGTATTCTGTTGATGCTATATCCTTCAAACTAGACCATTTCAAATTTTGAAAACAACTTGTTATTACCATAGTCATACCTCCTTCATAATAATCTGATTTTTGTTTATAAACCGCAGTGGTTTGGCACTTCCACTAGCATATAGGCTTATGTCCTCAAACGAAGCTCTCTATCTGTTTAATGGCAGTGATCAAATCAGACCCCACAGAACCTCTTAGATAGGATGGAAGATAAGAAAAAAGCAAAAGGCTAACATAAGGCCACCAACTTTACAATTCAGTGGAAATTAACATTCTAGAAAAAAAAATACGCTTGAAGCCCAGACTTTTTACTTATCAGTCATATAAACAAAAGAAGTGCCCTATTTTCTTTACTGACAGGAGTAGGGTCTTGTGCCTGGATCCATTTGGATTGCTGGCACACTGAGAGTAGAAAAGAGGCTCTGAAGAGGCCAAGGAGAGACACTTCCCCCAGGGTTTTCAGCCACTGACAAAGATAACCAAAGAACAGCAAGGCAGAAATATACAACTACCACTCCAAAACTCCTTTCTCAAACTGTCCTTGCCATCTGTGGGATGTGTTAATCATAGAGTATTGTTTTTATCACCATGACAACTACTTAGAATCTCATAAAGCGTGATTGATCATTAGGGAATAAGTTAAAAGATTATTAGGGAAAAAGTTCTCATGAGGAAATGCTATATTTTATTGATCTCACTCATTAGCATGTCTAACTATATACATTAATGATATTTAGTATGATGTTGCAATACATGAACACAACACACAAAGTTTGCAGTCTCTCTTAATCTGCTGCCTCTACATTCACTTTCTCTCCACTTTATTAAAAATAGGCTTTTCTCCTCACACAGTAGATCCTGACTGTGATTTCCCCTCCTCTACTTCTCCTTGTTCTTCCCCATCTCTCCTCACACCTGAATCCTTCCTCCCTCTTTTGTTTCTCATTAGAAAGCAAACAGGCTTCTAAGGGATAATTATAATATAATATAATATAATATAATATAACATAACATAATATAAAACAAAAACTGACACATTAGGAGAGAGAGAGAGGGGGAAGAGAGAGAGAGAGAGAGAGAGAGAGAGAGAGAGAGAGAGAGAGAGAGAGAGGCGCCCAAGAGAAAGCACAAAAAATAGAGACCCACTAGTTCAAATACTCAGGACTCCCGTAAAACTAGTAAACTGGCAGTCATAATATATGTGCAAAGGACCTTTAGGATAAAAAGGCCAAAGAAAAAAAATATAAATAAAATAAAGTTTAAAATAGTTCTGTAGAGATGGCACAGTTATTAATGGCTAGGCTCACAACTAAAAAAAAGTAAGATAAAATTTAAAAAAAAAGAAAAAAGAGGAAAAGTTCCTATGTCTCATGAAGCAAGGAATCTCCTTTTGATGGTGTGGAATTTGTTCCCTGTTAGTCACCTACCCTTAAATGTTTGCTATGCCTTTAACCTGGGTTTCTTCTTTTTCCTCTATTCCTATTATTCTTAGATTTGGTGTTTTCATGGTGTCCTACCTTTCCTGGATATTTTATACCAGGACTTCTTTAGATTTGTCATTTTCTTTAACAGTGCTATCCGTTTCTTTTATTGTTTCTTCAGTGCCTAAGACCTTCTCCATTTCTTGTAGTCTATTGGTGAGGCTTGCCTCTGAGGTTCTGGTTCAAATCCCTAATTTTTTTGTATCTCAAGATTTCAGTCAGATTCAGATTTCTTTATTTATTCTATTTCTACTTTCAGGTCTTGAGCTGTTTCTTCATCCCCCCCTCCCCCCCCACACACACACCGTTTGTGTTTTCATAGATTTCTTTAAGGGATTTATTAATTTCCTCTTTAAGGACTTCTATCATATTCATGAAGACCATTCAGGTCTCCGTCTTGAGCTTCAGCTATGCTGCAATTCTCAGGGCTTCCTGTGGTAGGGTTGCCGGGCTCTAGTGGAGACGCGTCATCCTGACTGTTATTGTGTTTACATTGGTGTTTAGGTATCTGGGTTTAGGAGGATTATAGTTTTAGATGCTAATATCTGGCCTTACCTTTGTTGGACGTGTGTTTCATTTCTTCATTACTGTTTCCTCTCTGGTTCTTAGAATAAAGTGATGGTTGTGTGTTGGCTGGTAGAAAAATATTTGGGGACTTGATAGACTTGGGTCAGTTGGGGGTTCTGGTTAAAATGTGTTCTAAGTATTGGGAGATGGCACTTAGGAATGAGGAAGGGGCTATGAGGGTCCATAGGGGGAGAGAGGCATGGTGTTCCACCAGGGTCTGCTTAGTCTACTCTGCCACAGAGCTGGGATGAGATGGAGGATTGGATATGAAGGAGAGAATGAAGAGCTGAAGTCTGCCTACTTGCTTCCACAGCCTACCCACTTCTCTAGAGGGCTTGACTGAAAGGTTCCCAAGGAAATACCTGCAGGAAGTTAGGGGCCGGAATAACAGGATTAGTAGGGAGGAAGGTTGGAGGAGATCTGCCTGATCCACTACAATGGGGTCAGGGACAGGGCACAGTCACAGTCCATAGCCTGTAACAGAATTGTGGGTAAGACTGGGGGGATTGGAGGAGAGGATAAAGGGGTGATTTCAACAGTTAGGCTATGTGCTTCTCTGGCTGGAGTGACCTGTAAGTTCCCAGGGACTGACTGCCTGCTGGAGTTGGGGGCTGGGATAAAGTAATGAGTAAATGTGAGAAAGAAAGAACACAAGGGAGGATCTGTGTGATCGACTGGAGATGGGGGCAGAGAGGCAGGTGAAGCCACCGCAGGCAGTTATAAGGGCTGGGGATGAAATTAGGGCACTGGGTTTGGAGGAAATGAGAAAGAGATGAAGATCTGAGGTTAGCCTCTGCTTTCCTGGCCTGTGTGGTTGGTGTGTTTCCAGGGAATGCCTGGTGTTGGAGGCTGGATAATGGGATGAGTTGGGGAAGGAAAGTTGGGGGGAAGATCTGTGTGATCTACTGGAGATGGGGGCAGGTGGCCGTGGGCAGGTGACAGGGGTGTGGGCTACTGAAAGTGGTCTGCTACAATTCTGGAGACAAGACTAGGGGACTGGAATAAGAGAAGGTCCTACTTAATATGACATTTGACATATAACAGTGAAGTAACAGAAAGAGAAGATGAAGGAATACTGAAATAGACCCTCTTAACTCTGTAGGCATATAAGAAACTGTGCTCTAACCCATAAACAAAATAACAATATTCAATTAAAAATTAGAAATTTTTAATAATATGCATGGAATGATTTTTGTAATGAAAAGAGCAAGAGACAAGATCACTAATCCTGTCAACAACAACAACATAAAAGCTGAAAGGTTTCAGAATAGTTGTTTAAAAGATGGGGTCAGAGGAGGACTCCAACTCAAATGCTCTAAAGTTCAGGGAGAGAAAAGCTGTTTACAGTGCTATTACAGGAAGAGTTACCATTGCTCTCATGCCCAGCAGTCCAAGGTTGAAGAAGAGCCATTGAAGTCTTAGTAGCAAACGTTTGATGAGTTTAAATAGCTGCATGTGGTGCATATAACAGATGCTAATCTACAGGAGCTTTAAAACAAAGCAAGTACCAAACACTTACTGTGTCAATCCCATGAGTCTTCACAGAATGCCCAGGAATCGTACCTTATAAGTGGGTAGGACAAGAGAGATCTGATGAGGAGTTCTTGGAACTCACACATCTATAAATTACATATATGACATATATTATATACATATGCCTTATATATTATCTCTTTATATTTTATGGTATATATTATTGTTTTATATTATATATAATGTAGATATGTTACCATATAATTTAGTGTATTTCCATATACAACATGTAAAAATACACGATTTATTTAAAAATTCAGTGGATAAATAAAGACACTAAACATAAATATGAATTTATAATATATTAGTAGCGGTAGTAACATAAAATATAAAGGACTCAAAATGTGGAGACATAGAGACTATTATTTTATTGTAAGATTTTTTTTACTTTTATTTAAATAGTTTATACTATAAACTCTAAAGCAATCATTAAGAAAAAAGTTAACACATGATGTATAAAGATAAGATGTAACACCAATCAAATACTAAAAGAAATGGAATTCTCTTGAGAAAAGACTGAAAATGAGGGAAAGAAGGAACAAATATATTCAACATAATAGGAACAAGAATGGGACACTTAAATGCCACTAAATCAATAATTACACTAAATGTAGCTGAGCTAAACTTTAATCATGTAATAAAAGGCAGAAATTAGTTTGGATTTTAAAATAAAGACTAATGCTAAGACTTATAATAAACATATCTTAATAATGAGGCACATACAACTTGAAAGTAAAAGAATGGAAATATGTATGCCATGAGTGGTAGATGGTCCCCAGAGAAAGATACTACAGCTTCCTGCCATGCCTGGACAACATCTTGCTCTTCATGCCAACAGGTCTAAATTACTGCCCATCCCTTTGGACCAGTACTGGCTTTAGAAACTAGTACAGTGAAGACAGTCCAGCATACATGCTTATGCAGAACACATTGCATGCATACACATTGTAGAGTCGGTCTGAAATTTTAGAATGTTATCTCTTTGGTTGCTCCCTTTAAAAAAACTTACTGCCATGTTGTGAGATGCCCATGTCTTTGTGAGGAGAGCAACTCACAAAGGGACTGAGGCAAAAATGATACAGAGATAGGATCCCTCCACATGGATAGAAGCATTTCAAATAAGAATATTCCCTTTGAATTTGTTTTGTTTTTAAAAGGTTTTATTAGAATATACTAGCTATGCATCATGGGTTTTATTATGACATTTTCTCATCTCCTTCCCATCCTTATAAAACCCATTTCCTCTTCTCATCCAGTCCCTCTTGGATGTCTTTGTGTGTATGCAGATACATACTTGCGTGTGTGTGAATGTGTGTGTGTGTCCCTATGATTTTCATTTGAGTTATTTATAGGAGCATAGGCACATGCCATTGGCTATATCACTGAAGAAAATGTTCCTTCCTGCCTCATTAACAGTAAATTACCTATAAATCCTCAGGGAAGCATAGGCTTCATGGGCTATGAGTTCAAGAATTGAACACCCATATCTTGTCTAGAAATCAGTGTTCCATGGTACTCTCTTGCATTACATTAAATGTAAACAAGCACAAAATGTATTAAAAGACAGGCGTTATCGTGAGTTTTAAAAAACAAGTCTCTGTACTACTTATAATAAATATTATTTAGTAATGAAGTGTGAACATGTTGAAAGTAAAAGCATAGAAGAAAGCATGACATACTTATAGCATCCTTTTCGCTCCATCTTCTGGAATGTTCCTTGATTATTGAATGATTTTATTTTTCTTACCATTTTGGACTTAATCATGAAATACATGGTCAGTTATAGAAAGGGATGAGAGAGAAGCAGAGGTTAAAACAGTGGTATGTCAGGACATTATTCTTACCATACCACTCTCATTTGGGTGCTCTCCAGGACCATTAGGGAGAAATATAATCTCCAGCACCAGGCTACTAAAGAATGAATATGTACAATGTAATTAAAAAACTATTTCAGGGCCCCTCTGTGTTCATAGATGAAAATTCATACTATTCTATCTTGCACCCTAAATAACACCCAGGTATGTTGTTTGCCATGACTATATGAATACATGAACACACTAGAAGTGGCATTACTGCTAAAATTAAAATATCCAGTAAAGGTGAATAATCTCTTATCCTGACATGTCAACAACTCAGAAATAGTTCAGAATTTATTACAAATGTCCTCCTAGTACATTAAAAGGATATAACATTCTACATATAAGTTCAAATTGAGTGACTTTGCCCTTACAAGATTTTGTAGGTTAAGTTCAATGACAGTAAAAATCTGGGAGTACTATTGGGTACTTGTAATCCAATAATATCAGCATTCCCACGCTGAGATGATGACATACTGATTTCCATAAGGGTCTTCCTTCCTCAAACCTTGACACCATCTGTTCTTATTTGTTTCTTGGTTGTGACCATTTGACTGGAGTGAGATGGAATCCCAAAACAGTTTAATTTACATCTCTCTGGTGCCCTGAATATGTTGGCCAATGTAAAATATATAAAATATTTATTGGCCAATTGTATCTCCTCTGTTAGGAATTGTAGGACTGTCTATTTGGACCATTGACTTATGCATTGCTTGGCAGTTTTGGGTTGTGTGTTTCATTTTTGAAGTTCTTTATATATTTTAGATACTAACTCCTAGTCAGAAGTATGGCTGACAAAGGTTTGCTCCTGTTCTATGTACTGTTTGTTTGTCAAGCTGACAATTTGTCTTGCTGTGCTGGGGTTATTTAATTTTATGTAACTATACCTGTCAATTTGGGGGGGACTAATTCCTGTTCTGTTGGGGTTCTAGTCATAAATGTGTTGCCTAAACCTATGATGCCCTGGAATGTTTTCCCTTAGTAGTTACAGTATTTTCATTTTTTGTTTGTTTGTTTGGGTTTTTTGGTGGTGGTGATGGTGATAGTGATCCCGTGAGTGTGTGTATGGCCATGTATGTTTAGGTGCCCGCAGAAGACAGAAAAAAGTGTGGGCTCCCCTATAGCCAGAGTAACAGGCAGTTGGCAGGGGCCCTATATGGTTGCTGGGAACTAAACTTGCATCTTATGGGAGGGCAGGAAGCACTCCAGCCTAAATGTTTCCAGTTTTAAAGAAAAGTCTTTGATCTATTTTGAATTGTATTTTGTTCAGAGTGAGTTACATGTAATTAGGTTTTTTTTCCCCCACAGGTGTGTATCCATGTTTACAAGCACCATTTGTTGAAAGAGTGTATGTTTTGTTCTGGTGTGTGTTTCTGACACCCTTGCCAAAGCTCAGGTATTCCAAGCTATATAGTTTACCCAACCTCTGTGTTTTGAGGTTACATTCCCTTATTCTATTTGTCTGGTTCTGGGGACTAAACAAGACAGTGAGAAGTGGGCAGGGGTAGGGGGAATGAATAGGGAGTTGGGGAGGGAAGGGAAAAATCAACCAAAATGAAATAAATATGAAAACCCCACATGGAAGCCTATTATTTTGTTAGTTTATATTTCAGTAAGTAAATAAATAAATTTGAAGATACAATGGTACATTTTAAAAAGAGGAAAGGAAACTCTACAGTTGCCACTGCTAGTTCAAAATCCTCTATCCACAGGATCTAATGAGGACCAACATCATTACCATGACCTCAAGACACTAGCCTTCCTCTTCCCACAAATAACCAACCAGCATGTTCTCTTGCAACCAGTTTTCCGTATTTTAAAAAATGACTTCAAAACATTTGCCAACTTAAAGTACAATGTCATGTTGAAAGAGAAAACTCGAAGTTTACCCAGATGTCTACTGCCGATCACTTCTGTATCAGTTATAAGTTGACCTGTGTAGAAGGGCCTCAGTCAGGACAGGCCATCTTTAGTCTATAACCATATATTTACTCATACTCCAGTCATTGAGGGTGTTAGGGTTGTTAGATAGATAGACAGACAGACAGTGATAGATTATATAGATAGATAAATAATAAACTGATAGATAATTATTAGACAGAGATAGACTATAGATATACAAATGAACAGATGATAGATAGAGATAGATAGATAGATAGATAGATAGATAGATAGATAGATAGATAGATAGATAGATAGATAGATGATAGATAGATAGAGATAGATAGATAGATAGATAGATAGATAGATGATAGATAGATAGAGATAGATAGATAGATAGATAGATAGATAGATAGATAGATAGTATGATGGCTATTCCTGGTTGTCAACTTGACTACAGTTGGAATGAACTACAATTCAGAAATGGAGAACACACCTGTTATCCAGATCTTGAGGCTGGAAGACACAGGTTTCTAACTTGAATCTTGATACGGAGATCTTAAGGCATAGTGATCATGCAAAGCTTAGGCCCAGGCAAGGTAGTATATGCCCTTAATCCCTGGAGACTGAGGCAAGGAGATATCTGAGTTCAAGCTTAGCCTGGGACAAAGCAAGTTCCAGATCCAGGTGTAGTGGTACACACCTTTAATCTGGGCCACACCTTCTGCTGGAGGCATACATAAAGATATTGGAAGAAGGAAGATTCACTCTTCTTTACCTGATGGTATTTACTTGTCAACACATCTCTTGAAACCTACTTCTTCAGGATTCCAGCTGAAGCAACTAGCCTCATGGGACTGAGAATCTACTAGATTCTTGGACTTCCTATTCACAGCTGACCATTGTTGGGTTAGTTGGACTGCAGACTATAAGTCATTACAATATTTGTTAACTTTTGTGACTCTAAAAAACCCTGACTAATATAGACAGGCAGGCAGACAGACAGACAGATGATACATAGATGCTCAATGACAGGTAGAATACAGATAAGAGGTTGATGGGTAGATAGTGATTCACCAATGGACAGACAGACAGACACACACACACAGACAGACAGGTATATAGAATTCTTAGAAAAAGAGACAAAATTTCTATTCCACTACTACCTTTTATTGACCAAAGCAAGTCACACACTAGCCAAGTTTTAAGAGAAAGTTTATCAAATTTTCTGTTTGATAAGAAGAGGAGCAAAGTCACTTTGTAAAGGATAAAAACTACAGAAAGATAAAAAGACATTAGGCATTTTTGGGTAATCTACCATTTTCTAAAGCAGAGATTCCAAGATAAGAGCAATGAGTTTGTAATCAGAGCACACTAAAGTCAAAAGATAGAAGCTTCCTAAAGGAAATTTCTAAGGGTGAGAACTGAACTGACATCCTAAAATGTGGGACCACACTGAAAGGAGTTTTTAGAGTTCTCTTAGACAATATAAACACAGACCATGCATCAGAGAAAAGGACTTGTTCAATGGAATGCTGGATACATAATTATGATAAGTGCCCAAATTTGTGGGTCAGTGAGAGACCAGTTGGTGAATGGATACAAGCATTCAGATTGTTAGCATTGGGGAAGCTAGGAGCATGTCAAATACAGTAAATGTAGTAGGACATGGACTTGATAGAATGCAGTCATGTTTATTAATTTGCCTACTTATATATTTTCATGGTCATAATAGCCTCATTGCTGGACATTTATTTAGCAACACAAACAAGTGGTGTAAGAACAAGGGAACAGGGTGGGGAGACATACATGTTTAAGGAGAAGGAAACAATCAGAGGGGTTGGGAAGTAAAACCCAAAGATCAATGGAAACTTCAGTACACCTCAAGAATAGCTGAGAAAATTGATGCCAATGTTCAACTTCCAGAGGAACCCCAATGTGTAAGCCTAAAGGCAGGGAGGTAAAGCTGTGCAGTTATTGTTAAATTTTTGTTATCCCAAATAGTATATTGACAGGCTGTTTTTGTAAAAAAAAAAAAACTATTTGAAGAAATCTGGGCAAAGTAATACACAGCTTAATTGGAAACATGTGCTAATTGCACTCAACTAAATATAGAGAAAGCGGTTTTATGATTTCTAATTACAGATGGTCAACCTTCATGGCTGTCTTTAAAAGAGGAGCTAATGTAGTATAGAGTGCGAAGGAATTTGAAACCTTGAATTTCCTTGGGAAGACTTCCAAAATTCATTAGCATTTGTTTGCAGGGGCTGGGGCATGAGCATAGGCTTGAAGTTACTACTTTTAATGACTGTAAAATGTTCTTCTGAGTCTGGTGAGATGGCCCAGAGGTTAGGAGTGCTTGTTATTCTTTGAGTGGACTCTGGTTTGGTTACCAGCACTCACATTGGCAAGCTCACAACTGCTTGTAACTCCAGTACCAGGGGGTATAATACCCACTTCTAACTTTAGATATTCACACACGCACACACACACACACACACACACACACACATATACACACACGCACATGCACATGCCTACACACACCAGTTCCAGCATACCAAAAAATAAAAATAAATCTTTTTAGAAATGTTCCTTGGGTTCAGAAAGATGGCTTATCAGGTAAAGTGCTTTCTGTGCAAACCCTACAACCCAAGTCAATCCTTGGAACCTAAGTGAAAAGCTAGATATGTGATATACATCTGTAATCCTAGGACTCCTCTTATGAGATGGGAGGTGGAGCTAGGAGAATCACCCGGAAGGGCACATGAGCAAGGCAGCTGCAGAAACAGCATGAAAGCCCTTACATCAAATACAATAGAAGGAAAGCTGACTATCAAGAATTTTCCCCTCGCCTCCACATATATGCTATGACATATACACACCCACACCGTACACAAACACATACACATTAATAAATAACATTTTAGATTTTAATGGAAAAAAAACCAACCATCTTCATGACAAATGTGATAACTCTTAAGTCTTAAGCAGGACTTATTACTTTAAGAACAAAATAAAACCTCACCCAGAGAAAATGAATGTGAGTACACACAAAATCTACAACAGTAGAACGTCCTCCGATAGCGGTATAATTTGTTTTCCATTGTGTGGGACTGGCTGCTTATATGTAGCTGAGAGGATTTAGAATTTTTATAAGTAAGATTATCTACAAATCTTCCTTGACAAAAAAAAAACCCAACAATAACTGACAGTATTTTTGTGTTATGACTTCATTGAAACAATTCTCTTTTATTTTCTGTATTTTGAAGACTACATGCCAGAGTTTCTCCTAGAGGCCAATTAGATTAACGGACTTGCAGCTGTGGGAATGGGCAGCCTAGAGACTGAGGGCCTCGAGGGAGCCATTGTTACCGGGGCATGTTCATGGGGCATTCCTGAGGGTCGTTTGAGCCTTCCTTGTATAATGCACTCATTTCAAATGGAGTTCGTAGGTACTAAGTGAAATATTTCTCAATGGTAAAAGCACTGTATCCTATTAAGTGGACTACTCTTTAGAGCCTCTTGGAAGCAATGTCTCTGTCAGATGATTTTAAAGGGCAGTGACAAGAAGCAGACCAGAATCTCTGGCTTTGGTGTCTCATATCTCATGACTAACTTCTAGATGGAGGGATGAAAAAGGAAAAATGGGAGGATGTTAGCCAACCATCATAATACTTTTATATTATTATGGGAAGATTCTATAGGAAAGAATTAACTAACTCTTTGAGGAATAAAGCAGATTTTATATTTTTAATTTAATTGAGTGCCTATTGGTGATCTTTATTTTCTGAAAAGGTCACGAATAGTTCATGTAGAATTGGTTAAAGTAAGTATTGTTCAGGTCCAATGTCACAACAGTTTGTGTTTTCCTCACACGGTCAGGTGCTTCACCAGTATCTGTAAACTGTAGGCCTTGCTCATTTCTTTTTGTTTGTTTGCTGAGTTTGGAACTTGAGTTCTGAGTTGGTCATTCATTCTCAGCTCATGTTTTTTTATCTATATTTAATCACTTTCCACCTTTATAGAGCTCTGAATGTTAAACAACAACAACAACTAAGATTTCAGCCAAGAAAGGAGACAACCTAGATGTTCCTCAACTGGTGAACAGATAATGAAATTTGTTACATTTGCATAGTGGAATGTTATGCAGCTGTTAGGAAAAGTTAAATTATGAAGTTTGCACCCAAATGAATGGAACAGACAATAATTATTATGAATGAGGTGACCAAGATCCAGAAAGACAAATGTCACATTTTCTCTCATTTGTGCATATTGGCTTTGGATCTTAGATCTGTGTTTCATTTGGAAGAACCATTGAGAAGGAAGTTAATAACGAGCTGTGGGAGGGTGGTTTCAGGCGAGGCGGTAGTATTAAGGGACGAAGGGAATAGAACAGGAAGGATTAGATGGAGTAGAGGAGGGAGGACATGGTAAAAAAGGGAGTCCCTGGAGGGATAACTAATGCTGAAGAGAGTTTGAAAAAATCACATGGAAACCTACTACTATAAAAGCTTCCTAAAATATATACATGCACATATCTAAATGAGTTAAGATGGTGCCCCTGGCAAACAGATACCTTGTTGGTGGTATTGTTCTTATATCAATTAGGAGCAGCGCAGTTGGCAGTCCTTTGATCATCCTAGCTTGATGCCTGGCTTGGTGGCCAAAGCTGTTTTATGCCTAGGACACATGAAAATCAAATCAAGTCCAGGCAGCAAAGTGTGGGAAGAGGAAGACAGACAGACAGACAGACCTGGATTTTGCCAACAATGCATGTGAAGCAAGATGCCCACAAACCTTCCCTCTGCCTCATGGCACAGGTGGGCCTAGACACACAGCTCTGCCTACTGCCCCACAGACCAACAAGGAAGGAGGAAGACAACGATCTGTGACCACCATGCCACCTAAAGACCTGCTCTCTGGTGCATAGAAGAGGCAGGCCATAGCCACCCTACTGTGCCATGCATCGAGACACCCTATTATGCATCGATGTCAGCTAGGGACTGCCAACTGATTAGCCAGCCTGCAGCAGAAGCAACCACAATGTGCAAGTATATGGTAGACAGATGGGATAGAAGGAGAAATGTAGCAACTTGAGCACTATGAAGAGAGAATGAAACTGGAGACTGGAGGGTAGAGAGATGTATCCTGTTATAAGTAGGGTCATAGTAAGGTCTCAGTCTGAGCAGCAGCTAAAGTCCATATCTGAGTCCATGACAGCATCAATGTCCATGGCTCATATTACCACTACTGAACTCGGGGATTCCCCTGATCTGCACAGCCACCAAGGACCACATGGATGTCCAGGGGCTGTGCAGAACTGGTTCCACCCTTCACTGGTTGTAGCTCTCTAAATAGTTGGCCCAACCTCTCACCCATCACCAGCAACAGCACTAGGGAAAATGCACTCTAGTCAGCACAATGGTGCTGGCCCTGGTGGTAAGGGTGTGGGTGAGCTGGCCAAGGGTGTGAGGGAGGGACAGCTGACTCCAGCAGTTGAGAATCATGCCCAGAAGCTCATGAGCACAGGAGAGCTAGCCCTATCCCTCACCAGCTGCAGCTACAGGGGAGAAAGAATGTGCTCTACACCTTGCTGGGACAGCACCGCAGAGATGACCCGGGTGGTAGCAGCAAAGGTGAGCCAGCCTCAAGGGTAAGAGAGTTGGAACAACCATTTGTCTGCCAGGAGGTGGTGGGAGTGCAGGGATGATGCCCTCTCACTCCTAGTCACCTTCAGCAATCAAGAGATCTGGTCCCAGAATCCTGAGAACAAATGCACTGGCCCTATCCCTCGCAGGCAGCAGAACACAGGAAAGCAAGTCCTGTACCTCGACTGTGCCACACAGTGGAGCTGGCCCTGATAGTGAAGGCACAGGTGAGCTATCCCTGAGGGGGTGGGAGTGCGGAGCTGTCCCATCCCATTACTGGCTTCAGTGTTTGTCATTGACTGGGCAGACAGTAAGCTGGTTTTGGAGGCATGGGTAAAACAGCCTAGGGCATAAGAACAAGAGAGCTGACCCTGCCTTCTGCTCTGGGTAGCACTGGGTGGCCTAGCCAGAGCAGTGTTAAAGAACGTACCCTAGTGGTGTAGTGGCATCTAGGAATATATACATATATACATGTAACAACAATTAATGAAAAGAGAGGTCATTAATCTGAAAATACCAAGGAAGGTTATATGGGCAGGTTTAGAGGGAAGAAAGGGAAGAGATGATGTAACTATATTATAATCTCAAAAATAAACGAAAAATGAAAATGCAGAATGCTCAGCTCTAAGCAGGAAATCTAGATCACACCCCTCCCTCCCCCAGCAGTGTTCAGAGATCGTCACAGAAGAGGAAGGAAAGACTGTAAGATGCAGAGCTCCTGAGTGATTATAAGGAAACCATTGTTAGGGGGATATGTCTTAGGGTTTTACTGCTGTGAACAGACACCATGACCAAGGCAACTCTTAAAGGACAACATTTAATTTGAGCTGGCTTGTAGGTTCAGAGGGTCAGTCCATTATCATCAAGGCAGGAACACAGCAACATCCAGGCAGGCATGGAAGTGGAGGAGCTGAGAATTCCACCTCTTGTTCCAAAGGCAGCTGCCATGAACAAACACCATGACCAAGGCAAGTCTTACAAATGAAAAAAACATTTCATTGGGGCCAGCTTACAGGTTCAGAGTTTCAGTTCATTTTCATCAAGGTGGGAGCATGGCAGCATCCAGGCAAACATGGTTCAGAAGGAGCTAAGAGTTCAACATCTTCATCTGAAGACTGCTAGGAGAAGACTGACTTCCAGGCAGCTAGGATGAGGATCTTAAAGCCCACACCCACAGTGACACACCTACTCCAACAAAGCTACACCTACTCCAACAAGGTCATACCTTCTAATAGTGCCACTCCCTGGGCTGAGCATAAACAAACCATCACAGGATACAACAGGGTAGTTGTATGTAGGAACTCAAGTTGTTGTGGTAGCATAAGACCTATGCAAGCTCGGGACAAGCAAAGTCCTGACATGGAGAAAGGGAGATGAGTTCCTATGCCTCATTAAAGAGCTACTGAAAATTGTTAACTCCTAGGGAAGGGGGACTATTTGTTTTAAAGGTTGTGGACATTGATATACTGACCACACTCCAGTGGCTGACCACATACACAATAGTATATTTGAAACATAAATTGGATTCCGTGAGTTTAAAAAAAAAAACTAACTAATAAAGACACAAAGTTGTTTAGATAATGGAGGATGGATCTAGGAGGCGTTAGGGATCAAATATGACCAAAATACATTATATGAAATTTCCAAAGAATTAATAAAATGGTGAGTTAACTTTAAAAAAATGAGTTTGCTAAACAGATATAAACAACTAGAGGGTTCTTTAAACCGACATGCTGTGGAGGGACATGCAGAGTTTTAATCTGAAACTCACTTATAAATTCTCACTCCGCCCTTTAATATCCACATGAATTTAAGCAAATTGCAATGTGTTCTTATCTGGACTTCAGTTTACTTGCCTACAAATAGTGTATGTTAACAGCTCTATCTCTCACTGTGGGGGTGTTAAGTGAAATTTCTTATCAGCACAAAGTCTGTTCCATTGTGAACTCTTTATGGAGCTTGCCAACATGTTTTCTCTCCCTTGCAGAGGATACCTAAGGAACTTAAAAAGACCACTTGAGTCGTCTATAGTATCTACAGGACCACCTTCTTGACATGAGGGAAGAGCTGGAGGATGAATGAATCACTCTAGGCAGAAATTGTAGTTTGATGATGTCTGGAAAAGTTATAGCTTCTACCAGGTACATAGCAACATACTGTGGGGCCAGATACACTATTTCATGAAACCTCCTTCTGGAGCAAGTGATGATGAGCAAGCTTGTGAAGATTAAGGGATTTGAGCAATGTTCTCATATCCTTATTATCAGTTTGGAGCAACTGCCTAAGTATCAAAAAGGTCAGATAGTCAAAGTGCTAAGAGTACCTGAGAAAAGTTATAGAAGCCATCACCAATTTGAGAGGAAAGGAGAGATGATTAAGCTCCAAGCACCAAGTCTCTCTTGGGAAAATGGTCATCCATCACCATGACTGTGGGCGAATGAAGGATGTGAAATATCAAATAAAGCCACACATGTGATTGTCAAGGATTACAGGGGTTAGGAGTTGGAAGCTGTCTCTACCAGTGGCCTTGGTTACATTTCTAAGCAGTGTACTATGTCCCTGAGACTGATGATCCAAGGACAGGGCATTTGGCTTGACAGACTACACTGACACTGTTGGCCCTTCCTGATGATGCAATTGCTTTTCCAGGGTGCAGAAGTGAGTTCACACACACCTATGCCTTCAGTTCTTCTCTTACATGAATTAGTTTTCTTCCTCTATAATTGTAATGGTACATTTCAAAGGAATAGAAAAGACAGAGGGTGTGGAGTGATAGAGAAGAATGAAGAGAAGCATGATTTTGTGTGTATATGTGTGTATGGTATACCTGCATGTGAAAGTGTTCTTATATGGAGGTGTGCATGTGTGCACTTGTGTGTGTGCATGTGTGGGCCAAGGGCTGATAGTGTCAGATTTCTTTCTTAGTTTTACACCACCATGAATTGATACAAGAGCTATCTCGTGAACCCAGAACTCACCAGTCTAACTAGGCAGCTTGTTCTGAGACCTCCTGTCTCTGTTCCTCACATGTTGGGATTATAGGAAGGATACCATGTCCACCTGGTATTTATATCGAAGATGGATGTCCAATTCTGCTCTTTGACTTGTATGGTAAGCTCTTTTATCCACTGCACTCTCTCCCTTACCCTGATGAGAAGTGTAAAATAAGAATTTGAATGACTTAAAATGCTTCAAAATAACTGTTATTAAATTTCCCTTTGACATTTTCATATATATATGTAGTATATTACTATCACTCCCTACACCCTCTCTAAGTCCTTCCAACCTCCTTTACCACTCCCGTGTTCACACATACATGTTTTTTTTTTATCTTCTTTTGTGACTCAATAAGTTTAACCAAGTCTATCTGTGTGATCCTGTGTGTGGAACTGTACAACAGCCAGTACATAAGTGTAAACAATGTCTACTCCTCCCCTAGACTCTATCAGTAGCCAATAATTTGGCTCATTATTATAAACCCTCATTATTCCTTCCCTGTTCCATGGCTGACTGTGGACAGGCCTACTCTGGCATGGGCCAGTGCAAGCAACTTTGGCTGCTATGAGATCATGATTGCATTTGCTACATCATGCCCTGAGAAACAGACAACATTTGCAGTTTTTCTCCCTATCTTTGGACTATTACGTTCTTTCTACCCCTCTTCCGGAATGTTCTCTGAGCCTTAGATGGGGTGGTATAAATGTCCTGTTTAGGGCTAATCATTAAAGCCCTCTCAGTCTCAGTATCTTGAGCAGCCACGATTTCTGTATAAGTGGGGTTTAAAAACCTGTTGAAGACTGAGAGTAGGATTTGTTTATATTATAAGCATAGATATTTACAAGATGCCTTAAGTAATTCTGTAGTATGCTATAAGGATAGAAGGTGGAACCAAGGGGAAGTGTTGAAGAAAAGCCGGCCTCAGCTTTGGAGCTGTAGGGTTTAGTTAATGTTAAGATTTTTGCCTGGAAGTTTGTCAAAATGCAGCCTGCTTTAGAAAGATGAATTCAGAAGCAGCATAGATGAGAGTGCCGCAGTTAAATAATAGAAGCAAAAGAACACACACAAGAAAGAAGTGGGATCCGCCTTTTGATTGCCCATAGAGTAACAGAAGAGAAGGAAGAGAGTAGAGAACTCAGAGTTGAGATCCTCAGAACTTAAAACTCTGCGGTCTTGATATAGTTGAAGAAATAAAGATGACTATTCCATCCTAACTCTGGGAAGAGAACATTAAGCCACAGAATGAGTTCTGGGAGAACTGAATTCAGGAAAATAATTATTTCAGTTTGACTATGTGCAAATGCAGGGCATGACCTTCCTGTAGTATGAAAGCACCAGGCAAAGGGAGCTTAGGAAAGAAAGAAATATAGCTAATATTGAGGTGAACCTAAAAACTGAGGACCATAGATCCAGTCCAAGGTGAAAGAAAAAGTCAGCAGAACCTTCGGGAAGAGATATTTAGGAGATAATCATGGGTGAAGTGCCAATAGATGAGACCAAGAAGGTGGTGATAAGGTGCAGATTTCTCATTTCCTACTGGAGTCCTGCTGTGCTCAGTAATCTGGGAGACTGACTTACATGAGTAGTACCTGTGACTCCTTGGCCTCTGAGAGTGGGTCTAAGGTGGCCAGTGGGGAGATCTGGTGCAAATCTGGGCAGGAATAGAGTGAAGATATGGTATTGATTACCCTCGCTGCCTCCCTTATGCACTGACCCAGGTTCTCCACACACCTACCTGAAGCCTATAAGGGGCAGTGCCTCATGTTCCTACCTCTTTTGAATAGACTTGACACCACATTTCTCTAGGCCTGATGTATTTAGCATTTCTTTTTCCTGTCCTGTATCTCACTTCATCTTTCTCTTCTTTATTCTAAAGTTTTTTAATTGACAGATCTCTATATGTTTATGGAATGCACTGTGTTGTTTATAATGAATATATAATTATAATCAAATAAGAATAATTGACATAGTCATCAGAAGTCATTTTCTCACTTAATATATAAAATCCTCTCTACAAGCTGTTTATAAACATTTGATTGATTATTGTCAACCAAAGTAACTATTATCTGAGATAGCTATTGAAAGTTATTTTCCTTTCCAAGTATGCAATGTGTCCATTAACCATCTCTTCCCCTCTCCTCTACCTCTAGCAGCTGATAATTATGATTCTATTCTACACTTCTTTAGGGTCTCTCCTTTAAACTTCCATTTCTATTCAGTATCTGTCTCTCTGTGTCTGGCTTATTTCAGCTTATATCGAGTCCTCCTGGCTCATCCATGCTGTGGCAAATGGAAGCTTCGCTGTTTTACAGCTCAGCATTATTCCATTGTATTTATGCAGCACATCTTCGCTACCCATTGTAGTCACCTAGGCTAATTTCACATCCTCTCTATTATGAAACAGACGTGGGAATCCTGCCTGTGTTCATCCCTTTTTCTTCCCTTCAGTCAGTGAGTATGGATGTACCTGCAAAGAACCCTACTGGCTTCAGAGTAAATCCAGGAGGAAGCATTTCCTGGAATCCATGATAGAAGTGTTTACATAAGGGCTGTGGCCACAAAATGGGATGACGACTTGGGGGGGTGAGATGGGGGGACAAAAATCAGAATTTCCCTTGTTTGAGGCTTTTAAAAAAATGTTTCTATCTTTTCTTCCTTCCTTCCTTCTTTCTTTCTTCTTAGAACTGAGATGAGCAGAGGTTCATTTGGAAGCTTTGGCAGGAAAAAAAAATGAATAGTGAGAAAAAAATAGAAATAGTAAGTGAAATGACTGCTTTGAAAAGGCTGGTAATTTACAGGGCCAAAGAGAGCGACAGGACATCAGTCTGGAACAGAACTAATCTATACCTTTAAAGTTAAGGAGAGTTGAAAATAGCTTCATAAAACTGCTTTCTTGGGGTCAATTGCCTGATTGTCACATAAGGCAAATGGCCTCTTTAAATTACCAAATCACCTTCTCCCCAGGATTTTAATATGACAGGAAGGCTGCAAATATGACCAAGAGACAGCTAAAGATGAAATATCTACTTGGGTCTTACCTTTGTGAGTCATTGCAGTTATTAATCATTTATAGGACACCATAAGCCAGCACTAGGGAAACGATGATTCTTTATTGCTTGTTAAAAATATTTACATTTTCCTCTACCAGCTGTATATGAGGAATTGATATTTTCTGAATTGCTAAGTCAATAACATCTTCCTCCAGCCGTCAAAGGGTTTGATAAACCAGCAAAACACGAGAGCCTCTGCCGCAAATAAGTGGGAGGCACTTGGGCTGTCAGGCAATTAAGTGGACCTGAATAAGCTGATGTAATTAAGCCTCTTACTGCATAATTATCTTTATTTTAAATGTGTCTTTTGATGGAACATCTGTTCCCTGCTCCAGATATGAAAAGAGGGACCCATGCTCACCAAGCCAGCAGTTCTGCAAAGGCCTCGCACATGCTGCCGGGGCCACTCACATTCACGACAGCAAATGTTGTCATTTGTTCATCATTCCCTGCAAGAGGCAGGTGTCCTTACATCCTCAGCCCACGTTCGCCTGACCTCAGAGCTCAGAGCAGCTGCATGGGGTCCTGTTACATAAGCCATCCTCGGGTGCCAAGGGGGCTCTTGGAGGCGACAGCACAGCTTGCTGGAAGGACTAGACAAACGGAAAGGAAAGTCCCTACCTGACTCATTTGGAGTTCTGCCCCTGGGTGGCAGGGCTCATGACCTGTCCTCCTTACTTTCGCCAAATATCATTCATCAAACCTGACCTGGAGAGCCGTTGTCTGGGGAGTGGGGATGGGGTGTTGCAGCATGGGGATTTTGTCTGTTCTCAAGTCTGCAGGCCACGAACTCTGTTTGGCAGATCCCTCGTTCTCCGAACTGGGGATTCTGAATTACACTAATGTGCTTGTAATGCTCTGCTGAGAGGCTCTTTTGGCTTTCTATGCTGATGCTGTGATTTGTGTGCTATGTGACCGAACGATCGCTGTTCCTTCAGCCTCAATGTGCTCAAAATTTAAATTTTGAAATCAGGATACCCCCCACATAGGAAAATGACAGAGACCCTAACTGGCTAGTGCCTCAACTATGTTAGGTGATCAGACTAAACACTAATTCCTCCCCCTTTCCCCACTCTTGGCACCGGGATGTAAATATTAGCTTGTTGATAAGTGCCAAGAAACAGGCTTTCATTAGAATCAGTCCGCTCCAATTCCAGGAAGAAATGTTACATAGTATAGTCATTACTTCCTGTCTCCCTACAGCCCTGGGCAGCCTCGAATTTCTTCTGTGCTCCACAGTTTGGGGAGCCAGCATCCAGGCCTCTAAGATGAGTGTTTGAGATGAAGAGCGTCCGGAGGTTTCAGCAGTCAGAGCCCTCAGTCCAGGACCTCATGGCTCACAATGGAGATGAACTTTGCGTTTTGGTCTTGCATTTTCGTGTCTTACATATATTCTGGCTATTTCTCCCCCTCAACATAAATATCACTCACACTAGCTCAGCTTTTGACATGCTGATATATCTAGTCAGGGCTTTCATCTCCCTCTTCTTTTTTTCTTAATAGCTTTGTTGAAACATGACTCTCATACCATACAATCCGTCTGCTCTAAGAATGTGATATATTGGCTGTATTTTCACAGAGGAGGATGTTCATCATCAGAGTCCATTTTAGAGCACTTTTACCTCTCCAGGAAGAAATGTTACATTGTGTAGTCATTATGTTGGGTCCCCCTACAGCCCTGGGCACCCATGAATCTTTTACTGTCTCTGTGGTTTTACCTATTAAGGACATTTTATATAAATGGAATTATATAATATGTATTGCTTGGCACTTGGTTTCATTCACTTAGCATAGTGCTCTAAGGGGCATTCATTTTGTGGTGTATATAAGTACCTAATTTCTTTTTATGGTTATATAATATTCCATTGAAGTGGATAGCCCATGTTTATTTATCTATCCATCAGATGGTGTGTGTGTGTGTATGTGTGTGTGTGTGACTTTTTTCCACTTCTGCTATATTATGAGCCATGCTACTAAGCACACTCCTGTCAAGGTTTTACATGAGCAAATATTTCGTTTCTATTTGATACATGTTTGATGAAGGGGCTGTTAAATTATATGGAAACTGTTCTTTTAGCGTTTTAATATAGTCTACTGCTGATCTGAACTCTCAACTCAGTTTTTAGGTTTGGGAGGAGCCAGTTGTTAGCTTGTTCGCTTGGTTAGTGGATTGGTTTTGATTTGGAGATGTTCGTTTGTTTCTCACGTGTCATGTGATATAGTACAGGCCGGGCTGGAACTTGTGATCCTCTAATCCTCTGCTTCCCAAGCGTTGAAAATACAGGCTTTGCTGCTACTCTCAGCTTTCCTAGTGTGTTTTTAAATATGGCTGTAACATTTTAAGCCCCCATTAGCAGTGCGTAAGGATTCTACTTTCTTCTCATGTTACCGACACATGTTATTATTTTCCTGTTGCCCATGCCATGTGGAACTTGGTATTTCTTGAAATTTTGATTTCCACTTCCCTCATGGTTAGCTGTCCTAGTCTGATGTCGAAAAGCATGTCATAGCCTCCATTATTAACCATTGCTCCTTAATGCATCTTATTTGGGCTGCTTTGCACTTTATGTAAGAATTACATAAGTAAATAAAGAATTACATAAAGAATTATAGTTTTTGCTGCCTTAAGATAGCAACCCAAGGTGCTGGTTTTGGGCCCAGACCAAGTGAAAGCCTAAAGCATTCCATTCTGCAATAGAGAAAAGGCATAAGAGATGAGAGGCTTCACTCTAAAGCAAGGACTCTAGGGAAGAGGACATCCCGATCTTTAGTGATTGTCACGTGCTCCAGTATCACTTGTCATGGAAGTGAGTACACAAAATTCAAAATAGCACCTACCTGCCGACAGAGCAGCAACTCTGCTTCTAACTTATGACCCAAGTGGTTCAAAATCAGTAACAACTGGTGACTTTTTACACATTTAAGTATATTTATTTATTTATTTATTTATTTGTTTGTTTGTTTGTTTGTTTATATGTCTGTGCACAAACATACCTACCTGTGCAGTGGTATGTGCAGAGGTCAGAGGGCTGCTTGTAGTGATCTATTCTCTCCTTCCACTATGTGGACCCCACGGATCCTCCTTGGGTCATCAGGTTCGGTGGCAAGCGTCTTCACCTACTAAGCCTTCTCACCAGCACAGGTTAAAATTTTTATAAAATGGAAGGCAAAAGGAGAAAAAGTTTCCTTATGAGATTATTGTGAAGACAAGTTAGGATAAAGTTATTCAGTCTGCTTTACAAATTGTAAAGCACTGTGTCGATTTATATCTGGTTCTTCTAAATAAGAACAGCTCATGTTTACTAAACATTTGCTTGGTTTGAGAGTTGGCCTTCAATTCCGGGAGAGAAGTTGTATTTGTGAAACTTAGGGAAAATGAGCCCCCTCTCCCTGAAACACTTCTATCGAATTGCTGCATTAAGATTGCACATTCTAAGCATCAGTGGGTAGTGGCTCTGGTTAGAACTCTGAAAGGGCACAGATGCTTGCTGATGTCTGCATATGCACCAGCACTGCAGAAGAGTATACTTGCTGTACTCAGTTACATGGCTGGAAAAGGAGTAGACAGACACAGGGGCTGGCTTATAATGAGGCAGACCACCAAAGGAAAAAGAACTTCTTGGGGAATCAGTATCCCAGACCTCAAGCAGTATTACAGAACAATCGTGTTAAAAACTGCATGGTATTGGTACAGTGACAGGCAGGTAAATCAATGGAATAGAATTGAAGACCCAGAAATGAACTCACTTGATCTTTGACAAAGGAGCTAAAACCATCCAGTGGGGAAAAGATAGCCTTTTCAACAAATGGTGCGGGTTCAACTGGCAGCTAGCATACAGAAGAATGAAAATCGATCCATTCTTATCTCCTTGTACTAAGTTCTGGATTTTTCAAAGCTATCAAGTAGAACACCTGAAAGGATACTTTCCAGCTCCTCAAGTTTCCAATAAGAGGCCTGTTCCCCTGTGTTGCAGGTTTTTCCCTGTCCAATTATATTAGTACAGAGGAGGTCTGTGATTGGAAGGGGAAAAGGGAGGCGGGACTAAGAGTTACAGAGACAGGGAGTGTCTCGGAGTAGAGGGAAGCCAACATGGAGGCAGACAGACAAGAAGATCCTGATCCCGCATGGTTTTAAATAGCCACAAGTAGCTATGAGTTCACAAGGTTAGAAATATTGGGATAAATTTTTTATCATTATCAATTGACTCTAAAATGATTGTATTGGCATCTTGTAAATTGTGATTTTATTGATATATAAATATGATTGGTTAATTAAGCTTTAAGAGTCTTGATTCTACTGGGTAATTAGGTTGGGAGATAGCTCACCGTGAGGTGTGTGAGAATTGTGTGGAAGCGAGGTGAACTGGCAGACGGGAGTGGGAGGGGTTTGGGGGAGCCACAGGAGAGATGGCTAGCAGAAGGACCACCAAGTAAGATGGCCTGGCAGGAGCCCTGTGGCCCGTTGGTTGCCAGCACTAGTGCAGAATGTGCCGGTTCCATTTTAATTTTTCCCCTGTGATACCCCTTCATTCTGTCTCCTCCAAAACTTCTCCATACTGTCTACTGGTGTGCTTAGAAAACTTGTCAAAATATACAACCAAATCCTAATGCCCCGGGCACATCACAAATACACAAGCAATGTGAAAAAACAAGAGAGTACATCTCCCCCAGAGATCACTAATTCCATAAATAGAAAAACAAAGAAACAAAAAACTTCAAATTTCAAAGCACAGAAGCCGAAAGAACGATTATAAAGATGTCTGAAGACTTCAAAGAATTCAAAAAGGATGGGAATAAACAAGCAAATTAAATTTAAAGAGGGCTCTGATAAGGCAATGGAGACACAATCTTGAGGACACAGTTTAGGTTACAGACACTCAGGTTTGAATGCAAGTCCATATGATACCTGCTATTCATTGACCCTGGAGATTTGAATCTTGTTAAAATCAAAACTCCACACGAAAATGCACTGTTTTCTGTCCTCAATATGTCAGGGCTGGAGCAAATTATTGCCTTGCCCTATCTTTATCTAAGAAACCCAGTTTTCCCTTTAGAAAAATTTAATGTCTTCTCCAGATTTCAAGTTCTATAAATGTCTTTTTCCCTCCTATAGAAATGGATTCTATATATGGCCATGAACTTGAGAGGTAGCAAAAGGGAGAGACATTGGAGGGGCTGTGGGGAGAAAAGGGAATGGGGTTAAACCTGCAATTGTATTTAAATTTTTAGAATGCTTTAAAAAGCAGTAAAATAAGAGAGAAAAAATGGACAATATAGGCTCTTTGGAAGAAGGGTATCATGTTTTCTCAGTGTCCAGGTCCACTGAGGTACAGTGAACACTGACTAACTGCCAACTTCCCAAAATACCCAAAAAAGCTAGACCAACTAGATTTCAAGAGTCACCATGGCCAAAAATATCAGCAATCCAAAGCTAGAATTGGGAGGGGGAAGTTGTGGGTGGATATGGCCAAGATACATTGAATTCATGTGTGAAATCATTCAAGAATAAATAAAAGTTAAAAACTATACTAAACCAAACATAATTAGCACACACACACACACACTATAAATGTATATTATCAAGATGCTATTTCTATATTTCTAGGTGGTAAATTGGGGGTGCCTGTTTTCTTATATATTCAGGATTAATTTAAGAATATGCTAGAGAAAACATACCCCCATCTCTATGAAAAGGTAAGAAAAAGAATGAAACAATTACAAAGTCACATTCATGAGAGCTCTGCAAATGCCAAGCTATGGGCTCAGGCATGTTGTTTCACAGTTTGCTCCCAATTCTCTCATTTCTTAAATGAAAGGATGAAGTTGAATACCCTCTCAGCTCTTTTAGCTCTGACATATTTGTTTCTGGTGCCAGAGTATAATCTCATCATATTCTCCACACGATTTTGTTCCAAAACATGTTGACATCATGTTCAATTAGGTTGACTCATGTTCCCCATGTAAACAGTTGTGGTGATTGCCAAAATACACCAACAAACAAACAAAAAAAAAGACAAGAGTTTCAAGTTTTCTCTAATGCTTCAAAAATATTGTTGATGTGTTGAACAACTGTTCTTTATTTGACTCATTAGGTCATAACAAAAAAATTTTAGAGGGATCTTATCCTACCTTTTCTGGAATATAATCCAAAAGTGAACAAAAATATTTGAACAAGATGTCTTGATTATTTTTTCAAGTACATCTGTGTTCAAGTAAAAGCAAATGCACAAACTAGATGTTAATCTTTCTGTTTGATAAGCCAAAGCATATTGATAAGCCATTGCCAAACAGTTTAGATGTATCATAAATGAGCATAATTTCTTTTGGACTGAATGCTGACTGAGCTGTAGCATATGACCTGGGGCCTTTATCACTGGATTGGGATACCATACGATAGAGCATTCCCAGGAAAAACCACATGTGAAATTGTGAAATGTTTTGGAAAGTAAGAATTCCAAACTGTCCTCTTCCCAGCAGATCTGATTACTCTCATGTGTTCTGATTTCACAGCAAACACTGACCCAGTTGACATTTGAGAAGGAAATTTCCCAAACAAATCATTTGTGGTATCCTTGGAAAGATTTCCGGGTAGTTCTACATGATGGGAAGACCCGGCATCACCGTACCTCAAGTTTATATCCACTGATTGTCTTTAATGAAAAGAAATGCATCTGCCAGCAGGACAAGAACACAGAGCTTAAGAGAAAGGAGCAGCAGTGACTGGAGCAAGAAATCTTCTAGACATTGTCACCAGCATCCTTAGAGCCTGAGAGGATCTTAGAGACCTAACCATAATGGATCCATCTACAACGCAACTCAACCAAAGGCTCAGGGAACTTCATGCAAAAGGGTTTAGAAAGATTTTAAGAACCATAAGAATAGTAAATTTGCTGTATGTTTCTGCCTCCTGGAAATGGCAGGAAAGCTTCATCCAACATACCTTAACAGCATGGCTGCCTGTGTAAGACCTTACAGTACAACACCAAGAGTCATGCCAACATAGAGGCAGCAAATCTCATGGGGCCTCCTCATCCCTAAACAAAGAACTACAGGCAACTAAAGAATGGACAGTGGATAGTCTTCCCAAGGCTATCTTACTTACTGCTTCTCTTGGTTTCGAGGAGCAGAGGTCAGCATCATTGACTTTGAATGGAAATTCGTATGTTATATCCCAACAGAGAAAATAAGAAGTATTGATTTCAATACTGTTATATAACAATATATGTATGTATTGAGATAGTTTAAGGAGTCATTTCCTCTTTTTCAAGTTCTGGAGGCTTGAAAGTCTAAGCTTAAGGAACTGGAAGATTTGGCATGTTGATAACTGCTTCCAGGTTAACAGGAAGTGCATTCTTGCTATGTATTCACAGAGCACAAGAAGTAACCAACTCCCTTGGCTGTCTCTCAAAAGGGCATTGATCCCACTGGGGAGAGCACTATCAGCATCATGATTGAATCATCTTCCTATGGATTAGAGTTTTAACATGTCAGTATATAGAGATCATAACACAGACTTCTGAGGCTCAAAGTCATTGACTTTGAAGAAGTTTTGCAACATAAGTGGGTAGTCAAGTGTATCAATATCTTGCTTGAATTTTCCATTGTCCAAAATCTATTCTTTTTTTTTTTTTGTCACCACTCTTTCTTTGAGAATTCTTTTCTTGCAAGAGATACTATCGTAGTAGTAACTAAGGACCATGTCATTCCACACCCAAGGAACAAGCATAAGTTTTCATTTCAGCCAACTGGATGACCTCTTCCAGTATTTAAAGCTGATCAGACCATTAAAGATACTGGATGCAAGTAGAACTCAATGCATCTTCATGATGGTTCCTACTCAGGCCACTGGCATGCCCTGCTTCTCTATCTCTGAAGTTATATAATTTCTTTTCTATTTAGTTTAATTTTGTTACATTTATTTATGGCTTGTTTATCTATGTATGTATTACGCATGTGTGCATGTATCCATCTTTGTATCTATCTATCATCTATCTATCTATGTACTTATTTACTTACTACTTACTTACTTACTTAATTCTGTGTAGAGAGGTTTATGCATGCCTTGGAGTGCCTGTGAAGGTCAGAGAACAACTTGAGGAAATCATTTCTCTCTTTCTACCATGTGGGTCCCAGGGATCAAACTCAGGTTGTGAAGATTAGATACAAGAGCCTTTATATACTGAGCTATCTCACCAGCCCATAGCAATCTAATTTCCTGTTGTATCCACAGCATCTTCAAACCTCTTCAAAAATTCAATCAGTCCCTAGGATCCTTCTAATAAACTCATTTTAGCTCTACTTAGCCATAGTTTATTTCTGTGGCTTGTAATGAAAGGCATATAATGAATATACATCAATATTTAGACAATGACTGACATTTCAGGATGCATTTTTTTTCATTTGTTCACCCATTCACTCCTACAATAATCTCATATTAATATAGCACATATTATTTTCACTTTATTTGTTAAAAAGTATTCTCAAAGGGTTTAAACTATTTGGGCACATTCTCACAGCAAGACAGTTTCCACAAGCCCAAAGTCTTTTGACTTTACACCCAATGTTCTTTCCATGATAGTGAGGTGTGAGTTTCTCATCTGTTTCCCATAAGATAGTTTAACAAAAGACCAAATTAATTGAAAACACCCACATTCTTTTGCTAGCATTCATGTGACTAACATCATGAGCTTCTTTTAATTTTCCTTTTGTGTGCACAGTAATCTGGATGTAAGAAAAAAACAACAGTCCTTAATATACCTCAGCAATTTTCAAAAAATCACAGCAAAACATTGTGACATTTTCATAATTGGAACTATTGACAGGAATGTCCAGTTGGCTCTGAGGCAACTTTAGATAGGTCCCTCTCAGAGATAAGATATCCAAGTGTATCAGCACCATGGCTGATGTCTTCCTTGAAACAAAAATATACACAGATATTTCCCATGGGTAACAACAGTAATCTAGAAGAACTGGGAAAAGCCATGCATGTACAGAAAATGTCTGGGAGTTATTCCTCTGGCTAGCTGCAGAAAATAGGAGAAGAATCTTCATTCTCAGTGAACCTGATTAGTATTAATGAGGACTTTAGTGTATGTTCTTAACTATCATGGAAAGCTTAATTGATTAAAGTCAATAATATCCATTTGGAATTTAAAAATTGTCAATTTTTCTGAAGTCATATGTGAGATTCTCAGTGATATCTGTTGTAGGAAGAAAATAGTTCTGACTGGAGTTATAGCCCCAAGAAATGACCCATAGTAGAGACCTTCACCCAACACTGTAGCTAAGCCATAACTTCACATTCAGTCCCAGAATTCTCTGAGGCTCCTTCCACAGCACAAATATTTCTCACAGAACAAGAAAATACAGAGAATGTAATGTGTCCTGCCTCTCTCTCTCTCTCTCTCTCTCTCTCTCTCTCTCTCTCTCTCTCTCTCTCTCTCTCTCTCTCTGTCTCTCTGTCTGTCTGTCTTTTGTCTTGTTTGAAACTAGGTCTCACTATATAGCCCTGTCTGTCCTGAAACTCACTATGTAGACCAGGCTGACTTGTAACTCACATTATATCTGCCTGCCTCTGCTTCCCAAGTGTTAGGATTAAAGACACAGACCCCTGTGCTCAGTTGTTTCAGTATTTCTCAACTGAGAAGAAATGATGTTTCTTCTCAGAGTACAGAAAAATCTCACAACAAGCTTCGAAACAAAAGCTTTTCTTTCAAAGTCCCCAAGTAGTACAATTTGATATACTATACCAAGTCAGATGTTCTTTAATACATATATATGTATATAAATGAATTGAACTACTTAATCCTTGTTTTGATTTGAATCTTGACTGTCTCTCAAAACTCTTGTTTTAAAATCTCTGGGCCCTCGTTGTGGAGTTATTGGAAGGCGATGAAACCTTTGAGGTGGGGCCTAGCGGGAAGTTGTCAGGCCTTTGGAAATATGCTCTCAAAGGGGTTTGGAGGACTGGTCACTTTCTTTCCCTTGCTTTTGCCCCCTGGCCATACGTGTGTGTGTGTGTGTGTGTGTGTGTGTGTGTGTGTGTGTGTGTATACACATATATATGCTATGTTGTCTCAACATAATCTGTTACCTCACCTCAAACCCAAAGCCATGATGTCAATGGATTCTAAATTTGGAATCCTGAGCCAAAATATTTTTTCCTATAAGTTTATTAGCTCAAGTATCCATTATGTGACACAAAGCTAGCTAACATAAACCTATTGGTATTGTTTTTGCTTGGGCACACATTAAGTACTGTAATATGTTCTATTGACTTGATATGCTTCTTAAACTTTTTTCCAAAACCGATTTTTTGAATCAATGCTAAAACATCCATGGCTTTAAATCATGAGTCAAAGCCCAAAGCTGACCATCAAGCTCAAGAAATAAATCAAGCAAAACAGAATCAAATAGCAGGATTCATAAAAGTCCAGTAGTAACATAATTGTCTGATTTATCAATCGAAACGTCTCTAAGTAATCATGAAATGTGAACCACAGTGCTAGTCTTTCAGCTCCGAATGAAAGTCAAATCTAAAATAGCTCTCAAGGTGATGGTTGAATGGCATTCAGTGTCTAAACTGGATCAGATTTGATGACTCTCTTCATGTGTGTCCCTTTAGTGAGTTTCTTCCTTCTACGTCCGTAACTCCACTCATGCTTTATTTATTTCTGCATCAGTTACTTTCTGTTCTCCAGCAGGCATGTTTGCTATGTCTATGAATAAGGAGCTTACACAAGATAAGCATTATCAAATCAAATGTAGTATTTGGTCAATTAAGGTGTATTCTGAAAAGAGTGACTAGAGTGTCTACAGGATGGGATGGAGGTCATTTTGATTTTTCCCTTGAAAATTCTCTTTGAAAACAATTATTTGGATAGTATAAAGAAGAGATTCTTTGTAGTATCCTAACTCTCTTGGTATCCTATTTTTTGAGTGTCACAAGCAATTACTTACAGAATGCATAGATAAGTTTTGGAGTGTAACTGAATCCTTCAATTGGAGGAGAAGACAATAAGAAAGAAGAATTATCTACAAGTTGGTATTTTGCTCAGGCCCTGTGCTGTCTCCACATCTAATGGACTCTTATCTAAATACCTATGATGCTGAAATTGAACAAAACCCTTTGTTCATTTCCAGATCAATGGCATTTGCTCAGAAATCCAGTTGATTGGCGGGGAGTTGGGAACCAAAGACAAGAAGCCAGGAGGCAGTATCTGTGGAATAATAGTCTCCCCTTATCTGGAGAGAGCATTGTTGGAGGCTCAAGTCATTTGTCTGTCTAAGTAGCACTACCACCCATCTGGCATTTCTTGGAGGCAGGCTTGTGATGGCTTCTCTCTAGCTTCTGCAGAGAACAAATTGAAGCCCTATAGCCAGCCCTCTTATGGTGTTATAAAGTCTATTTAATCACAAAATGCCCATTGGTGAATGAAAAAAAAAATTAACAACAAAATAGTTTTAGAATTGTTTTAGTTTAGTTTACTATTCTCTCTCTCTCATTCATTCATTCTTTCTTTTTGCTATTTCTGTAAACATTCAGTTACTAGGGACTCCTTAACAATAAGGTCTGGTTTTATTTATACATTTATTAATTTTTTATTTATATATATTTATCATTTATAGTTTTATTTAACACCATAAGAGGGCTGGCTATAGGGTTTATTAAATGAGAATGGCACCCATAGACTTATATATTTGAATATTTTGTTCCCAGTTGGTGGACTATTTAGAAACAATTAAGAGATGCAGCCTTGTTGGACAGGTGTGGCCTTGTTGGAGATGTTTTAATGAGAGTGGGTGAGCTTTGAGGTTTCAAAAGCCCACTCTAGGCCCAGTTGTTCTCTGCTCTTTCTCCGACTCTTTCTTTTGATTCACATAAAAACTCTTGGCTACTGCTCTAGCACAATGCCCACCTGCCTACTGCACTGCTTTCTACCATGATAGTCATGCACCAATCATCTGAAACTGTGAGCAAGCCCACAATTCTATGATTTTCTTCTATGTACTGTCTCGGTCATGGCATCTATTCACAGAAATAGAGCAGTTACTAAGTCAATTGCCCATCAATGCAGTTGTTTTCTTGTTATTTTCATGCAACTGTATTGTTCTTTGACCATGTATTGTTCTTTGCATGCGCATGCAAGAGAGAGAGAGAGACGGACAGAAAGGAAGACAGAGACACAGAGAGAGACAGAGACAGAGAATTTAGATTTGGCCTATGAAAGAAAATTGTGATGTTTATCATTATGACACTGTCTCATTTTGCCTAATGATTACAGGTTCCATTCATTTTTCTGCAAATGACAAGCTTTTGAGTTGTTTTATGGTTGAATAAGACTCCATTGTCTACATGTACCATGTTTTTTCTTTTCTTTATTACAAGAATAATACATTTTACACTTGTTTATTTATACATGATCTAGTAATGTCTTTTAACAATATAAGGATGGTTTAACAGTGAGAAAACATTATAATTATTTATTATACTAGCATATCTAGAAGTAATCATTTTAGTATTGTTTCCATAGATTTTAAAAGTCATTTGATAAAATTGTCTATTTTTTAAATTTTTTTCATATAATAGATTTTGATCATAATTTTCCTCCTCCAAATTCTCCCATATTCTCCTGATCTCCTTACCTAGCCAATTTCATATTCATTCTCTTTCCTAAAATACTAAGTGAAAATCACAAAAAATACACAAAAGCTAAGACAAATTTATCCAACCTGAGAAAAAGTGCATGCTACTTTTTTTGTTTCAATCAAATGAAACAAAAGCCCATAAGAAGAAAGAAGAGGTGCATAAGGAAGAGGAGGATCAGGAGTGGGAGGAGGAGAGAAAGAAGGAAGGAAGGAAGGAAGGAAGGAAGGAAGGAAGGAAGGAGAGAGAGAGAGAGAGAGAGAGAGAGAGAGAGAGAGAGAGAGAGAGAGTCTTTTTTTTTTAATTAGATATTTTCTTTATTTACATTTCAAATATTATCCCCTTTCTGGTTCCCTCCGAAAACACCCTATCCCATTTCCCCCTTCCTCCTGCTCACCAACCCACCAACTCCCACTCCCCAGTATTCCCCTATACTGGGGCATCGAGCTTTCTCAGGGCCAAGGGCCTCTCCTCCTATTGATGCAGGACAAGGCCATCCTCTGCTACATATGCAGCTGGAGCCATGGGTCCCTCCATGTGTGCTCTTTGGTTGGTGGTTTAGTCCCTGGGAGCTCTGGGGTACTGGTTGGTTCATATTGTTGTTCCTCCTATGGGGCTGCAAGCTCCTTCAGCTCCTTGGGTCCTTTCTCTAGCTCCTCCCTTGCAGACCCTGTGCTCAGTCCAATGGTTGGCTGAGAGCACCCACCTCTGTATTTGTCAGGCACTGGCAGATCCTCTCAGGAGACAGCTATATCAGGTCCTGTCAGCAAGCACTTGTTGGCATCCACATTAGTGTCTGGGTTTGGTGACTGTATATGGGATGGATCCCCAGGTGGGGCAGTCTCTGGATGGCCTTTCCTTCAGGCTCTGCTCCACACTTTGTCTATGTATCTCCTCCCATGGATGTTTTGTTCCCCCTTCTAAGAAGGACCAAAGTATCCATACTTTGGTTTTCCTTCTTCTTGAGCTTCAATTGGTCTGTGAATTGTATCTTGAGTATTCCAAGCTTCTGGGCTAATATCCACGTATCAGTGAGGGCATACCATGTGTGTTCTTTTGTGATTGGGTTACCTCACTCAGGATGATATTTTCTAGTTCCATCCATTTGCCTAAGAATTTCATGAATTTATTGTTTTTAATAGCTGAGTAGAGTCTGTTTTCTGTTGGTTAACCTCTCATGAATTGGGGCCCACCCTGGAATGTGGTTGATGGACACAATGACACTCCATAGGAAAACACAGATTTGCTCTTTCCACTCACGTATCAATTGCAAATTGCTTTTGGTTAGGGATGGGCCTTTCTGTCCATTTCCCCTTCTTATTGCTGGAATTTTGCCCTGAATGTGTGCAAACCTTTTGTGTGCTGTCCTAGTCTCTGTGAGTTCATATGTGTATCAGTAGTCCTGCTGTTTCTAGAAGATGCTGTGTTTTTTATATCACCCACCACTTCTGGCTCTCAGGAGAATCAACTTATGTCAAAATGTTTTGGATTATGCAACAAGGAATAATTCAAAATTAATCAAGACACTTATGCTTGCATGCACTCATGCGCGTGCATACACACATACGCGCGCACACACACACACACACACACAGAGAGAGAGAGAGAGAGAGAGAGAGAGAGAGAGAGAGAGAGAGAGAGAGCTTCCAACAAGGAAAAGACCATAACAGTGTACTAACGGAGGAGAAGAGAGAAAAAGGTACTCCCCAGAGAATCCTTGCCATCCATGTTTTAGAAAGAGATTCTCCATGTACCATTTGTTTTGCATTTTATGAGGACTGTACTCCAAGCCTTGCTGATTTTAAAAGATGCATCCCTTATATTTGTATTATATTTCTGTAATAGTCTTTTCTAGTTTTCCCTACATGCTTGGGGCTATTTCAAAAATCCAAACATAAATGTTCTTTAGATGTCTTAAAAGTAAAAAGATATCCTGTCATGTTTCCATGACTCCTCAATACATGTTACAATTTAGTTACAAGAAGGTCTTTATCCCACGCACAGCTTCTCCCAAGTGCTCTAAGGCCATGCCCATGTGAGGCGTCACAAGAGTCTGGAACCTAACTGTAGAATGAACTGAGGTGTGGTGGCTGGCATCCAGGCCCTCAGAGCTAACGAATGGCATTCCTTGCTGTGATTTCAAACAGCTCTAATTGATCAGTAAGAGTCTGGCAATTCTCTGATCTGTATGTTTTTCACAGATCTTACAAGTCCTAGGAAAGAGAGGCTTTCACCTTAGGACAAAAGAAAAGATGAATTGACCTATTGGGATAAGGGAGAAAATGGACTCCAGGTCTCTGGCACTGGGTCCCTGGTCATCTCAACAACAGCAATAGATGGGATTAGCATGATTTCGGGGTGCAAGTGTTAGTGAAAGTGTATTTTCTGGACAGTGTTTCTGAATTGGGTTTCTTCACTTGTTTCCCTGACTCAGTTTGGTAGTAAAAGTGAGGGTAACAATTGAAGGAGTTTGACATAACTCTCAATGCTAACTACAAGGCCACACAGCACAATGACTGCACTGCTGTGTAACCGGTTGGCCTTTTCTATGTCCGCCCCAGTACCTGAAGTGACACAGAGACTTTTAATATATTTATGCCTAGGTTTTATGCTAGGCTTCTTCCTCAACTAGCTCTTAACTTACATTAACCCATTTTTACTATTTTATGGTTGCCACGTGACTGGTTACCTCTCCTCAGTTTCATGTATCTGACATCCTCTTCCGAATCCAGGTGGAGAATCTCCCCATGCCTGATTCTTTCCCAGAGTTCCTATGTCTTCCTAGAACTCCCACTTTCTGCTTTCTGACTTTGTTATAGGCCATCAGATTTTTTATTTTATCCAATCATGGGTTGCCTTAGACAGGCAAGGAAGGACAGAGACATATCTCCATACACTGCACATAAACATTATCCCTTCACTACTGCAAGCAAACATGAGAAGCGGTGCCATACTATCCAACATCCTCCTGAAAAGAAATGAAACCGCTCATTGGAGCTGTAGATTTCACATGGACAAAAGGCATGAGGTGGATGACCCTATTTCTTAGTGTTAGGTCAATGCGACAAGTTATTCTGGAGTTTTAGTGAGATTTAAAAATATCCCACAGTAATGCATGCTAGTGTATATTACCAATCACACATACAGATGTGCTTCTAAAGTTTATATAAAACTGCCCTCATGTCAGTCTCCTTCCCTTGCTCCAACACTGTTTCTCAGAGAGCATCAACTTTATCTTGCTTTTTACCATTTACTCAACCTAAAATGACATTATGCTGAAACTATTTTCTTTGGGCATTTTATTTTAATTTGAAAAATGAGGATTTAGCTAGGTAGGGTTAAAAAAAGTTTTAGAATAATAAAGCATGCAAAATCCTGTTCATTGCAGGGCTAAGTAACATGTTACAGTATTACAGGACCAAGCAGAATTTATGTCCAGAATGTGGAGACAATTACATATAGTTTTCAGTCAATGTAATACAGGAATGCTTCGTGTCATCTTCACAGATAACCATGCCTTTTACACATTGAAGGCTTCAAGTCTATGCTTACCATCTTCTCAAAAACATATACTTACTTCTTATACCTCTGTGTTATTTAAATAATCTCAGAATACTTCAGACTTTTCCACTATTATTCCATCTGTTATGGTGATATTGGGCTGTGGCCATTGATGTTACTGTTACAATTATTTTGGGGTACCATGAACCAAGCCGATAGAAGTCAAAGTTAATAAATATCATCTATAATCTGACTTGTATGCCATTCTCTGCCCTTTTCTTGTCTTCCTACTGCCTTAGGCACAACACTGTCGGCATGAGGAACTATGTCTGCAATATTTCTGAGATAGGCCAATATATCATGCTAACAAAAGAAAAAATTATCATGTTAATTGATGGTAAGAACATAGTTGACAAAGTTTAGCATTCTCTCATGATAGAAAAAAAATCATTCATCTAACTAGGCCTAGCAGAAGGCTACTCCAGCAAGATGAAACCAACTAAAGCCACCACAGGCAACATCACAGGAGATGGTAAAGCAATTACCTGGAGATCAGGGACTGGGGGAGGATGCTTAATTCAACACTTCTATTCAGTCCAAGTTGTTCTAGCCAAAGCAATTAGACAAGAAATGGAAACTGAGTCAGGCATAATGGCACACATCTCTATTAACAGCACTACTTGGGACGCAAAAAAGGAGGAAGGAGCCACCACAGGCTCCACAGGAAGTTCTAGGTCAGCCCTGGCTACATTGGGAGACCTGTCTCAAAAAAAAGGGAACAAAAACAAAACAAAATAAAAAGAATGAGGAAAAGACAAGGAGAAAACAAAGACACAAAAAAAAGGAACTTAGACTAGAAATAAAAAATTAAATTCTTATTTACAAGTCTCTTAAGTGTTGAAAAACTCTGGAATTAAAACAAAATAAGTGAATTAGAACTGACAAATGAAAAAAAAATAAAAAATGAAAAAAAAAAGAACTGACAAATGAATTCAAGAAAGTAGCATGATATATTATAAAAACAACATACAAAATCAATTGTTCTTCCATATACTACAACCACTTGAAAGGGAAACAATTCTCTTTATGATAAGATCAAACAAAATAAAATAACTCAAAATACCCTAAGCAAGAAGATGGACAACTTAGACAATGAAAACTGCCACCTATCATTATAAGAAGATAAATAAATGGAAACTCAGTGTTCCCAGACTGAAGAGTCAGTATTGTTAAGATATATAGTCACACAATCCAAACCACAAATTCAGTTCAATCCGTGTTAATACTTCAAGGAAGTAATCTCATGCTGAAATCAATGTGGCATCTCAAAGGATCCCAAAGAGTCAACACATTATTGAAAAAGAAGAACAGAGATAAAGAAGACTTCTGAACTCCAAACCACAGAATGATGCTAATTAGAATGGTGTGCCACCAGAACAAGACAGTGGGGTGGACCAATTGAGCAGACTAGAGAGTCTAGATATATGGCTGAATCAGTTTTGAGAAACATGTCAGTTGTGGTAGTGTGGGAGACAGTCAATCTTTTACCAATCTGAGATTGATCTCTTATCAAGCATCACATAAAAAATTAACTCAAAATGGATAAAAGATCTAAACATCAGGAGGCTGGAGAGATTGCTCAGTGGTTAAGAGCGTTGACTATTCTTACACAGGTCCTAAGATCAATTTCCAGCAACCACATGGTGGCTCACAACCATCTGTAATAGGATCCTATGCCCTCTTCTGGTGTGTCTGAAGACAGCTACAGTGTACTCATATAAATAAAATAAATCTTAGAAAAACTAATCTAAACATCAGACATAAGACTGTATACCTTAGAAGAAAAAGAAATGGAGGCAATTCTCACAGCATTATATTTAATAATGGTTTCCTGGGCATGACCCCAAAGCCACCAGAGAACAAAAACAAACCAACAAACAGAAATAGATTTTATATTTTGAGGGAGGTGATTGTACAACAAAGGTACCATTAACAGAGTCAAGGGTAGTAAAAATTAATGGAAAAAATATTAGCAGATATTATGTCTAGTAAAGGGACAATAGGTAGAATATATAAAGAATTCCTAAACCTCAATCATAAAAGTCCAGACAACCCAATACAAAAAAGGTCAAAGGACTTGGATGAGCACTTTAAAGATGCTATCTAAATAGACATTGTCATGGGAAAGGATGTTCAGTGTTATTAGGGAGAAAAAAAAAGTCAAAAGTTGTAACTGTCTGCAGTTACGTCGAATGGGTTACCTGGAAGGGAAGCTGGGGATGCATGGGAAGGCGGCGAGAAAGGGATGAGACCAGGACAACAGATTGCTGAACAAGCTCCAAATTTTAATGGGTGACTGAGAATTTAAGGTTGGGGGCAAGACCCTTCCCCCCAAGGTTCAAGAGTCTGCTCAGTGGGTGTTGGCTCCACTGCTCCACTGCTCGGTGGGTAGCCTGCTTAATTCAGGAAACTGTAGATCTAAAAGAATAGCGGACTTTACCTTGATCCAAGCACTCCACCCTAAGTGGGGGAGATTGTGGCTAGCACTGAGGTCTAGAAATTCCCGCTCAGAAGACTGAGGGTGGGAGGGCACAAAAAGTGCAATGAGGTACCACCTTGCACCTAGTAGAAGTAGGGACTGTTGTACAGTCCGTGGGAATGTGAAATGGAGCAAAGAGGGACAAGGTGGAATGGTGGTACTCTAGAACACTAGGAATACAGTTACAGCAAGTGTAGCAAGCCTTCGAAGGACAGACCCACATTAGAGTCTGAAGAGATGCCTCTTTCCCCTATTCAGATAGCAGCATCCACAGTATCTCCAATGTGGAAGCAAACCAACTGTCCATCAATGTGTAAGAGTAAACCTTGCCATAAACATTCAGTGGGAGACAATTCAGCTATGGAAAGTTAGGAAATTCTGATCCGTGCTACAACTTGAATGTAGCAGGGCAACTCCTGAGGGCATCGTGCTATGGCAACCACGTGGCAGCTCACAACCACCTTCTACTTCAGTTGCAGGCCATGTAATGCACTCTGCATTCCTTACACCATGTGGTACACATATAGTCATGAAGACACACACACACACACACACACACACACACACACGAATGATAGATGATAGATAAATACATAAATACAGAGATACATAAATACATAGACTATAGATAGGTGATAGATGATAGACTACCTGTCCCAGCAGAGTTTCCCCTTCTCTTCCTTATCTGGAAAGCTCCAACCCCCACACTCTACCTGAGGAATGCCACACAACCCTTGGCAAAATTACAAGTTCAACTTCTCCAGCCTCCTGAAACACCTCTCCATGTAAATGCGGCGTCCCTAAAACCTTAAACCTCAACCAAAGAAACTTCACCCTAAGCAGCACCCTTCCCACTTTCCAAGGACTATACAGTCTTTATTCACCCCTTATAAAGTGTACAAAGCATACAAGCCATTTTGTTGACTACCATCTAAGAGACCTCTTTTCTCAAAGAGCAGTAACATTGAAGGGCTGTAATACTGGAATCTTCTGAGGAAACCTCCTCTGGGCATTCACTGCCAGTCCGGCATCCTGCTGACCTACTACTTCCAGACTCCACTTCATTCTGTCTGTACACTGAGGTCCAGACTCTTTTGAGTCAGGCTACAGAACTCAGCTTCACTCTATCTTTCACTTCCTGGTATATAACAATGTCTGGTCACCCCAAAGAAAGAAGCGAAAAACAGAACCACTGGTAGATAAGATACAGTATGGCCCATCCTTGCAACGAGAACACCATACAGCGGCTTGTAAGTGTATGTGTATCTAGATGAGTACAGCCATCTAGAATACATGAGTGTCTTTGGAAAGCTCCCACGCTGTAACTTCTATAGAATATATTTCCTACTTGAGGATATCATCTACCTCAAAAAGTACTAGGCCTCACAGGCCTTAACTGTCAGCCCAGATGTGAACTCCTGCTTCTCTAACCTAGAAAAGGGAGCTCTGGATCCCTAGTTTTCATAATTGAAGAGGAGTATAAATAATATTTACTGCATTTTGTTGTTGTGGAGATTAAGTTAAACATGCTCAAAGCAGAGCCTAGCACATAAGAAATGTTAGCCACCGTTGCTCTTTCTTTAAAAGTTCACACATTAAACATTCTCTTTGTGCACACAAATAACACATAGGCAAACAGATAACACATCTCAAGGAAAGTGTTTCTGAAGGCTATACACTGGAATACATGAAGTTCTCAGAAAAAAAAAATCCATATCTGTGATAAGCATTCTTCAAGGCTGGTGATTGCTTTGAACATCTGTGGTGGTGAGGAGCTGGAATTTCACAGCTCTGGTAACTAATTATCCTGGGTTATCTTTAGTCTTCTTAATTGCAATTGCCCTGGGTTTAACTTAACACTCTGTGAACATTAGGTGAGACCCTCTGAGGAGTGTACAAACATGCCCATGCCACTTGGCCTCCCCCAACCCACAGGCTGAGAAGTCATCAGTAAGATCTAAGGTCTATAGCCAAGACTTTGCCACTTTGCTGTAAACTACCTATATGGTGTATCTAACAATGTAACTGACTTATGAGTTTCTTTGTTGTATTACTACCAAAATTTCATGAAACTGTTCCCTTCCCTCACTAGAATGAGGTATTTGGGTCATCCGAAATCTATTAACTCCAGACAGAACATGATCACGAATATTTGGCTCCAGAATAAACTATCGTTCCCTTTGAGGCAAGAGCTATGTTTTTGTGTCTACAGTGATTATGGCTACAAAGGGAATCGAGTTGAGAGTTATGGATGTATTGCCTTTATCTTAGAATGAGGAAATATTCTTATACTATTATGCACTAAAGAAGCAGAAGAGGTGAATGAAGAGTCCTGAGTAGAATGTAACCTGTTGAATTTAACAGATTCTATGGCCACAAGGCTGGGCTATGTTATCTACATCCAACCTAACTATAAAATTGTAATCATATGACATGAAAGCAATAGAATTAATGATTTCTGAGTAGTATAAAAACTAAGCTCCGTGACCCCACATTAAAATATTTTAATGACTGTTTGTAAACTTCCATAAGTCATTCAGATTGAAATGAGTCCTCCCCTCTGATCACCTGCACCCTGTAGATTTCCAAGTATTTACTTTTTGAGATTACAATATAATTTACATAATTTCCCCTTCTCTTTCCTCCTTCCAAGCCTTCCCAAATATCCCTCCTTGTTCTTTTGTACATTTATGGTCTCTTTTTTTTAATTAATTGTTATTACATATGTGTATGACTATGTGTATGTACATGTATATAGTATATGTGTATACAGTGTGTGTGTATGCCTAAATACATAAGTACAACTGGATTGGTCTATAAATGCTACTCATTGTATGTTTTCTTAGCTGAACATTTGGTGTCAGAGAGCCACTTGTAGTGTGCTCTTCCCTGGGAAAGATGATTTCTCCCCTCTAAGCATTCCTTAGCTGCATGCAGGTCTTTGTGTAAGGTTGAGGTCTCCTGAGCACCTCCCCCCCCTTTACTTTGGCATGCCTATTGGTGTCATCCTTGTTCAGGTCATATTTAGACAATCATGTTGGTGAGATTTAATGGGTGTAGCTTCTGACCTTCCTAGGAGATACAATCTCATACCAAACTCCCTGATCCTCTGTGTCTTACAATCTTTCCACCTCCTTTTCTGCACCAATCCCTAAGCCTTGGTGTGGGAGTTGTAGATGTAAAGACTGGCCTAGAACCTGGGGAAGAATGTACACTTTTACATGGTACCCTACCCTTCAGTTGCGTTGTCCTAGTGTTTTCTGTTGTGTTTGCTTTATTTGTTCCACCCCTCAACCCCCATAGAATGTTTAGAACTTTGTCAAGCACTGTATAAACCTGAAACATCAAACACTAACTCCAAACTTATAAACTTCCTCTCTGCTGAAAGAGATGGCAGCAGTGTTGTCAACCTCAGGCTTGACCGTGAAATATCCCCTCGGTGAAATAACCTCAGCCTCTATAATGAGGAGTGCCAAGACTTAGCTCCAACTGCTACCTCAGCCTCCATGGAGGCTTAGACAAGCTTCAAGGTAAGAACAGACAAACCTACCTTCAAAGTCTGAGCACCCTAGGATTTTCTGAAGTTGTATGGTATCCTTTAACTTGATACCAGTCAGAAACGGGCATCGGGGAGTACAGGAAATCAGGGTTTTCATAGTCTTCTATTTCCTCTCATCCTGGCTCCTGTGCTGCCCTGTGTGACCAACTCTGTGAGCCCAGCAGCTCCCTCATGAGCTCTGCCCTTCCCAGTGTGCCACCCATATTCTTGACCACTGGAGCCAAAGCAAAAGCATCCTGTTGGGGGGGAAAAAATAAGGATTTCTGCACACGTGCACATGTGGGATATAGAATCACGCAAGAGAGAACTCCAGCAAATCTAAACAGAACCTGACATACATTTATACAGAGAAATAGAGAAGAATATTAAAACAGGCTTCCCCAGAGATGGCCTGCTGCATGCTTAAGAGAGTTTCTGAATGTGTTTATAGCGTCTAACCTCAGGAGGACCATGGACCTGTGCTGCAAAATGCCAAGTCTGAATCCTGTATAGCAGCGTCTGCTAAGACGTTGAGGAGCCACCCTGAAGAGGATGGGGAGGGGCAGCTGCCTCACTCCTCACAGAGGGCTCAGTCTCCTTTCTTTCCAATATGACAGTCCACTTTACAACAGGAGGAGCAGATCCGATCTCAAGTCTCAGCTTCCTGATTCACTGTGTGGAGCTTCTTGTGTCAGATGCAATTTCAGGGCTTTGTCTGCAACATAAAACAAAATCTCACCTTTGCAGATGATAAGATTGAGAACCTGCTCCTTTCTTTCTCTGGATTTGACTGAACCTGGCAAAGAAGCAGAGTTTCTACCAGGCTGCTGTGGGTCACCTCCCTTCAGGGATAAAACTCTAGGTTCAGAGGTGCTGTTCCAAATCCTATCTGCTTCTACTGTGTGGGATCAGCTAAGGTGAAAGCTAAGGGTAGCCTAGGCTCTCGAGCCCAAGAAAGCTGCAAACTTTGCCTCTCTCCCTTTCTCCTTCTACAGTCCAGCTTAATAGACCCCTGGCTCATACTGTCAAGCTTGTGCCCACTTCTTTCCTGTTTCTACATCCTACTTATTATATACCTTGAAACTTATGGTTTGAAATGAATGACTCTTACGAACAATCTCTAATAAAGCAACTGATCCTTGGAGAAAGTGTTAACAACACAGACAACTTAACCCTGGGATTCCTAATCTCTATTTCCCCCTAAATTCACATTTAGGAAACAACAATGCTTTGTGTTGAGCTCTGAGGCTACCAAAGTCGCTCTCAAATACTTAAAAGGCTTATAGGGAGGTTCCACAGCCATGGCCCCTACTCTTTGTCCATACAATCATACTGCTTGGTTACCAGCAAACCAAGAACCCCTCTATTATATTCTGTGAACACTTGCAAATTGTCTGTCTGTCTGTCTGCTTCTTTTAATGTGGATGTGTGTGTATCTGCTTTTCTGTATGTATACCATGTCATTCAGTGTTTAAATAAACCAGAGGGGACTATATACCCCTGTAGATGTACTTCGAGAGCTTGTGAAGCCACTAGACTCGGGTGTTGGGAACTGAACCTCAGTCCCCTGAAAAGGAAATAAGTGCTCTTAACAGACCAGCCATTTCTCCAGCTTCAAAACTTGCATTTCTTTTCCCACTGTGGGAAGCATTATCATTTCTGATTCAAGGCAGATTCCTGACAACTGGGTTTAATGTAAAACTGGTTAATCCAAGCACTGTGTTTCTGGGATATTTCCTAAGCCAAAACCTCCAGGGCAGCAGGGCATGCTAATTGCTCTTCTGCAGCAGTGACCTTTTCAACCAGACAATGCCTGGATCCAGTTCCAGGTTGGCTCTCCTCTTTATTCACAGGGTACTGGCAGGGAAGGCGGTACTGGGTGGTACTAAATACAGTCCTGTCTAGTGTTTGTGCCCAGCTCACTGTGTTTCCCAAAGCCACAACTGAGGGGCAGAGGCACCTGTTCTATTCACTTTGTTCATTTGGAATCCAACAGGAATTTAAGCCAGTGAGATGGGGAGGGTATTAGGACATAATGGCAAGCCCTTCAGTGGGACTGTTCATTTTCAAATGGAAATAGTAGGCAAAAGATACAGACACATCTACTTCAACACTGAATCCTCGAGACTCATGGTTTGAGCTGAAGGTCTGCATCTGTGCTTGCAGCCTGGTTGACCTTGTGTAGCTACTGATCTTCGCTCACTTGCTCACCAACTTTTACATATGCAAATTCACTTTGATTAATCTGATCCCGGAAACAATACCTGTGCTGTCACTGAAAGTTTCCATGGAGATTAGCAGATGTTGGCACTTTCCAAAGGACTCTTCCTGAACCAGGAGTTTGTCACTGACATGAAAAGTGGAAATGACCTCATAAGTCTGTAATGCCATCAACATGTTGAAAAAACACAGGGCAAAAGCAGTCACCAGCTGTGGCCAGCAAGAGAGGGAACAGCAAAGCCACCGACACCACTTCACCACTCTGTCTTCAATGAGACATTCTGGGTTGTCTATCGAGTCACAACCGAGAGCTTGATGGCAAAACATCCACTGTCCAAGAGAATGGTAGAAAAGAGGAAATGCCACATATTCCCATGCCACATCTCTGGAAATATACTCAGAGTATTTTGATTGAACAACAACAACAAAACAAAAAACAGAAACAAACAAACAAAAAAATGTGCCAAAGGGAAGGATGGGATCTAAGAGAATTTTAAGAGAAGAACAAAACAGTAAACCAAAAGTCCTGAGCAAAGTTCCCCAGCAGGGCAGTCACGGGGTAGGTCGCTTCTCTGTGGTTATGGATATCTGTTTTTATTTCTGGTTTTGTATTTTTACCAACAATTTTATATCAAAACTGAAAGCCTCAAATAACTCATTACTGCCTTCTCCCATAACTCACACAGCTTATATATACCTAATCCTCTTCAATTCATTTTGACTAAAGCTATGGAAAATACACTTACTCTATAAATGTGCTGGGCATTGTAGGGGTCACAACCAGGCCTTTGCTCTCTACTTTAAATAACTGCTAGAAGAGATACAAGAAAATTTCAAGGGAATTTAACTGTAAATGGGAGTAACTGTGTTTTGAGAAATCATAAGCAAGAAATTACATAAGACTGTGATTCTGCCTACGGAACTGGCTTGAAGGCTGTCTTCATGCTTGTGTGTTTGGGAACAGAAAGGACAAAGACTTTTCATGTGTGTTTAAACCACAGAGCAGAAGTCTGGGTCCAGATCAGAGCCTTTCTAGCATCCCCTCCTGCGGGTGTTCTAGCTTTCTTTATCCTCCACAGGGATAACATCGTGTGTTTCAACTCTATTCACAGCAATACAAACTCAATGCTGGTGTGAGTACTTAAGCAAAATCTCCCCAGAGAATTAAAGAGCATTATTTCTAATCCCTACTGGGCACCTCATGCCTGCCGATATCAACTAGCCAGAATTTGATGATGGACTGAAGTTCTTAATAGACTTTTCATCAACAAAAGAAGTTATTTTCTCTGTGGAATTCTGTGAATGAGTCAGTTAGAGTTACCCTCTGAGTTCTGGTATGGCTACCACAATGACTAACAATGAGGTGATGTACTTTTAAGAGAAATAGTAGAATTTTCATAACTTCTCAGTCAAGTCTCTGAAATGTGTTATTGAATTGCTCAGTTAAACATTCAGTTGTCTTCACTTAAAAGGGGTGAAGGCACTGGAATTACTGTCGTCAGAAGGAGACTTTCCTCAGTAAAATGACAGGATTTAATTCCATGTAGCCCAACTGGGTGTCATTTTTATGATTTGGGGCTGAAAATGTTTTTCAGCAGCAGAACGTCCAAGGGAGCTGGTGGCACCTAAGTCACCTGTGTCTCTGTGTACCTCCAAGTACACGAGAGACCAAAGTTGCTAATTTGCTGCTGACTACATGGATTAAGTTCTATAATTCATGTTATTGACAAAAGACTGCATTTTCCAACTTGGAGATACAGATGTGAACATCTTGTTCAGAGTTAGAAGGAACACTTGATTCCAGGTGGAGTTGACTTATCTTTAGCAGGGTATGGCACCCATTGGTACAATTGAACTAATACTGAAAATCAATCTACTGAACAGTTAATGTGAAGATCTTTCTTTCCAGCATCACTCTCAGTTATTGGTGAGGGTAATGTGAATCATGGTGAACTTCAACTATTTTATAAGATCCATACTCTTCAAATTAATAAAATGCCCACCTCCGGATTTTATCATAGGGAGTACTTGGAAGACTTGTGGCTATTCCACAAGCAATAAAGTTCATCTGTTCTTTTGTTGACAGAGTATAGGTATACTTAAAAGGCCACAGAAGGCCAGGGAGATGGCTCAGCTGGTGAAGACACCTTCTGCCAAGCCTGACAACTTGAGCTCTATCAAAACCTGTGTGGTGAAAGAAGAGAACTGATTCCTATAAGCTGTCCTCAGACCCCCACATGTGCACAGGGGTACATGTATACATGTACACACAAACCCAAACTAATTAACTAACTAACTGAAAAAATAATGAATGAATAAATGTGTTTTGAAAAGATCAAATAAAAAATTCTATTGCTAGGTTTTAAACTTTCTTCTCTAGAATTTTCTTGCTAAGGAATTTTAAAATCAGAAGGGTAGAAATTCTCTTGTCCCGGCTTAAGTGAGCTGTTTGTCTGCCATCTTTCCTAGGAGGCGTGAGTATGCAAGAGTCAACCAGGAGGGGCTGACAACATATGATTTTCCCCCCGGATTGATTTGGTTCTTCATCTTTAGGTACTAAAAGAAACATGACAGGGAAACAAATGTCCTTGTATTGTTTACATTTGAGGTTTAGAGAAAGAGCAACCAGCGGATTTTCTGTAGGATCCGTCTATCTGTCACCGTGTTTTATTGAATGCAGCTGCAGCTGAATCAAAAGGAGGAGAGAAAGGGAAAGGAGTAAAGTGGCAAAGATTGCTATAAAAATAGCAAAGGGGAGCGAATTCTCTGGAGTGTGAGAGTGGGCCAAATACAGCTGTGAGCAATAGCCCTGTTTTTATGAAGCATGAGCTCGCTCTGTTGCCACATATGAAAGGAATTATGGGCACGAAGCGTATTTCGTGTTTTGGCGTTGTTTTCAAATAGAATTCTCTGAGATTATGAGACCCAAGTCACACAGTGAACAATACAAACCAAGCTGCGTCATGATTAGGTCATCACGGCCATCCCCTGCCTCATATATACAAAGCTTAGCCCCCATAAGCTCCCCTTGTCCACAAATGAGAGCCCAAACCCAGACAATGATTTAATAATCCCAGTCATCTGGGATATCTTTTGCCTATAATCTAATCCTCTTGGTCTCTCTCTGACCCTCAAGGAAAGTGATTCTTCCATGAGCAGTTTCCTAGACTTCTTGTCACAGTGCTAGCATAACATTGTGAGGAGTTCTGACAGGCTGGCTCTTAATTACCCATGCCCCTTACTATTTGGGCAATGCTATTGTTACTGTGACATTGATTAGATCTTACTTTGAGAAACCATAGCCAAAAATTGCAACAAAGGTATAAAATTAGTCAGACAGAAATAAAATATTTGTAATCATTAACTTTATGGTTTGAAAGAAGTATAGTTATTCTGCATTCCTGTCAAGTACTAGCATTAAAGATATGCACTACTACGCCCTGAATTATTTTATCATCTTTAAAGTTTCTGTGGGTTACAAATGTATCTGAGTGTTTCTGACTCAAAGTGATGGGTTTGGAAAGGTAAGAAGTTCCCACCTCACTCCCCGTTACCATTTCTTTCTGTATCTCTGTCTCTCCTCCCTCTCTCTCACTTCAGACTTTACCCGCCTGCTCTCTCTACCTGGCAAAGTTGAGGTTTCATTAAAGTATGTTAGAGTACACGAGAGTATAGCTTCCTACCCCAGTACTTAACAGAGTTTAAATTGTGTCCTGTGATTGATTGATCTCTGTGAATGGTATCTATGAATGATTTGTATCTATGATCCATCATTGGGAATCACATAGGGTCATCCCCACAGCACTCTGGCCAGAATAATGCCTTTCCAGTGCCAACAGGAAGCAACAATAGACCCCATTTTGTTGGAGAAATGTCAGAAACACATTTGGGGGCTGGTAGCAGAAAAGAAAACTTTTCTAAATTTTTGATTTCTCTACCAAATAACAGATGTGCAGCTATCTAGCTAATTTTATTTTGACATGACCTTTTTACAATGCATGCTTTTTAAAGGCTATATTTTGTGATACTTCTAATATTTTCAGTAATATTTTTAACATTGAAAATTATCTTTTCCAAAACAACTAATCTGTACTTAGGGATGACCAAATCTGCCATGGATAACTTTTTACTTTCACGTCTTCTAAAGCACAAGAGGAATTAGTCACAGAGACACTGAGATGGAGTTACACAACTAGCAAATGCTCACAGCATGATGCCATTTTCTTGTTACCAATCAAAGCAAGAGTAAGATGGTCAAATGAGACATTGGTCTAGACCCTACCACTCTCAACATCTAGAGTGCTGTCTATAAACAAGTCACCTAAAACCTGTCCCTGGGCAAATGTGTCACTGGATTAAAACAGTTGTAGTCTTGCCTTCTTAGACTCTATAAGTCTAATAGTTGATGAATCTATTGAATCTATGACTTACATAGTTAGATTCGGGATCTGTGGCTGTCCTGGAAAAATGCGGTCCTAGGATCAAAGCATACTTTCAGAAAGACTCACATTAGTGACTTACACTACTCCATCGCCAGAGGATATTTAGTCCTTAGCTGGATTTCTGATGGCTCTTCTTTCCTTGTTCTTCCTCCTTTATGTTCTACTGCTTGGGAGTCCTCTTCTCCAAACTCTGAAAGATCCTCTGCCTTGAAATAAATCTCCATTATCTGCAAGCACAACCTTTTCCCTCCATGTTTGATGCTATCACCTTTTGGTATCGCCATGCATCTCCCACATAGGCAAATTAGCATATTCTTCCCCGTTAACCACATGTAAACATTGCCTTCCTGAAAAGCATCCCTCAGAGCACAATTACTACATTATCATGAGGGGGCAAAATTTAAGTGCTTAATGGGTAAGGCTAAGAATGACTGTTTCTCAGAGGATCCATAGATGAATAACCCAGAACCTGGTTATGCTTGAAGTTCAACATTCCTTTTGGAGAGTGAATAGAGTCCAGAATGAAGGTTCATTATTGACATGAACACTGTCATGCCAAGGACCCAAATACCTCAAACCCATGAGAATGGCAATGTCTTTCCTGGCCAGAATATGAATGCTTATAAGCAGTTGACCTTTAGCTGAAACCAGTGTGTGCAGAAACTATCAACCACTGCTTCCTCCTCCGATAACCATAACAGAGACTGCTTCCCTATGCAGACCTCCTACTTAGATTAGCTTGTCTGCTGACTCCGGGTTTGTACTGTATATAATAAATAAGCTGAGTTCCTGGGTTGCTGCTGGTGTGTCTCCATCAATGTCCATGGCCCACCCAGTCCCAGCTTTTCTGCTCATCTCTCTGTCATTTCTTCATTCTCTGTTTCAGTCAGGTCAATCCCTAAGGCAGAAATCAAGTCCTTACTAGGTAGGTGCGAAGGGTGAGCGCTTGTTTCTCAAAGCATTTGAGAAGGAACCATCTGGAGTCTGGTTGTGTTTGGGGATCAGGATTCTGTGTTGCTAACTAACTTCCACAGCATCACCCACCACGTGGGCTAGGGCCTATTTTGAAATCGTATTTCCTCTGGTTGGTTTCTCAATTGCTTGTTTTGATCTCTCCAGGTTTCTGAAGATTTTTTTGTAAGACCTGAGATGAATAAGAAAAGACAATAAGGAAATCCATGAGTCCAGTCCATGAGAGCAGGATCTACAGGAAGGCCTGTGCCTCACAGGTGACTTTGAGAGGGCAGAAACTGGAGTGTCCTTTCCTTTCCTTTCCTTTCCCATTCTATTCCCCAATTCCTCTCTGCTCTAAAATTCACACCTCAGCTGAGGATGACTGAATTCCGCTGTCTACCTAAAGAAGCACTACTAGTTAATGGCAGAACAAAGCAAAGACTGGGAGTGTTGAGAACTGGAACCATCCACAAGTCAAGGGGCAGAAACCACCTGTAAGGTTTAGCTGGGAGTATAATCCAGCCAACAAAGGAAACATGAAAGAAGCCTGAGGCTGGACCCTGCCATCCTTTCTCACTTGTTTAGAATCAGACTACTGGGACATTCAGTTCTTTTTTCCAAAGAACTACAATTATGTAAATAGATGACATGTATTAAACGTTGGTGAACTGGTAAGGCCTGTTTATTAGGCTTTGTTTAATCCTAGATTAGCCCTTTTCCCTTTTGAAATTGCACAAGGAGGGGAGAGATGGGCTTTATCTGATTGTTCTTGATAGCACAGGTGTAAAAAGAAGTTCATTGTTAAAACCGACAAGAGCCATTGAGTTTTCAGATTAAACAATGTGAACCTTCTAACTTGACCAAAGAGAAACTCAAACATTCACCAGCAATCTCGAAAGCTGCTGAAGTTTCTCCAATGCTTTGTTGAACTCCTGCGTTCCTAAGTCATGGGTTCCTAGGAGGAAACAAAATCAAGCTGCTTATCACATTTCTTCTGTCTCACACCTTGTTTCTGTCATTGTCTGTACTTGTCCTTCTGTGGAGGGGCTTAAAGGATTTCAACAGAACCTTTTGTGAGCATTGGGAGGGGGGGCTGCCTTTTTTATTCACCTCTGTTATTACTGAGGGCTTTGACCAGGTGACCCAGCTTTGCCAGTAAGAGACCCACCCCTTCTCAGGAGGACTCTGCTGCCAAGAACTTCAGCTCTCCACTCTCTCTCTCTACTTGCTTTCTTGACTTTAGTGGATGAATAGTTTCTAGGCTAGGCCAGTGATAAAATTGTGGTTGCAGTCTATAAACATTAAAATGTTAATCCTTTCCAAATAGATCCTGATGAGAACAAGTCTAATTGTGGTAATGACCTGCCACATGCATGCGGCCCAGCATTAATCTCTCTGGCCCTTGCTGAGTCCTTGGAAGGAACACCAGGGCTTCCTAACTATGGAGATGAGGCTGAGGGCTGGCACTCCTGCTATATGAGCTGACTAAGTTCCATTAAAGGCCTAAAAGATAAAACTATAATTGCCTTCAACCACTTTTCAAGTGCTGAGCGTTATAAGGAAAGTTTTTAATGGAATCATTATTCCAACGTTCTCACATCTATTTTAATTTTTAATGTTTAATTATAGAAACTATTCTAGTTAGATAAAATGTTTTCATTTGTATTCACTGGGAAGTGTATATTTATGTAATAGCAATGCTTGCTCCCAAAGGCACCTGGGGTATAAGAGGATTCTATTTTGATGAACTGAAAATGTATATAACAACTTAGAAGTTATTATAACAAGAATAGAAGTTTGCCTTATGTCCCACTCCTCTTTCTGCCTTTGATAACTTCACACTGGGACTCTTCCCTGGCCTATAGATGGGTGCAGTTTAGAAATCAGGACATGTTGGGGGAAGCATGCACACATGTAAACACACTCATTATGATCACCCCATATTTATTTTTTTTCTAGCAATCATGGTTATACCTGTTTTCTGTTTGCTTACAAGAAATATTGAGTCACTGAACCCCTGAACTTTGGTAATACCCTTCGCATCTACTCCACAGTACCTAGAACAGTGTGTGACTCACAGGAAATAGGCATTATTGCTACACATTAGTTCCCCTCCTCATTCTAGGCAATCCTTTGAGTCTCCTCTCAACACACCAGCTTCCTCAATGTAGGGCAGCATTCAGAGCTGGGAATGAAGAGCCGGTACCTCATGAAGAAACCTGGCCTTGTCTCTGTGTGTCTGAGAAAATCTGAGATGTGTTTAGGGCTATGATATCCTATAATAAATGAGCATATCAGCTTATGAAGTAGTGTATTATTTTAACTAAAAATATAAACAAATGCAAAATTATTAAAGGATATCTGAATATTATTTTAAAGTAAAAGTATTTTTTTAATTTGGTTTTATTATAATGATTACCCTTCTAGAGAAAAAAATAAAGGATTAGTATTTTTTCTTTTCTCGATATTGTTAACTTATTCTGATTTATTATGGAAGAAATATTGAGAGTAATAAAACTATACATAAAACTATAAATTATATTTAATAAATATTGGTACTTTTCCATGTTTTTTATTTTATAAAAATCTAGAGAATCTTCATAGTTGAAATTGAAGTTTCTGAGCATTAAAATTTTTTAAGTATTACTGTGACATAAACATTGGCAACTTGTTGAAAGCCATTAAAAGTTACTGAGTTGGAGATGCAGAGATGGAGCAGTAACTAAGTGCACTCAGCTACTTACCCATCACCCATCTTTGTTGATTCATAACCACTGGAAGATCTAAATTGGCTTTAATTTATTTTTTCATTTTAATTAAGACTTACAAGTCTGAAAACAAGATGCTTTGCTTACTCCTGCTTTTGTGGCAGTGGCCCCTAGATTGTTTGTGAAGCTTGGGCCATTATAAAAGGGAATCATTGCACATTGTTGGAATCTAGAGTAAGTACAGGATAAGGGCTTAAGCCTAGAATTTGGCCTGACATTCAGCCAGGTTGGATTCTGTCATCTCTCAGCCAGCATTAGCAAATTAACCCAGCAAATGGGTTACACGCCAGGAAAGGGGAGGATACTGTTTGTTTGTTCACTATTTTATTTTGAACCAGAAACAGAATTTGTCATGCAAACCAGGTCATTAAAAGGTAGCTGAGATGTGATCAAACACTCAGTCACATGTGTCCTAATGTCCTTTTTCTTGGGCATCATTCTGCTAAGCTCATAGGAACTAACAGTTCAATTAGTTGAAACCTGTGAATCAGAGCTGGTCTTCTATTGATCCAGATTCTTTAAGTCATAGTAACTTTTATAAGAAGTTGACTATCTGATGCATCAAGGGATTGAATGAATCCACTCATTTGGGATTGTGGCATGCAACACCAGTGACTCTCTGAAAAGATCACTTTTCCTTGGATTCTTTCCTCCCAAATAACACATAAGTCACGGCTTTAGCTCTCCACATATCTAATATTCACACATTCACAGTGTAAAATGTGTATGTTAAAATGAAAATAAAGTCTTTCTGCTGTAGAAGTACTTACTGCTTTGCCATAACTACCAAAGTGTTTATTTTCTGAGTGAATTTCTTCTGACTAGGCAGAGTGTACATATGAACCAAATTCATTTGGACAATCTTATGGAAAAAACGTAGAAAATGCTTAAGTCAACATTTCATTTCATCTAACATTGCCTCTCTTGTGACTTCCATAAAACCTTTGTGGAGTAAATGAAAAGACATGAAGTCTTGTTAGCTTTTGACTCCTGAATATAACCATATAACTATATAACTGTAATTCTCTCTATATATAATGTTTCTGAAGATGCCCTAAATTCTTCTAGATGATACAGGCTATGTACAGAATATGCACACACATACCAAATGTTTCTACCATTTGTTTTCTTGTAATAAGTACAGAAGTGTACTCTATAGAATAATACTTTGTTTACTCAACTAATGGTAAAATATGTAAAAATTTTTCTTTAAAAGCCATGTATGTATCATTATTGTGCATATAGTATGTATGGTAGGACTTCATACATGCCAACACAGAGATCTGGAGGTCAGAGGGTAACTTTGTGCAGGCCCTTCATCTTTAAGTTGGTTCTGGAGCTGGGACTTGGGTCATCAGACCTGCTCAACAAGCACCTTATCCATTAAGCCACTTCACCACTCCACCGACTTTCTAAAATGATCAAATTTCCAAAATTTTATAAATCGACAACACTTCACTTGGATTACTCAGCCTTAAAATGGAAGGGAATTCTGATATATCTTCTAATATAGATGCAGCTTGAAGGCATTGTACTAAGGGAAATTAGCTGGTTACAGAAAGACAAATATTCCATTTATATGAGATATTTAGGATAGTCTAGATCATAAAGAGAAAAGATATCATGGTGACTGTGAGGAGCTTGAAGTTATAGTGGAGATTTACTCTTTATTATGGGTATAGAATTTCATTTTTATAAAGTAAAAGCAGTTACAGAAATGGATGGTAGTAGGCGGACAACATTGTAAGTGTATTTAGTGCAATTGAGCTGCAGAATTTAAAAACACTTAAGTTGAGCTAGTAAAATGGCTCAGTAGATAAAAGTCCTTGCAGCCAAGTCTGGTGACCTGAGTTCAATTCTGAGAACCTATATAAAGCTGGAAGGAGAGAACTGACTCAAAAAAAATTGTCCTCCGATCTTTACACTCACTGTGTAACATGTGTACTCTACCTTGCATTATGAGTACATACACAATGATTAAAAAAATTAATTAGGATGCTAATTTCATTTTGAATGTATTTAACACAATGAAATATGATAAGCTACTATAAATGTATTATTATCCTTTTTTATATAACATCATCCTATTCTAATTATTTTGCTTCTGGTACCATGGCAGTTTGAATAAGAATATCCCACAAAAGTTCATATGTTTAAATACTTGATCCCCAGTTGCTGGAACTTTTGGGGGAGCTCTAGGAGGTTTGGCCTTGCCTGGAGGAGGTGTGGCCTTACAGGAGGAGGAGTGTTACTTGGGGAGAGCTTTGAAGTGTTGAAAGATTTTTGCAGTTCCTAGTGTGTTCTTTGCTTCCTGCTTCCTGTTTGAGATGTATACTCCCAGCTGTTCTTGCCACCACATCTTCACTCTGTCATCATTGACTCTAGCCCTCTGAAGCCATCAGCCCAACAAGCCTTTATAAGTTGCCTTGGTCATGGTGTTCTATCACAGCAATAGAAAAAGGACTAAGACAAGTACTGTGTTTCAGTGAGCCAAACACAAATCAGAAACAATGAACTATACAGGATTTATTGGAATCAACTGGTAAGAATTTACAGAATGTCTGTGAGTAAGATAGTTAAGGAATTGTGGAATTGCAAGGTACAATGCCCAATAGGCTCCAGAGTTCTCTGTCATTCTCACGTATCAGAAAATAAGTGCCCATGAAGATGAGCAAATGGACTCAGGGGGACAGAAGCACTTATAATGTTTCCAGCATCTCTGTGTGGGAACTGTGCAATTAGATTCATACCCATGGCTTCTCTCACAAAGCACAGGGCTGGGCCTGAGTCCACATGAGCATTGGGATTGGCTAGAAGACTTTGTGGCAGGGTCAGCTTGTAGAGCAAAGCACTAAGAGTCTCCAAAACAGGTAAGCCTACTCTGAAGCCTAGAGAAGGAATGGGGTAGTGACTTGGGGAAGGGAACCCAGTGACAGGGTGGTTTTGATTTCCTATATTGTGTTGCATTCACTGTGGTGCCTTGCTGTTCACTGTTAACAGTGACTCCTGTGGCGCTGCTGCTTTTGATATGACATTCCTCAATCAGTAATGGGAATGGAGGGAGGGCCAGCCTTTCACGAGTGGAGGTGCTAAGGGAACATGTTTCAGAACACAGAATAGAGGTGTAGATTTGTTTATCAAGGGTTTCAGAGAGGCAGGATAATGACTGGGCCACCCTGACTTATTTTTAATGCCAGCTGGTATGATGCCTGAGTATAGTCCATAAACACTCCACAGAAAGCATGCTTTAGAATAAAAGGCAGCTCACCATGAATCTTGCACACAGAGAGGCGTTTGAAGCTAAAAAAAAAAAAAAAAAACCCAAATATACAATGGCCTCTTGTTTAATTATAGTAATTATTCATCAGACTCCAGATGTTAGGAAAGGAAAAAAACTATCTTTTTATGATTAGAAACATTCATCCTTTCAAATGAGTGTGTCACACCAATGCAATGTGTACAGTCATCCATTGCAGCAGAAAGGGGCCAAGTAAATAACCCATCCAACCCAGAGCCTTATTAAAAGAATTTGTTCCCAAAGGGAGAGAGAAATACCTTCCATTTTGAGGAAATTGACCCTTAAAAAAGTCAGAGTAGTAGAAGTATTCTGGCAGCATGCAGACTTATTTTGCAATAATAAGTTCTTGTCCAAGTGCTCCTGAGAGTTATGAAGTGGTTATGAGGCTGCTCCCTCTCCCCAAGGTGATTGAGAAGCTTGAAGCATCCTCTAATTATGCATCCTTAATTATTTTTTGTTGTGAGGGGGATTGATGTTCGGGAACATTCCCAGCATACCAGACCTGAAAACCTGTCTCTGAACACTAGCCCCTAACTCTTGCCAACTCCTTGGCATGAAAGAGAAGACAATTGATGTTTCCTTCTATTTGGTGTCCAAACACAGTCACACAGTAGTTTCTAAGGTGTGCCAGCTGGCTTCTGGGATGGCTCCCTGTCATTCTCCTCTGTGCCGTGTCACTGATGGGGTGTTGTGGAAATAACTGTTCGTGTGTTCCCAGGCCAACTCATAAATGTTGAGATCATTCCTTGTCCCAAGCTCTCATCCCAGTAGACTCCGAGACTCATACAGGGGGCCATATGGAATGAATCAAAGGCAGCTATCCACAACCCATGATCTGAATGTGTCACCTAGAACTGGACTTCGCAGGCTCCCTAGTCCTCATGACATCAGCCACAGTTGACATCTTAACGACAGCCAGTATCACCAGGTAAAGCCTCTTCTAGACTCCAGATACACAGGAACTATGTGAGATAAAGACCGTGTATTGGTTGAAGTCACTACATTTTGGGGCTCATGTGTTACTTAGATAACTGTTACTCCCTTGACCCAATTCCTTTCCCTTAAAGCATCTCATAATCATAGCCATGTATTTCACCTTAGACCCAATTGATTGCATGGTGTGTGTCGGGGGAGATGCGTGCTCACCTTGGGGAATCGCACAGCTCAGCTCAGACCTACCCATTTCACAGACTCTCAAGAACAGATGCTTCACTTCTGCTTGCTACTTTTTTTAAAACATATTTTGAGATAGGGACTTTCCATGGAGCTCTGGCTGTCCTGGAACTCACTATGGAATTATGTAGACCAAGCTGGCCTTGAATTCACTTACATCTTGTTATCTCTGCCTCCTGAGTGCTGGAACTAAAGGTATGTACCACTATCATTGCATTTTCAAGGCAATGTGTCCAGTTTAGGAAACACCCACAGATGGAACGTATACAAATCTCAACAATTTACATGTGGGAAATAGGTGTGTGTAAAATAAAAAGTTCATGATGTCATGTGACATGTATAGGCAGAGAGACGTACAGAAACAAGGAAAAATATTACTTGAAATATGATTCAGTAGGAGGCGGAATTTCAAAAGGCTAAAGAAGCGCTGGAAAGCTGTTTCAGAACAAGAAAGCTAGAGTTAGACAGTGGTGGTGCACGACATTAATCCTAGCACTCAGAAGACAGAGGCAGGTAGATCACTATGAATTTGAGGCCAGCCTGATCTACAGAGCAAGTTCCAGGACAGCCAGGGCTTGTTACATAGAGAAACCCTGTCTCACAAACCCAAACAGAACAAAGCAAAACAAAACACCTGGGACTGGAGGAATAGCTCAATGCTTAAGAGCTTGTGTTTCTTCTGCAAAGTACCTAAGTTTGGTTCCCAGCATCTATATTGGGTGGCTCACAACTGCCAAAGATTCCTTATCCAAGGAACACAAAGCTCTCTTCTGGCTTTCTTGGGCACCTGGACTCACATGGACATACCACCCCCAATGGCAAACAATACGTGTATAGAGAAGTAACCAGAGACAAGGAAAACAATGTATACTCACATATACATAATTAAAAATAAAATACATCTTTTTTTTAAAGATGCTATATGCATCAGGCTCGGGGCTGATGGAGAGGAATAGCTTTAGAGGCATGGTGAGAATGGGCCGTGGCTGTGTTGGAACCAGAGATATTTATTTGAGTAGCAGAAAGACCCATTGAGGCATTTGCAAAAGTTGGGGAGATAACACCAAAGCTGAGCTTCAGGAAAGCATTAAATACATAAGGAACAAATTAGTGATGTCCAGTGGCTGAACTGGCAAAAGCCAGGAGGGATGGGAGTGGGCAAAGGAGAGAGAGCTCGGTTCATTTGAAATGTGAGCAGAATTAGGATGGCTGCTGGGAGATGAGAAAGGGGGAGGGGAGCCGGTAACTCACCTAGAAATACAGGTTAGAGCCTGTAGCCTAGGCCTCCACACGCAGGTGGGCGCCTTTTGCAAGTACAAATACATTGATTTGCATCGGAAAGTGTCGGCTGGGCTTGCAAATAAAGGATAAAAACCATTCTGCTTAGTGATGCAAATATGTTCCTCGGTAGACAGGAATACTGAAAAGCTCCAAAGTAGACATTCCTTTAAAAGGAGAAAAAAAAATATCTGTGCTTGCTTTTTTTCTAATGGGACTTTTTTTTTTTTCACAAATTCTATCTGACCCATCCATACCTTTCAGTGTGATTTTAAACAAACTCTTTGGGGGCTGTGCCTGGCTGTGCCTGACTGTGCCTGACTGTGCCTGGCTGTGCCTGGCTGTGCCTGGCTAATACAATGGCTAGCGTGTACCTAAGCCTGTTTTCGGAAACCCAACTTCTCCAAAGCTCCAGGGGACAGTTCAAAAGCTGCCTGCTCATTGGCTACCCGCTAAATGCGAGGGCCCCCGAGACTCACCTTCCCTTGTGCAGACGTACCTTGTTCTTCAGAAGCTTCAGGAACTTTCCAGGTCTCACAGACAGCCGTCCCACAATGCCTTTTTTACCCAAAGCTCCCTATCTTTAAGATCAGCAACTGGGTTTTACTTTTTTTTTTCTTTTCTGTGCCTAAGCATGAAGCAAATGTGTGCTAAGGGCAAGCTGCAACAGATCCTGGCTAGAGGAGTATGGCCAGCGGTGGAATAGGAAAATAATAATCATGCTGATATTAATAATTTACTGAGGTCTAGTAGCTTAAGCACTTTCATATATCATCTCCTTTCGTTCTCACAGGAGCGTACGAGGAGAGTTTAATTAACATCTCAAGAGCCAAAGATTGAAGCTCAGCGGGCTGCTAGCCTGGGCTCCTAAATATTGGGAATTTTCTACAGATATTTCTGTGATCATCACCGTCAGAGTTGTCTACAGCCACCACTGCAAATGTAGTGACTCTTAGGACACATGGCTGCATCTTTCCAAGTCCCCTCCCACAGTCAGTCCCGGCTCCTGACTCTGACTTATGCCTCACCTTTCCAGTGTATGAGACCCCGGGAAAACCCAAGATCAAATCCCCACATTAGGATCAGATGTCTTAGCTCTCCTCTGTACCACAGAGCCACCCACTCAGTTTCAGGCATATAGTGGGGTTGGTTGTTTATCAGACCAATGCTCCAGATATGAAATAAAAAAGACCCCAAGTGTCAGCAAGAAGAGTGATAAATAAGAGAATTAAAAAAGCATGTGGTCTCATGGGGGAAGCTGCTGAGAGAAGGATTCATATTGGATTGAGTTAAGGTGCATCAGAGACCGGCTCCAATTCCAGACACCGCTCACGGTCTCTTCAGGTCCTTTAGCTCTTCACAGAGTCTTTATACCAAAATTCTCTTCTCCTGTCTCATCTTTAGCAACTCCTCTAGGAAAAACCGAATCTGCCTTTCTCTGACCCCATACCGAATTTGCAATCTTTAATCACTGCTGGAAAGCAGTGTACCTGGAAGCTTACAGGATGTGTTCTGTCACCTCCTCCAGCCAGGGTAGGTTCCACAGGCTCTCACTACCTTGTGGTGACTACTGGGCCCAAGGTGTGCCTGGAGCACTGTGAAGTTAGTAGGCAGGTGCCATACTTCCCAGAGATAAAGCAGTTGAGGACATCCAGGTCAGGAGGTGGGGCAAAGATTAACCACACAAAAGCCAGCACCAACTAGGACCTGGAGGCAGAGGTGAGCTTGCCTGGTCTCTCTATACTCTAGGGTCCAATAGACTAGAAGAGGCCAGTAGGGAGAGGGTTGTCAGGCTTAGCGTGCTTGTCACATCTTTCATAGTTACACGGGGCTGTATCAGAAGACTGAGGCTTATCATGTAACTAAGAGGGACCCTTGTGCCATTCACAGATGTCATATAAGAACTACAAATTTGCAGCTCATTTTGTAATTTTGGTTAACTTGTCACAATACTTAGAAAATGGTAATAGCAAACGGTAGATGTCTACTGCAAGGCTCTCTATCCTCCCCACAAGGCTAGGCAGCAGATAATCTTTTATTCCCATATCATTGAAGAAGATATTGGCACAGCAATCTTAAATAATCGGCCATACTTCACAGAGGTGTCCTCTTTGTGAATTTGTGCTTGTAGATGACATGCTTATTAACATTGGCCTGTTTGTTCGTAAAACAAAGTAAGTTGAATGATTTCTAGGCACCTTTGCCTTGTTTCAGACTATGATTCTCTGAAATTAAGTGAAATGTATAAAAATAGAGGACATAGAGGGATAGCTCAGAGGTCTGCACATGCATGTAGGCAAAATGTCCATACACATAAAATAAAAATAATCTTTAAAAAGGTAAAGGATCTAATTTTCATGCCTCTATTCACATATAATAATTAATATGAAAACTGAGTTTTCTTTTAAATTACATTTGTTTATTTGTCTGTGCCTTGCACACATTTTTACATGGGTCTGTATGTGCGAGTATGTGCATGTGCCCTGATAGTCATGCTGACTTTAGAGGACTTTTCATTCAGTTCTTTCCTTCTATCATATGGGATCCAGGTCTTCGGTCTTGGCAACCAGCGCTCTTACCCACTAACCTATCTTGCCAGCCCCAAACACTACATTTTCCTTACAGCACATACAACGTCCGAATTCATTCGCCAAGAATCCAGGCAAGGCAAAGGGGTTAGCTATTGGGATCAAGATGATGTTCAGTAGCTTCCAGTAGTGGCTGATTTACAGTTGAGCCTCAGTAAGCAGAGTGACATCCTGGATCACTGTGGTCTGTAAACTTATGCCCACCTCCCCTTTCTATGACATTCTCAGAAGTCGGCTTCATATAAACCAAAGAGAGATGATAGCAAAGAGGTGCTTTCCTATAACTCTCCTTTCTTCCCACAGAGGAAAAGTGTCAGCTGACAACAGCATGGCTTTAGGACAGTGAGTTCACTACAGATTCCAGTCCTATGGAGCCCTGCTCTCTCCAGCCTCAGGTTCTTACCCCTGCCATATGGAGAAAAATCAGCTTTAACTTCTCTAATATTAATTATAGGCAGCCTGTATAACAAAACAGAGTAAAAGGATCAATATCATGCATATGGATCTAAAACATCTTATGAGACATTGGAAACTGCCTAAGGAAATAAAGATCTTAAATAGTGGTTAAAATTACATTCATTCTAGTATTGATGAAGAATGACCCGGTCTGGTACTGTACTGCAAAAGTGGTTTGATCTTAGTAACAAAGTTGGACCATAGCAAATACTATCAGTTCCTATTCTTCCCTGTGAGCCTAGGTCTTCAGAAACAGGGAAAGCCATTTCTCCCTGGTATAGGGAGGGAATGTATTGTATGAGGCTTCAGCAGGAGTTATAAAAATCCTTCCTCATCTTTCTGCATTCTTCACCATGCAAATGTGCCAGATTTTAAGGTAATTTGTTCTAAGTGCCTTGGATTATATTGCTTTCCTCTTTCCTTATGTTGCTTTCCAACTCAACACTTTGCTCATTTAAGAAACAACAATTGGGCACGCAACATACTTTGTCTTTCCAGAAACATCCAACGGGATTAAAGGCCCAACACAGCTCTGTGATGCACTTCATCTATCCAAGCAATGACAGAGTCATCATGGGTTGAATATATTGGGGTGGAGAGAAAAGAGTACTAGGTGTACCCCTCTGGGAAAGTACAAAATGGAGAGGACATTAAGTAAGCTGTTGATCCCTAAACTAAGTGTTAGTGGGGATGAGGAAAAGTCTAGATGGAATGTGAAAGGATGCTCCAGGCGACGGGACAGCAAAGTCTAAGCCTTGGAACTACCAAGGCCCTTCTGTGACTCTTTCTTTGTGGGATCCAATCTAATCCCAAGGGAAGCACAGACACCGGGCTTGTCTGCCTTCTGCCTGTCAGAGATAGAAACTTACCTATTAGGTACTTAAAGGAAATTGCCTGCACCAGGCTGGTGTTCACTGAGGTTCAGTGGATGGAATGAATTTAAGGTAAAAAGGCTAAAAGCTTGGCCCAGACGGCTGCCTTAGGCTGCCCCGCAGGGCCTGTGGGGCCGTGCTCTGAAATGGATCCAGAAGGAACTGACTGACTTACAGAGGCATCCTCCTGCTCAGTGTTCCCCAGGACCTGTGGGTGATAACCGTTGCTTTCACTACCAGAATCTATCACCCTAATATCAACAGCAGTGGCAGCATTTGCCTGGACTTCACAGTGGTCCCCAGCATTGACTGTGTCCAAAGTTCACCTGTCCATCTGCTCTCTCTGCTCTGCAACCCCAACCCTGATGACCCACTGGTACCAGCAATAGCCCACACTTACAAGGCCAACAGAGAAAAGTACAACAGACTAGTAAGAGAGTGGACACAGAAATAGGCTATGTAAGTACCTTGAAGGCTCCATGGGAGACCTTGTCCAAGAGAAGGATGCCAGGCAGAGTGGCCTTCCTGTGAAGCTCAGAGCTATTGGCTAAGGCATTCACGGAACATCCTCTGTTCACACACGTGTTGGCACTCACTTCTCTGGCTGCAGCATGTTGGTGCCACTTTCAGTCATTGTGGCCTTGACAGTACCACTCCTTTGAGGCCAAATCAGCAACCATCCTTATGATCTACAGTCTTCCTGGTTACACTAGAATCAGTCTAGGCTTCAGTCTGTCTGCTTGTGTCTGGGGAACCAAGTCATGTATGTGTCCCGTACTTGTCCTCAGATGGTGCCACTACTCACTGTGGGGTCCAGCCTGCCCCCTGACCACATGCCTTTTGCCTTTAGAGCACAGTGCTTTCCTGAGGGCCCAGGGCACAGTGGGCTCTCTTCATATTTTGTCTGTCACAGAACGATGTCCTCAGGAGTGTGAGTGTGTCCTGGAGGCTCCTGGAAATTGGAACAGCATTCCCTGAAAGGCATCTTCCGCCACCTTCCTCCATAGTGCTATATGCTGCAAACAGCAAGTGAGGAGTATCTGGGCATTTAAAGCATGTAACATCCCAAGAAAGGATGGGACTCTGAGACATGGAGAGATTTGGGATATGTTTTTGTATGTAATGGGGCTTCCTCTAACCTTTTCCCACTGGAAACTTACCATGAAATCCAAGCATAAGCCATTCACAGACTGGAACACAAGGAAGGAGAGTGACTTTAAATGGAAATAAAAAGGAAATTCCTTCAGAAGTGACAATTGATATTTAAGTCTCCTTTTTTTCTTTTTTTAGAAGAAAATAAACTTAACAGGCTCTTTTAAAAAAGAAATGGCTAAAAGCTAGTTAAGAGATAGCAGGTAAGAAGGCACAGTTCTATAGATATTTAAAATATAAAATTAAGAGAATTGGGATTATGGAAGATACAAAGACTCTTTGCACAGTCCTCCAAATTAAAAGAGAGTTCCCTTTCCCCCATTGTCCATCTTGGGTGACTAGGTCATTGGATGGAAATATAGGTCTTGGGGCTCTGCAATTGTCTTAGGCTCCTGTTCAGTACTCATCAAATTCCCAGACATCCATATGTGCTCAGGATATCCTTTCCCCCATGGTATCCTACACTAAAATAAACTATATCTATATATTTTAGACATCCTGAATGGTTCTACAAAGATTGAGTCTTACCACATAGCTTTAAAAATGTTTTGAAAATATATTAACAAAAATGGTTAGCTAAGTGCCTGGGAGTCTCAGAAAGGCAATGTATAGGATGAACACATACAGCAGATGCTCAGGCCTTTTAAATAAACAGCACCTATGTGTGTGAGGCGATCTCCTCAGAGTTCAGGGTATCTTTAACTGAAAAGTTAGAATGAGAATTACTAAATAAGAGTTTCTGCATCACGCTAAAACTAGTTTATCCTTAGTGCCAGGATGTAGCGTTTGTCTCATGGCCATTGGGAAATGAATGGCCGACAATAAAACAAATTGTATTTGGTAATTAAGATCATGTACATCGATTCCTAGGCCTTATCTCTTTTGAAACATCCTTGTAAGAAAAATCAGAAAACCACACTGCTGAGCTGTGACAAGAGCAGGTAAGGTCTAGGAAAGGGACCAGAGGGGTAAAAGGGAGAGACCCAAGGGTTTTATTTTTCCCACAGTGTAACTTTATGTCTACATGTAAAGTTGATGAAAGAAATTAAGATATATGCGGAAACATCTCGTGTTCATAGATTGATGGAGTTAATATTGTTCAACTATCTAAGATTTCATTCAGCTCCTGTCAAAACTATCAATGGCAGTTTTCACAGAAGTAGAACAAATAGCTTAAAATATGTGTGGAATCATGAAAGACCCTGATTAGTCAAAGCCTTCCTGAACAAGGAAAATAAATTGTGAGGCATCACAGTTCCAGATTTCAAGTGACTCAGGATATTAGTGGGAAAGATAGAGAGAGCATGGGGATGGCACAAAATCCAGAAAGCAGCACAGGCCGAAAGTCTTCCAAGAAGAGGCGCCAGGAGCACAGGGCCAAGGGGATGAGTGGACTCTTCAGTGAAAAAGGAGGAAGAACAAGTTTCTCTACCATTACGGAAAACAATCTACAAAATCCCAAGACAACATTACAGAAACAAAAGAAGGTATTCACAAACTATAAATCCAGTAAAAGTTGATACCTAATATGAACTTACATGATTCAACAGCAGAAAAATGCTGTAATAAAAGATGGGTGAAGAACTTAGTTTTCTTTTTTGTTTTTTTTTATTTTTGCTTTTTTTATTAGATATATTCTTCATTTACATTTCAAATGTTGTCCCCTTTCCTGATTCCCCACCCCCCAAAGTCTCATAAGCCATCTCCCCTCCCCCTGTTCCCCAATCAACCCTCTCCTGTTTCCCTGTCCCAGCATTCCCCCACACTGCAGCATTGAGCCATTCCAGGACCAGGGGCCTCTCCTCCCTTTGATGTCCAACAAGGCCATCCTTTGCTGCTTATGTGTCTGGAGCCATGGGTAGCTACATGTGCACTCTATGGTTGATGGTTTTGTCCCTGGGAGCTCTGGGAGTACTGGGTGGTTCATATCATTGTTCTTCCTATGGCGCTGCAACCCCCTTCAGCTCCTTGGGTCCTTTCTCTAGCTCCCCCATTGGGGACCCTGTGCTCAGATCAATGGCTGGCTGAGAGTGTCCCCCTCTGTATTTGTCATGCACTATCAGACCCTCCCAGGTGACAGCTATATCTGGCTCCAGTCAGCAAGTACTTGTGGGCATCAATAATACTGTCTGTGTTTTGTAACTGCATATGGGATGGAACACTAGGTGGTGTAGTCTCTGGATGGTCTTTCCCTCAGACTCCACACTTTGTCTTTGTAGCTCCTTCTGTGGGAATTTTGTTCCCCCTTCTAAGAAGGACCAGAGAATTCATACATTGTTCTTCCTTCTTCTCGAGCATCATTTGATATGTGAATTGTATCTTGGGTATTCCAAGCTTCTGGGCTAATATTCACTTATCACTGAGTACATACCATGTGTGTTCTTTTGTGATTGGATTAACTCACTCAGGATGATATTTTCCAGGTCCACTCATTTGCCCAAGAATTTCATGAATTCATTGTTTTTAATAGCTGAGTAGTATTCCACTGTGTAACTATACCACATTTTCTATATCCATTCCTCCTTTGAAGGACATCTGGGTTCTTTCTAGCTTCTGGCTATTATAAATAGGGCTTCTGTGAACATAGTGGAGCATGTGTCCTTATTACATGCTGGAGAATCCTCTGGGTATATGCCCAGGAGTGGTATAACAGGGTCCTCCAGTAGTGTTATGCCCAGTTTTCTGAGGAACTGCCAAACTGATTTCCAGAGTGGTTGTACCAGCTTGCAATCCCACCAGCAGTGGAGGAGTGTTCCTCTTTCACCACATCCTCACCAGCACCTGCTGTCTTCTGAGTTTTGATCTTAGCCATTCTGACTGGTGTGAGGTGAAGTCTCAGGGTTGTTTTGATTTGCATTCCCCTGATGACTAAGGATGTTGAACATTTCTTTAGGTGATTCCCAGGCATTTGATATTCCTCAGGTTAAAAGTCTTTGTTTAGCTTGGTACTCCATTTTTTAATAGGGTTATTTGGTTCTCAGGAGGCTAACTTCTTGAGTTGTTTGTATATATTGGATATTAGCCCTGTGTCGGATGTAAGGTTGGTAAAGATCTTTTCCCAATTTGTTGGTTGCCATTTTTTGCTAATGACAGCGTCTTTTGCTTACAGAAACTTTGTAATTTTGTGAGGTCCCACTTGTCAATTCTTGATCTTAGAGCATAAGCTATTGATGTTCCGTTCAGGAAATTTTCCCCTATGCCAATGTGCTCAATGCTCTTCCCCAGTTTCTTTTCTATTAGTTTCAGTGTGTCTGGTTTTATGTGGAGGTCCTTGATCCACTTGGACTTGAGCTTAGTACAAGGAGATAAGAATGGATGGATTTGCATTCTTCTGCATGCTGACCTCCAGTTGAGCCAGCACCATTTGGTGAAAAGGCTATCTTTTTTTCCATTGGATGGTTTTAGCTCCTTTGTCAAAGATCAAGTGACCATAGGTGTGTGAGTTTATTTCCAGGTCTTCAATTCTATTCCATTATCTACCTGCCTGTCACTGTACCAATACCATACAGTTTTTAACACTATTGCTCTGTAGTACTCCTTGAGGTCCAGGATACTGATTCCACCAGAAGTTCTTTTACTGTTGAGAACAGTTTTAGCTATCCTGGTTTTTTGTTATTCCAGATGAATTTGAGAATTGCTTTTTCTAACACTATGAAGAATTGAGTTGGAATTTTGATGGGGATTGCATTGAATCTGTATATTGCTTTTGGCAAGATGGCCATTTTTACTATATTAATCCTGCCAATCCATGAGCATGGGAGATCTTTTCATCTTCTGAGATCTTCTTCAATTTCTTTCTTCAGAGACTTGAAGTTCTTGTCATACAGATCTTTCAGTTGTTTGGTTAGAGTCACACCAAAATACTTTATATTGTTTGTGACAATTGTGAAGGGTGTCGTTTTCCTAATTTCTTTCTCAGTCTGTTTATCTTTTGAGTATAGGAAGGCTGCCGATTTGTTTGAGTTAGTTTTATATCCAGCAACATTACTGAAGTTGTTTATCAGCTGTAAGAGTTCTCTGGTGGAGTTTTTGGGTCGTTTAAGTATACTATCATATCATCTGCAAATAGTGATAGTTTGACTTCTTCCTCTCCAATTTGCATCCCTTTGACCTGCTTTTGTTGTCTAATTGCTCTAGCTAAAACTTCAAGTACTATGTTGAATAAATATGGAGAGAGAGGGCAGCCTTGTCTAGTCCCTGATTTTTGTGGGATTGTTTCAAGTTTCTCTCCATTTAGTCTGATGTTGGTTACTGGTTTGCTGTATATTTCTTTTACTATGTTTAGGTATGGGCTGTGGATTCCTGATCTTTCCAAGACTTTTAACATGAAAGGATGCTGAATTTTGTCAAATACTTTTTCAGCATCTAATGAAATGTTCATGTGTTTTTTTTCTTTGAGTTTGTTTATGTAGTGGATTACATTGATGGATTTCAGTATATTGAACCATTCCTGCATCCCTGGGATGAAGCCTACTTGATTGTGTGAATGATCATTTTGATGTGTTCGTGGATTCAGTTGGCAAGGATTTTATTGAGTATTTTTCCATAAATATTCATAAGCGAAATTCGTCTGAAGTTCTCTTTCTTTTTTGGATCTTTGTGTGGTTTTGGTATCAGCATAATTGTGGCTTCATAGAACCAGTTGCATAGTGTTCCTTCTGTTTCTATTTTGTGGAATAGTTTGAGGAGTATTGGTGTTACGTCTTCTTTGAAGGTCTGATCGAATTCTGCACTAACACCATCTGGTCCTGTGCTTTTTTTGGTTGGGAGACTTTCAATGACTGCTTCTATTTCTTTAGGGGTTATGCGACTCTTTAGATGGTCTATCTGATCCTGATTTAACTTTGGTATTTGGTTCTGTCCAGAAAATTGTCCATTTCATCCAGATTTTCTAGTTGTGTTGCGTATAGGCTTTTGTAGAAGGATCTGATGATTTTTTTGAATTTCCTAGGTTTCTGTTGTTATCTCTCCCTTTTCATTCTGATTTTGTTAATTTGAATACTGTCTCTGTGCCCTTTGGTTAGTCTGGCTAGAGGTTTATCTATCTTGTTGACTTTCTCAAAGAACCAGCTCCTGGTTTTGTTGATTGTTTGTATAGTTCTTTTTGTTTCTACTTGGTTGATTTCATCCCTGAGTTTGATAATTTCCTGTCTTCTACTCCTTTTGGGTGTTTTAGCTTCTTTCTGTTCTAAAGCTTTCAAGTGTGCTGTTAAGCTGCTAGTGTATGCTTTCTCCAGCTTCTTTTTGGAGGCACTCAGAGCTATGAATTTTCCTCTTAGCACTGCTTTCATTGTGTTCCACAAGTTTGGGTATATTGTGCCTTCATTTTCATTAAATTTTAAAAGGTCTTTGATTTCTTGCCTTATTTCTTCCTTGACCAAGGTATCATTGAGTAGGACATTGTTCAGCTTCCATGTGTATGTGGGCTTTCTTTTGTTTTTGTTGCTATTGAAGACCAGCCTTTAATCCATAGTGATCTGATAGTAGGCATGGAATTAGTTCAATCTTCTTATATCTCTTGAGGTTACTTTTGTGACCAATTATATGGTCAATTTTGGAGAAGGTACCATGAGGTGTTGAGAAGAAGGTATATTCTTTTGATTTAGGATGAAATGTTCTATAGATATCTGTTAAATCCATTTGGCCCAAAATTTCTGTTAGTTTTACTGTGTCTCTATGTAGTTTCTGCTTCCCTGATCTGTCCATTGATGAGAGTGGGGTGTTGAAGTCACCCACAATTATTGTGTGAGGTACAATGTGTGCTTCGAGCTTTAGTAAAGTTTCTTTATGAATGAAAGTGCCCTTGCATTTGGAGCATAGATATTCATAGTTGAGAGTTCTTCTTGTTATATTTTTCCTTTGATAAGTATGAAGTGTCCTTCGTGTCTTTTTTGATGACTTTTGGTTGAGAGTCAATTTTATCTGATATTAAAATGGCTATTCCAGCTCATTTCCTGGAACCATTTGCTTGGAAAATTGTTTTCCAGCCTTTTACTCTGAGGTAGTGTTTTTCTTTGACACTGAGGTGCATTTCCTGTCTACAGCAAAATGCTGGGTCCTGTTTATGTATCCAGGCTGTTATTCTACATCTTTTTATTGGGGAATTGAATCCATTGATGCTAAGAGATATTAAGGAATAGTTATTGTTGCTTCATGTTATTTTTGATGTTATTTTTATGTTTGGCGGTTATCTTCTTTTGGGTTTGTTGAAAGAAGATTACAGTCTTGCTTTTTCTAGGGGGTAGCTGTCCTCCTTATATTGGCATTTTCCATTTCTTATTATTTGTAGGGCTGGATTTGTGGAAACATATTGTGTAAATTTGCTTTTATCATAGAATATCTTGGTTTCTCCATCTATGGTGATTGAGAGTTTTGCTGGGTATAGTAGTCAGGACTGGCATTTGTGTTCTCTTAGGGTCTGTATGAGATCTGCCCAGGATCTTCTTGCTTTCATGGTCTCTGGTGAGAAGTCTGGTGTAATTCTGATAGGTCTGCTTACTGCTTTTAATAGTCTTTCTTTGTTTAGCACATTTGGTGTTTTGATTATTATGTGATGGGAAGTATTTCTGTTCTGGTACAGTTTGTTTGGAGTTCTGTAGGCTTCTTGTATGTTTATGGGCATCTCTCTCTCTTTAGGTTAGGGAAGTTTTCTTCTATAATTTTGTTGAAGATATTTACTGGCCCTTTAAGTTGGTAATCTTCACTCTCTTCTATACCTATTATCCTTAGGTTTGGTTTTCTCATTGTGTCCTTGATTTCCTGAATGTTTTGGTTTACATGCTTTTTCCATTTTGCATTTTCTTTGACTGTTGAGTCAATGCTTTCTATGGTATCTTCGGCACCTGAGATTCTTTCTTCTATTTCTTGTCTTCTGTTGTTGATATTTGCATCTATGACTCCTGATTTCTTTCCAAGGTTTTCTATCTCCAATGTTGTCTCCCTTTGTGATTTCTTAGTTGTTTGTACTTCCATTTTTAGATCCTGGATTGTTTTGATCAGTTCCTTCACTTGTTTGTTTGTGTTTTCCTATAATTCTTTAAGAGATTTTTGTGTTTTCTCTTTAAGGGCTTCTACCTGTTGATTCATGTTCTACTGTACTTCTTTAAGGGAATTATTTATGTCCTTCCTGAAATCCTCTATCAGCATCATGTGATGTGATTTAAAATCCATATCTTGTTTTTCTGGTGTGTTGGGGTATCCTGGACTTGCTGTTGTGGGAGAACTTGGTTCAGATGGTGCCGTGTTGCCTTGGTTTCTGTTGGTAATGTTCTTACATTTGCCTTTTGCCATCTGGTTATCTCTGGTGTTAGCTGGTGTTGCTGTCTCTGATGGTGGCTTATCTGTCATGCAAACCTCTGTATTTTTGCTCCTGGGTGACCAGTTCTCTCTGTGTACACAGGTATGTATGTACTCCTGTTTGACCCACACTCTTGTGGTTGTTATTGGGTATGTAGCTCTGTGGCTCTGATCAGTTCTGGGTGCGGGGAAAACAGAAGACTCCTGTCCCATGCTGCTCTTAGGTTCTTGTGTCTTCAGGGTTTCTGGCTGCTTTCTCTGAGCAGCAGGGCAGGTCTCACCTGTGCTGACTGTCCTTTCTGCGCTGCTGGGTGGTTAGTTACCTCTGCGCCACTTGGATATGCGCACTGTAGCAGAGGATGGTCCCAAGCCAGAGACAGAAGCCAGAGGGCTTCTGCCAGAGGGTTCCAGATGGGATTCTCTGAGCTTTGGGTGTGGTTCTATCTGTGTTGTCAGGCCTCTCCCCATTCCTCCGAGTTTAGCTACCTCCCTGCTCCACTTGGGTATGCCGCACTATGGTAGAGGATGGTCCTAAGTCGTAGACAGAAACCTGACAGCTTCTGCCAGAGGTTTCCGGACATGATCCTCTGAGCTGCAGAGCAGATCTCACCTGTGCTGACTGTCTTCTCTGTGCCACTAGGTGGTTAGCTACCTTCCTGTGCCACTTGGATATGGCGCACTGTAGCAGAGGATCAAGAACTTAGTTTTCAAAAGAAGATATCTAAATGACCAGTGACTGTCTGAAAACATACTGAACCTATGTATTTATAAGGGAAATTCAAGGCGGAGCCATGAGTAGGAATTTCTTCATCTTAGCTTCGAAGGGAATTATGAAAAAGTTGAAAGATAGTGTAGGCAAAGACATAGAAGAAAGGAAATACTTGCACACTGTTGATGGCACTGTAAAAGAGTAATTATTAAGGGAACAGGGATGATGACTTCCACCTCAAACAGACTTGTTTGGACCAGCTTTGGTAGTTCATACCTCCAGTCTCAGCACTCAAAAGGCTAAAACAGGAGGATGATAAGTAATGGTAAACCTGGACTTTTTAGGCAGACTAAATCACAGACAGACTACAGAGAGACACACCACCACCTCCATGTCACAGAAACAAAATAAGAAAGAACAACGCTTGCTTCTGAGACCATATCCAAAGGAAATAAATAGACTCATTATCTTAAAGAGCTATCTACACTTCCATGTTCACCTAGAAAACAAATGCTTCAAATCTAAGTTAGAGTAAGTTGAAACTAACTTGTGGACAGTGGCAGTGACAGAAGTGTAAAAAGTTAGGGTCTAGGACAGTGCATGGAAACACCTCACACAACCATCTTGTGCTCAAACACAATTGCCCAAGTGCCAACAGAAAGCTGCCGCTGTTGAGTCTCCATCAATTCCTCATTTTCTATGAAGAATGTGTTCCTAAAGCTTGGGAGAAAAGAAGTGGAGAGAATTACTCCACCATTTAAAACAGAGGATTCCAATGAATCCAATCAGTATAGTGTATGTTGTAACCCCATGAAAATGAGCTAAAATCTGAATCAGGTTGGAATCTGGAGGTCTTGGTGGTGGTGGTGTTCCCACATTCTGAATGGCTTCTTTGAAGCAGGTTTTGTCTTTCATTCATCCATCCAGCTGATCCCTGTCTAATAAATTCTTGATTTCAGCCCCTATAAGGAGTAAGACCAGCCTTTTCATCTTTGCCCCTCAACAAAACCCCTCTTATAATCCTGTTGTCTGTGTGAGCTGGCACATGAGCTGGGGCAGAAAGCAAGAAGAAGGCGGATATGGAGTTTTAGAGATAAGAAATCCGTTCCATGCAACAATGGCCACTCTATCCCGGTGGGGCACTTTGCCTTTCCAGTTGTCACTCTTGTGTGCTTAATGAGATTAAAGCCCCAACCCCCAATCTTCTTAGTTCCCTGTCAAACAAAGGTGAGTGATTAAACAACTGGCACTGTACTACAGCACTGTACCTCAGGATGTGAGGCAAGCACTGTGGACTTTGCCCCAGACTCCCTGAGGACCTCCCTGGTCCTGCCTGCCCTGGGCCCTCAAAGGACAGTTCTGCTATGGACTGTGATGTCATGGGCTGGAATCAGTGTCAGGAACATCTGTACAGAGAACAGGGCCTGTCTATTGTGGAAACACAAGGGGCATTGATCACAGGGCTTCATATATATCAAAAAATATAATGGGGGAGATTTGTATCTCCCATGAATATTTAATTCTTCTGCAAGCTAACCATCTGCATATCACAATACCCCAATACACGTGTGTGATTTTCTCTGTTGTCTTTCAAAATAAAGCCGACAATTTTTCTCTTCCCATGGTGCCTTGAAAGTTGCTTCACTGTTCATTGATCCTTTGATCTTCTGAGTTGAGTGTATTTTAAGACAAAGTCAGCGCTGTTGCTCTAATCCATGTGGAGGGAGCAGAACAATGAGGGGAAACCAGGTCGGTTTCCATTGTTTTCCTAGTGACCTGGATCACAATGCACCGATGTCTTGAATGCTGTTTAACTTTTGCTGATGTCTTTTTATCATAGCATTCATGGGAATTTAAAGAGAGTTCCGCTGATATGCATCCTACTGTGTATTATGATATCCTGCCCTCCTTGTTGCACTGCAGAAGTCTGCAGCTGCCTGCAGCTGCCTGAAGCTTAATTATGCATGCATGCATGCAAAGCCCAGATGCTCAGCCAAGAGAGCCTCAATGACAACAGTTTCTCACTTGTGTTTGTTTGAATTATAATTGGGCAGATCTGTATTTCTCTGCCCATTTTGTAGCTGAAGCATGCCCCTTTTTGCCTCTGTGTTGTTCCTTCTGTTTGACTCGGCTTCTTTATCAAGGAGGCACCACCTCAGAGGCACTGCCATGTGCCTCCGAGATCTGAGTAGGGTCATTCATGGGCTTGATAAAAATCTTTCACCTAAACAGCAACTTTAAACAGTACAAAAATGACCCTAGCCTCAGTAGGTTTTCCTCCAGATGGCTTGTAGCTGAACGAAAAAAAAAAAAATGGCAGACTAGAAGCTGGCACCTGGATAGAAACAAAGAAGGCTGACAGCCAGGCAGCCATGCTAGAAAGGAAGCTTACACCTGCTGAAAGACTGTACTACAGACCCACAAAAGATGGCTTGTTAACCTTGTTAACCATGCCCGTCCTCTATTCAGAGAACAGTTAGGGAGCTGTTCTATAGTTACCTAAGGGATCCCAGTCTCCAGCATGAACAAAGGCTCCTGTATCAGTGACATTGAATATGGCATCGTACTATCCATGCCACTTCAGTGATGCCCAGAGCTGTCCTTTCCTGAGAACTGTGCAGAGTCATGAGCCTTGCATGGAGGGGCCTCTCTGCAGCTTATGGTAATTTCTGAGGCTCATCCAGAGACATCGGCTTTGTGGTCAAACTGAGCAGCAAAGGAAACACAAAGATTGAGTTTACTGCAAGTGATCTCATAGTCATTGTACAAACATGTGCAGATGTGTGTGTGTGTGTGTGTGTGTGTGTGTGTGTGTATACTATTACAACATACACTGAAGTTTTAAGAGTAAGCAAGAATCCACTGTTGGATAATTACCCATGACAATCTTATGATTCATATAAAACTGAGAGATGGATAATAGATAGACAGAGACAGGCAGATAGCTATAGACATATACATGCATACATATATAAACACATGCTTTTTTTCACCTCTGTTGCTGTTCCTGTTCAACTCAGCTTCTCTTGTCAGCACTGTGTGCCTCTGCAATCTGAGAAGGGTCATTTATGGACTCAGCACATCTTTCACCTATTCAGGAATTTTTAAAGATATGAAAATGACCCTAGGCCCCAGGAGGTCTTCCTCCATATGGTTAGCAGCTTTTTTAAAAGGAAGGAAGGAAGAAAAGATTTAGCTACAAGTATATGTGTATGTAGTGTGTGTGTGCGTGTGTGTGTGTGTGTGTGTGTGTGTGTGTAAATGATGTCCTCTTTATGAAACAGGAGTAATAAATAGCTCTCCTTCGTAAGTGGTTAAGAGTATGCAACAAGGATTGGCACTTAATATGCAAAACACAGTCAATGTATATAGATTTTATAACTGAGAAGCCAAGAGTTTATATGCTGGAAAGGATAGCTGAGTGACACATTCTTAGGTAAGGAACATATGCAAAACTATCTCAATGCACAGGTTGGAACTCAATGTACTGTTTTTATATCTTAGTTCTGCAATTTCAAAGGTTTTGGTATTGGAAAGATCTCAGTGCCCTTATCTAGCAAATAAAATCACAGTGGTATTCATAATGTGCTTAGTGGGTGCAGACAAAGATTGTCTCCTTGACTTTTCTTCACTCTGTTCAACTAGGCCTGAATTAGAGCATCTCACCATGGTCTGGCAGAACCAAATTTCAACAAGAATCTTGAGGTTCTTCAGTTTGTGGAAAGCATCCACCCTGGATGTCCAACCATTTTCTTTATCAATTGAATCCCTCTTCTTCCACCCTTACCTTTTTGGATTCAGCATTTCTGGCCTATTCTCAACAAAACTACACTTTAGACAGAATCCCCTCTAAATGCTCTTTCTTCTTAGTGATTCTCATTCCTACTCTAGGTCTCTACCTTTCTTTAATTCTCTGATAATGAAGCCTAGTATTTCATAGTAAAACACAATCAGACAGCAGTATCAGCTTCTATACCCATCACTAGATATTCTGCTGAGCACCTTAGTCGTGTCAGAATAATTTTTTTCTATAGTGGCATCTTGGATGAAAAGTTAACTGTTTTTAAGAATCATTCTTCAGCTTAGTATGTGCTATAAAAGTATGAGGACCAGAGTTCAAATTCCTAGTATCTACAGAAAAGCTGAGCATGGCCATGAGTTCCTCGCCCCACCCCAGCATTGGGATTGGATGGAGAACAGCAGACCTGGAAACTTAAGGTCCAGTCAGCTTATCGCTATCTAATAGAGGAGATAGAGAGTGATAGATGAAGGCATGTGACATTTCTCCTGACCTCCTAATGCATATACATAAGTCTGCACAATCATAATACATGTGTATATAGATCACTCACACTATACTATACCACATATAATTCTCAAAAAAAGAATCATTCTTCCAATAAAGCTATTCAACTAACTGACAAATGCTTTTTGTTATTATTGTTTTGCTTAGGAATTTTCACGATCCCAGGAGCTAGCAATCTTGTTAGCTATGTGCAAGATGACTAGATACACTGTATAGGTCGAGACAGATTTTTCCTGACCAAGGTGTTTTTTAGTATTAGGAAAGATTTTTTTTTTGTCGTCTCTGTTTTCCCATTTATGGGGGGGGGGCTTATTAGGATGACCTTAATAGGAGATTTCCATTTGCACTAGATGTCCCTCCCAGTCCACCTGTAAAATTCTGTTTCTCCTCCTGGGGAGATTCATGTGTCCACTCTAGACCTTCCCTCTATACCTAAACTCTCTGGACCTATGGGTTGTAGCCTGGTTGTCATATTCTTTTTTTTTTTTTTTTTTTTATTTTATTTTTTTAATTTACATTCCAGATCACTTCCCCTTTCCCGTTTCCTCCCTCCCCGAAAGTCCCATAAGCCCCCTTCCCTCCCTCTTTTCTCCGTTCAACCCCCTCTCATTACTCTGTCCTGGCGTTCCCCTACATCCAGTCTTTCCAGGACCAGGGGTCTCTCCTTCCATCTTTTTAGAAATCTATTGATAGGCTGATTGTGTCTAGGGTATTCTGAGATTCTGGGTCAATATCCCCTTATCAGTGACTGCATACCATGTGTGATCTTTTGTGATTGGGTTACCTCACTAAGGATGATATTTTCAAGTTCTGACCATTTGCCTAGGAATTTCGTGAATTCATTGTTTTTAATTGCAGAGTAGTATTCCATTGTGTAAATATACCACATCTTCTGAATCCATTCCTCCGTTGAGGGACATCTGGGTTCTTTCCAGTTTCTGGCTATTATAAATAAGGCTGCTATGAATATAGTGGAGCATGTGTCCTTATTGCATGCAGGTAAAGTCTCTGGGTATATGCCCAGGAGTGGTATAGCCGGATCCTCCGGAAGTGTCATGCCCAGTTTTCTGAGGAGCCGCCAGACTGCTTTCCAGAGTGGTTGTACCAGCCTGCAATTCCACCAGCAGTGGAGGAGTGTTCCTCTTTCTCCACATCCTCGCCAACAACTGCTGTCTCCTGTGTTTTTGATCTTAGCCATCCTGACTGGTGTGAGATGGAATCTCAGGGTTGTTTTGATTTGCATTTCCCTAATGACTAAGGATGATGAACATCTCTTTAGGTGCTTCTCAGCCATTAGATATTCTTCAGGTGAGAACTCTTTGTGTAGCTCTGTACCCCATTTTTTAATAGGGTTACTTGCCTCTCTGGAGTTTAACTTCTTGAGTTCTTTGTATATCTTGGATATTAGCCCTCTGTCGGATGTAAGGTTGGTAAAGATCATTTCCCAGTTAGTTGGTTGCCGCTTTGTCTTTTTGACGGTGTCTTTTGCCTTGCAAAACTTTGTAATTTAATGAGGTCCCATTTGTCTATTCTTGATCTTAGAGTATAAGCTATTGGAGTTCTGTTCAGGAAATTCTCCCCTGTGCCCATATGTTCAAGGTTCTTCCCTAGTTTCCCTTCTATTAGTTTCAGTGTGTCTGGTTTTATGTGGAGATCTTTGATCCACTTAGAATTGAGCTTAGTGCAAGGAGATAAGGATGGGTCAATTTGCATTCTTCTGCATGTTGACCTCCAGCTGAGCCAGCACCATTTGTTGAAAAGGCTATCTTTTTTCCACTGGATGGTTTTAGCTCCTTTGTCAAAGATCAAGTGACCATAGGAGTGTGGATTCATTTCTGGGTCTTCAATTCTGTTCCATTGATCTACATGTCTGTTACTGTACCAATACCATGCAGTTTTTAACACTATTGCTCTGTAGTACAGCTTGAGGTCCGGGATACTGATTCCCCCAGAGGTTCTTTTACTCTTGAGAATAGTTTTAGCTATTCTGGGTTTTCTGTTATTCCAGATGAATTTTTGAATTGCTCTTTCTAACTCTATGAAGAATTGAGTTGGGATTTTGATGGGGATTGCATTGAATCTGTGTATTACTTTTGGTAAGATGCTCATTTTTACTATATTAATCCTGCCAATCCATGAGCATGGCAGATTTTTCCATCTTCTGAGGTCTTCTTCAATTTCTTTCTTCAGAGACTTGAAGTTCTTGTCATACAGATCTTTCACTTGTTTGGTTAGCGTCACGCCAAGATACTTAATATGGTTTGTGGCTATCGTAAAGGGTATTATTTCTCTTACTTCTTTCTCAGCCTGCTTATCCTTTGAGTATAGGAAGGCTTCTGACTTGCTTGAGTTGATTTTATATCCGGCCACTTTGCTGAAGTCGTTTATCAGCTGTAGGAGTTCTCTGGTGGAGTTCTTTGGGTCGCTTATGTATACTATCATATCGTCTGCAAATAGTGATAGTTTGACTTCTTCCTTTCCAATTTGTATCCCTTTGACCTCTTTTTGTTGTCTAATTGCTCTAGCTAGAACTTCAAGTACTATATTGAAAAGATATGGAGAGAGAGGGCAGCCTTGTCTAGTCCCTGATTTTAGTGGGATTGCTTCAAGTTTCTCTCCGTTTAGATTGATGCTGGCTACTGGTTTGCTGTAAATTGCTTTTACTATGTTTAGATATGGGCCTTGAATTCCTGATCTTTCCAAGACCTTTAGCATGAAAGGATGCTGAATTTTGTCAAATGCTTTCTCAGCATCTAATGAGATGACCATGTGGTTTTTTTCTTTGAGATTGTTTATGTAGTGGATTACATTGATGGATTTCCTTATATTGAACCATCCCTGCATCCCTGGGATGAAGCCTACTTGATCGTGGTGAATGATCGTTTTGATGTGTTCTTGGATTCGGTTGGCAAGAATTTTATTGAGTATTTTTGCATCGATATTCATAAGAGAGATTGGCCTGAGATTCTCTTTCTTTGTCGGATCTTTGTGTGCTTTTGGTATTAGTGTAATTGTGGCTTCATAGAACGAGTTGGGTAGTGTTCCTTCTGTTTCTATTTTGTGGAACAGTTTGAAGAGTATTGGTGTTAGGTCTTCTTTGAAGGTCTGATAGAATTCTGCACTAAAACCATCTGGACCTGTGCTTTTTTTGGTTGGAAGACTTCCAATGACAACTTCTATTTCTTCAGGGGTTATAGGACGGTTTAGATGGTCTATTTGATCCTGATTTAATTTTGGTACTTGGTATCTGTCAAGGAAATTGTCCATTTCCTCAAGATTATCTAGTTGTGTTGAATACAGGTTTTTGTAGTAAGATCTGATGATTTTTTGAATTTCCTCAGTTTCTGTTGTTATCTCTCCCTTTTCGTTTCTGATTTTATTAATTTGGATACTATCTCTGTGCCCTCTGGTTAGTCTGGCTAAGGGCTTATCTATCTTGTTGATTTTCTCAAAGAACCAACTCCTCGTTTTGTTGATTCTTTGTATGGTTTTATTTGTTTCTACTTGATTGATTTCAGCCCTGAGTTTGATGATTTCCTGCCTTCTACTCCTCTTTGGTGTATTTGCTTCTTTATGTTCCAGGGCTTTCAGGTGTGCCATTAAGCTGTTAGTGTATGCTGTCTCCCGTTTCTTTTTGGCGGCACTCAGGGCTATGAATTTTCCTCTTAGCACTGCTTTCATTGTGTCCCATAAGTTAGGGTATGTTGTGCCTTCATTTTCATTAACTTTCAAAAAGTCTTTGATTTCTTTCTTTATTTCCACCTTCACCAAGTTATCATTGAGTAGAGCATTGTTCAGCCTCCATGTGTACGTGGGTTTTCTTTTGTTTTTGTTGCCATTGAAGACCACCCTTATTCCATAGTGATCTGATAGGAGGCATGGGATTATTTCTATCTTCTTGTATCTGTTGAGGTCTGATTTGTGACCAATTATATGGTCAATTTTGGAGAAGGTACCATGAGGAGCTGAGAAGAAGGTGTATTCTTTAGCTCTAGGATGAAATGTTCTATATATATCAGTTAGTTCCATTTGGTCCAAGGCTTCAATTAGATTCACTGTGTCCCTGTTTAGTTTCTGCTTTCCTGAACGATCCATTTCAGAGAGCGGGGTGTTGAAGTCACCCACTATTATTGTGTGCAGTGCGATGTGTGCTTTGAGTTTTAGTAAAGTTTCTTTTACGAATGAGGGTGCCCTTGCATTTGGAGCATAGATATTCAGGATTGAGAGTTCTTGATGGTGGATTTTTCCCTTGATCAGTATGTAGTGTCCTTCTGTGTCTCTTTTGATGACTTTAGGTTGAAAATCAATTTTATCTGATATTAGGATGGCTACTCCACCTCGTTTCTTGGGGCCATTTGCTTGTAAAATTGTTTTCCAGCCTTTTACTCTGAGGTAGTGTTTGTCTTTGACACTGAGGTGCGTTTCCTGCATGCAGCAAAATGCTGGGTCCTGTTTACGTATCCAGTCTGCTAGTCTATGTCTTTTAATTGGGGAATTGAGACCATTGATATTAAGAGAGATTAAGGCATAGTGATTATTGCCATCTGCCATTCTTGACGCTATCTTTATGTTTGAGTGGTTATCTACTTTTGGGTTTGATTCAAGAAGGTTATTATCTCATTTTTTTCCAGGGTGTTGTTTCTCTCCCTGTATTGGAGGTTTCCACCTATTATCCGTTGCAGGGCTGGATTTGTGGAAAGATATTGTGAAAATTTGGTTTTATCATGGAATATCTTGGTCTCTCCATCTATGGTGATTGAGAGTTTTGCTGGGTAGAGTAGTCTAGGCTGGCATTTGTGCTGTCTTAGTGTCTGCATGAGATCTGCCCAGGATCTTCTGGCTTTCATAGTCTCTGGTGAGAAGTCTGATGTGATTCGGATAGGTCTTCCTTTGTATGTTACTTGGCCCTTTTCTCTTACTGCATTTAGTATTCTTTCTTTGTTTAGAACATTTGGTGTTTTGATTATTATGTGACGGGAGGTATTTCTGTTCTGGTCCAGTCTGTTTGGAGTTCTGTAGGCTTCTTGTACGTTCATCGGCATCTCTCTCTTTAAGTTAGGGAAGTTTTCCTCCATAATTTTGTTGAAGATGTTTACTGGCCCTTTAAGTTGCAAATCTTCACTCTCATCTATACCTATAATCCTTAGGTTTGGTCTTCTCATTGTGTCCTGGATTTCCTGGATGTTTTGGGTTACACATTTTTTGCATTTTGCATTTTCTTTGACTGTTGAGTCGATGCTTTCTATGGAATCTTCAGCACCTGAGATTCTTTCTTCCATCTCTTGTATTCTATTGTTGATGTTTGCATCTATGACTCCTGATTTCTTCCCAAGGTTTTCTATCTCCAAAGTTGTCTCCCTTTGTGATTTCTTAGTTGTTTCTACTTCCTTTTTTAGTTCCTGGATGGATTTGCTGAGATCCTTCACTTGTTTGTTTGTATTTTCCTGTATTTCTTTAAGGTATTTTTGCATTACCTCTTTCAGGATTTCTTCCTGATGACCCACGTTCTCCTGCATTTCTCTGAGCGATTTTTGTGTTTCCTCCTCATGGGATTCCATCTGTTGATCCATCGTCTCCTGCATTTCTTTAAGCAGTTCTCGTGTTTCCTTTGTAAGGGCATCTAACCGTTGATTCATTTCTTTAAGCAATTTTTGTGTTGCCTCCTTATGGGCCTCCGTCTGTTGACCCATATTCTTCTGCATTTCTTTATGCAAATTTCGTGATTCCTTTGTGAGTGCATCTACCCGTTGATTCATCTCGTTAAGCGATTTTTGTGTTGTCTCCTTGTGCGCCTCCATCTTTTGATCCATGTTCTCCCGCATTTCTCTAAGCGATTTTTGTGTTTCCTTTGTAAGGGCTTCTAACCGTTGATTCATGGTCTCCTGTAACTCTTTATGAGATTTATTTGTGTCCTTCTTGTGATCCTCTAATAGCATCATGAGAAGTGATTTTAAATCCAGATCTTGTCTTTCGGGTGTGGTGGGGTATCCAGGACTTGCTGCTGTTGGAGAGTTGGGTTCGGATGGTCCCACATTACTTTGATTACTGTTAGTAACATTCCTACGTTTGCCTTTTGCCATCTGGATACCTCTGGTGTTAGTTGGTCCTGCTGCCACTGGCTGTTGGTTGGACCTCCTGTGAGCCTGCAAAGCTATTTCTGCCCCCCCTGGATTACCAGGATTCCCCTGGCACCGATTTCTGGGGCCTGCCTGCTCCTGAGTGACTTTGGAGCCCTAATGTGCTTTGCCCCAAGTGATCTTATATTGGGGAGGCCTTGCACATCTAAAGGCTCAGCCTAGTGGATTCCTGGAGCAGAGGTCGCCAAAGGGAGGCTGGCAGGCTCCTGCCCTGTGCAGGGGTGTGTGATCTCTCCTGGGGGGGGGGAGGGGGCGTCCCTCTGCCAGGCAGAAGTCCCACAGCAGATCTGGCGTGCTGGTCACTGCAGATCAGCCCAGCACCTGGGAGCAGGTTACACACAAGCTGCCTGAACCCGAAGCGATATTATGCCTGTCTGTCTCTGAGCCTGGCGGTCCCAACTACCTGGTCACTGGAGCAAAGATGGCGGAGGGCACTCTCCGTGGCGCCGCTCACCCTGTGGTCACGATGGCCCGCCGATCTGGCACCCAGACGACCACAGCGCCAACCCGCCCTCGGGCACAGACGGAAGCCCCAACAGGCCGTGTCCCAAGTGATGTTATATTGGGGGGAGAGCCTGGGTACCGGTCTCTCCAGCGCAGTCCGCGGGAACAGAGGTCGCGGAAGGGAAGCTGGCAGGCTCCCTCCCTGCGCGGGGTCCCTCCACCAGGCAGAAGGTCCCACCGCAGAACTGGCGCGCTGGTTACTGCAGATCAGCCCAGCACCTGGGAGCAGGTTACACACAAGCTGCCTGAAACCGAAGCGATATTATGCCTGTCTGTCTCTGAGCCTGGCGGTCCCAACTACCTGGTCACTGGAGCAAAGATGGCGGAGGGCACTCTCCGTGGCGCCGCTCACCCTGTGGTCACGATGGCCCGCCGATCTGGCACCCAGACGACCACAGCGCCAACCCGCCCTAGGGCACAGACGGAAGCCCCAACAGGCCGTGTCCCAAGTGATGTTATATTGGGGGGAGAGCCTGGGTACCGGTCTCTCCAGCGCAGTCCGCGGGAACAGAGGTCGCGGAAGGATTAGGAAAGATTTTAAGTCAATACATTAAAATATATTTTACTCCACAAGAGAGATGGCCTCATGGGAATACTATTTATAGACATAATTCTCCATAATTATATAGATATAGAATTTTTACTTTCTAAACTGGATGGAGCTAGTACCTAGGAGTAGTTGAAAGACCCTGGCTCATATCTTTTTCAGTTCCAAGTCAAGAACAATATTAACACTATTTGTGCTTCTGTTACTACTGCTCCCCTAGAGATGAATTCCTGTCCAAAGTCCAAAGAACACCAGAAAATACTTCTGCACAGCACATTCCTTTATGATATACATAGAAGAGACAAATACTTCCTGACAGAGGCATGTGTCTACCCCATGCACTAACAGCCTTCCTTGTTTCCAGTTGGAAATTAAATATACTCATTGCCAGCACTTTTACTGGCCTCAAATGTGTTAACATGACACAAATGCTAAGTCATTACCTGCTCATATTTAAAGCAATTATATCATACAGCATTTGAAAAATTGGAATTTAATGCAAGTTTACAGAAAAGAATAATGAAATAAATATCAAATTATTGTAATGGAGAACATTTGGTTAATATGCCTAGACAAATATGCCTTGGGATTTCCATTTGGTACTTTTTACCTAAGATTCTTTTGGACGCTTTATTTTACTTTTATGAAGGGAGCATATTTGTTACTTTTTAAGTCACTATGACAAAATACCATTTGGTTGGGCTGGTTGAGCAGCCCTGACTTTAAACCCTGGGACTCACATGCTAGAAAAAGAGAACTGAGTCTCAATTTTTTCTCTGACCTGCAATAAATCACTATAACACAAACATACACACACATATACATTCAACACAAATATACAATAAATAATTGAAGATGAGCCAGGTAGTGGTGGCACACACCTTTAATCCCAGCACTTGGGAGGCAGAGGCAGGCAGATTTCTGAGTTCGAGGCCAGCCTGGTCTACAAAGTGAGTTCCAGGACAGCCAGGGCTATACACAGAAACCCTGCCTTGAAAAACAAAAAATAAAAAACAACAACAAAAAAAAGGCTTAATAATTGAAGAAGTAATAACTAAGAAAATACAGTTTTGGCTCACAGTCTGAAAAGAGACACTGTCCATTATGGTTGGAAGTCAAAGCTGTGGTAGTTAGTGTGAGATCCTGGTCACACTGAGCCTTCAACTGGGAAGCTAAGGAAGATGAAGGCTGTTGCTCAGCCTGCTGTTTCCTTACTTTCTTTTTATTTAATCCTAGATCTCAATCTATAGGGTGATGCCACCCGTAGTCAGGATTGGTCATCCTGGGTGACTACACATCCAGTCAATCGGATAATGAAGAGCTAGCTATGACAGGAAGTCACATCTATAGGTAATTGCAGAGCTAGCCATGGACACTTGTGATATCTGTGAAGTCCTCAGGAAATAATTCTTGATAAATAATGATCAATTTGTCCCTGTTGCCATAAACAGCTGTTGTTCCAAATTTAACATAAGATGATCTTCTTTGTATTTGTGTGTGTGTGTGTGTGTGTGTGTGTGTGTGTGTGTGTGTGTGTGGTGTATTCATCCTATAATTTTAGTCTTCTGGAAAACTCTAACTAATACAGAAAAGATCTCAGTTGTTGTCCTAAACGCAGCTACTTAGCTTAATGTTCCAAGTGTCAGATGGTGTAGTCTAACAAATCCATTTGTCCCATCTTTTATCTGTTACACATCCCCCAGTCAGTGTCGACCAAGAGCCATTGCAGGCATTACATTGGTGTAGAAGTGGGATTAACTAGAAAATTCTATTTTAAAGAGTGATCACAACTATCTCATGCCTTAAGGTCCTCTATCTTGCCCTCTGAAAGCTTACAACACACTTTGTGGTTAAAGATAGAGGTGCCATGAGGCCCCAGTCAGGGATGAGCTGTGGGCCTTCGGAGGAGAGATCTGGCTCATCCCCTGGGCACTGGGAGGGAAGGCCTCTCTCCGCCACTGAGGCGGACACTGTGGGTCTCTAGGATGGCTGTCTTTTAGCTGTCTGCTCTTTATTCTGTATGAGCTTAATTTGCTTTTCCCTTTTACCACAAAGAGTGGTTGGCAGTAATAAACTTGCTGTAAGAATCCTGCTCATAAAAGGCCAATTTGTCTTCTACCGGTTTCATAGTTTAAACATTGTGAAGAAGGATGGGGTGTAACTCAATAGTGAGATACATGCTAGCAAGCACCAGGTCTGGGATTCAAGACCTAGTGCCCAAAATAAATACATGGAGAGAGGGGACTATAGGTAGAGAGGCTTTTTTTTTCTTTTACACTATATAATGTGGACCATGACAGTTCTAATATATAATCATCTGAAACTTGTACTTTAGGAGAGTATATAGTAACAGTGAAAAACCATACATACATATACAGACACAGACACACGTACCTCCCCCCCATCCCCCAGACAGTCAATCAAGACGGAATAGTTTCCGATGGGTAGAAAAGACATGTTTGTGCAGACAATAGATAGGCCCCTATTCCTAACAACTCCAAAATGGAAAAAGTGAGCTTTATCCTGACTTTCAAAGGCTGAATTTACAACAGTAGCCATACCAAAAACCACTGCCAACAGCAGCAAAAGTACCAGGGAGGGTAAACAGTGTGCTCCTCAAGCACAAACAAATTTGTTTTCTACCGGTAATATACACAAAGCTTTGTTCCAGCTAAATGAAGCATATTAAGTGTGAATCTTTCTCTGGGACTCATTGAAGGCCAGAAGGAGATATTGTACACATAGCATATGTACCATGTACATATACACACTCTTACACACACATAATTATATACATACAACTATATATATAATTATCTCTCTATATAATTAATATTAGCCACCACACAGGAAGGTTAATTGTTGCTTCTCTGAGCACTTAATCTGTTAGCAGTTGATAAATCCCACCTGGAATAGAAGTGGCTCATATTTAGGTCACACAAAGTCATTGCCGTTTTTTAATTTAAACTGTGCACTAGATTAAAACACGAGAGTGTTTCAGGAGAACCAGTCAGAGGCAGCAGCAATAGACTGTCATTTGGTGTAGAAAGTTTCCCCAGCACACCCCAGGGACATGTTAATCAAAGCTTTTAATGGCTTCAGTCTGATCTGTGACAGGCTTTGTTCCAGAGATGGCATTTGTTGGACAGAGCTGCTAGTTATCAATAAGACACAGTAATTGCAGGGAATGATTGAGCCCCATTTCCAGGCCTTCCTTCCATCCGGCTCTTTTGTGTTATCAGTTGAGGCAGTGGTGTCTTGCCCTAGGAGTCACAGTAAGACTTGTTTCTTTCATTTCTCAACGTCCAGCGATGAAATGAAACAAGAAAAAAAACATTAATTTGATTAAAAAAAAATCTTAAAATCTCTCAGTTCTCTTCTGTAAGTCTTTGTTTTACCCTCTAAGCCCAATCTTGGCAGCAAATCTTTTAAACTGATCAAATAAATCCACTTTAAGCAGAGGCAGGCATTTGAAGCTCCTCTGTGGGCCTCAGCTGCTTCTGCAGTGGCTCCCTTCGAAGTTCTTCGTTATCACTGGGAAATCAAAACAGCCAGAGGCTATCTAAAGTGTGGGGATCACAATGGATCACCTGCAGGGGCAGTTAGCTTCGCAGCCACTTACGAAGGTTAAGCTCTCCACCAGAGGGAAAATGTCTTGGTGCCCGGTCAGAACCAGACACCAAATGGGATGCTAACAGCTTGTTTTCTTTAAGTAAGTCCCAGTCCACAATTTACAAGTCTACAAGATCAAAATTATCCTCTTGGTAAAAGATGTCAAGGTGGATCAGGGAAGGCAAGGAGAGGGACAGAAGGCTCAAGAAGGAACTGGTCTCATTTAAGGTGCTTTTCCTACAACCATGTAAACAAAACCTGTGTGGCCAATGTCATCACCTTCAAAAGAAGCAAAGGAAAAGCAACCAGTCATCCACAGCTGAGTCCAAGTCAGCCTTAAGTGTTTCCCAGGGTGTTATAACGTGGCTGCAGCTCTCACCTTGGCTTCTCAGCTGAGGGGTCAGGCACAATTACTTTGGCACCAGTTTGTCTTTCTCTGGGAACTGAAATCACATACTGGTGATTCTCTGAAATATTAGTATGTAAACATTCCTAACACAATGACTACCCATTTTTGTGGTCTTTCAAATATAGCCCAGATTGCTAGCTGGCTCTCCAAGGCTGACTATATACACACCCCTTTCACAGCCCCCTTTCTTGGGCTTAGCCTGTATCATTCTTTTGTTAGTGGCATATCGCTTTGTAACTTCATCTCCCTTGTCTTTGTTGACAACATTCCTTCAGCATGAAATATCCTCCCTCCCATTCTCCACTTACCAAATTCCTCCTGAACCCACAAGCCCCTCTCAAATGCCATCTACCCAGGAAGGTCAGAGTTAACCGTGACAAGGGACAGAGCCACAGAATGTTGGAGCACAAGGGCATGTGTCACAGGGCCCAGGCTGTCAAGAAGCTTCACACAACTCCCAGCTAACAAAGGTCATTTGTTCTGAGGAGTCAAAGTGGGAACGTATTGCACGTCCAGGGTGAACAAACATCTAAAATCCACTGGAAGAAAACAAAAAGAAAAGAAAAAAAAATGACTTCAGTTCTATCCAGCCAAGCTCTGGATAGATTCTGGTACTCATTCAAGAAGTCATGTATGGCTTCCACCCGGAGACACATACCGCAAGAACAAAACCCTTGGTTGGGGAGCATAAGATGAAGGAGGATGGCTCTTGTTCCTCCTGACATCTATTTCACATGCCACAGTTGATGAGGCCTTGCTTATCTTGGAAGATAATGATCCTCAAAGCCTGAACTATCAAAATTACCTTAAGAGTTTGGTGAATGCAATGTGAAGTGCATTACATCTCTCTGGGCATCTTGGCTCTCAAGCTTGCTAGCGATGTTGGGATGTGGGATGGAGGTACTGGGTGTGGGGTGCATGTATGAAAGAGCTATGCTTTAGGGAAGCACCTGATCCTCATCCTCTCCATCCGCTCTGGAGAGCACAGAGTTTTCTGGGAGAGCACACTAAATGAGAAAAGCTGTCAGGAGGTCCTAATGGATCCAATTAGAGAGAATAAGGATCCAAACTAAGGACAACTCCAGAAGAGAATAAGGACAAAATGAGCCTGGTTTTTTGTTTGTTTGTTTTGTTTGTCAACAGTTTGGAGTGAGAGAGAAAAGAGACTCTAGAATGTTACAATATTTCAGGCTTTGGAAACCAGGAGCTTCATCCAAAATAGGAAGGTAATCTGTTGCAGGGGAAATGAGGATGCTGAAGATTGATGGAGGAGCCAGTGGATAAAAGATGGTGATTGATGAACGAAGGAATTTGCTAGTGTGTAGGGAACAGGTCCAGCTAGTCGTCAAAAGAGGAAAAGCAAGGAGGGACGTGGAAGAGGACTCATGAAGAACACCTGTGAGTGGAGACCTAGGAAACAGAATGAGGTTGTCCTCTGTTCTTGTCTTTGTGAAATAAGAGTTTCTGAGATTCAAAACTGGTGACAGGTGTCACTACGGGAGGCATTCCATTGATGAGGGGCAAATGGACTATCAACAAGTCACAGAGCTGAGAATCGCCAGTGGGTGCATGTGACATTACCAACTCACTTCCAACCCATAGTGCCCATTTGGATTTTATAACATCAAGGTAGACTCTCAGCTGAACCTCCACTTAATGTCCCACAGAGACCTATCCAATGGACAAATTCTGAATCCACATGTGCCTAGAGGCCTAGTGCAGACCTTGCTCAGGCTGTTTATTTAAACAAACTTGTTTCCCATCAGAGGTCTTAGAAGGTGCCCCACCATGGATGAGACAGATTAACAATACACCCTACTGTTCTATGGGGGGGGTCAAAACATCTCTAAAAAAATTAATTTCCACAAATATTCAAAGTTTTAGTAACAGAGCCTCCTCTGGGAGATCTCTTTTTCACAAAACAGGCTGTTATAGTTCCCCATGCACTGTTCTAGTGCATTTTAGATCATTATGGATCCCATTTCAAAGCTACATTTTACAAAGGTTTCTGTATCAAATAAAGATGCCTTCAAAGTATACCCACTCTCAGGAGCATGAAATCGCCTGTCATAATGGGCAGCAAACACTAGAACATACTCAGAGTAGGGTTACAAAAAGCTCAGGCCCAGAAAAGCTTTCTGTACAGGTAATCTGAGAGGAGAATGTACTAGAATTGCTGTCCTGCTCTCAGAAGCAGGTTGAAAATAATGCTTAAGCCTTTCCATAATAAAAACAGGTACCACACACCCACTCCAGTGTTTTCTACGTATGTGTTTCCAATTGCTCACGTAAATTTTCAAATGGTATGTTCTCTATTATACATATACATTCCTGTGAACTCAGCTGAGGCCAGTTTGAAACCCTATAGACTGTTAAAGCCAAGCTAGTGGCTTTGCCACAGTTTAAGCATGGTTTTCAGTTTGGACATTGGCCCGTACAGTCATGACTGAGTAGAGCATCCTCATGTCCTCTTTTAGAATCGTGGAACAATATCGATGGTTTTGTCTAGAAGTACAATGCCCTCTCAGAAAACTATGTGGGATGAATAACCTCCAGTCACTGCCTGTCTACTTCATTTTGGAAATGGTTATTAAAGCAGTCTAAGATGAGGAGAATGTGGTCTCAGCTTCTGTAAAATTTCAATTTTGCTTCTCTGGATGCAAACTACTGGAACAGACTCGTGGGTTCTAAGTTCAATGTAACCCAAGTTTGAAGTCCACAGGAGCATCCTTGTATTTATCATGTAAGATTCCCAGCAACTGAATCCTACATCTCTCCAGTCCAAAATGTGTAGCCCAGACTGGCCTCGAACTCATGATCCTCCTGCCTCTGCCTCCTTCAGCAAATCCTATTGGCATGCGCCACTACAACCGGCTCAATATTTCCATAATGAATCCTTGACGGTTCCCTCCCCTCACAGCTCCACTCTACATTTCCCAGTCTTCCTGTTTTAGACATAGCAACCAACACTTAGTCAGGATTGCTCTGTGCCAGATCACGACATACTGCCTAATCTCAGAGCTCACCACATTCCTGTAGGGAAAACATCCAGGTCACTCTCATTGTGGAGAGAAGAAAACCAAGACGCCACCAAGTTAAATTTGCTAAGACAGAAGGACTGCTGAGAACGAGAACTGGTATTTGGACTCAGACAATCTACCCCAAGGGCCAGTGTGCTCACCCCAGCATCACAGTGTCTGCTTCCCAGAAACCCACGGATTTTGTTGATCATCTATCTTTTCACCACATGCCACTTGTAACTCATCAGCAGATCTGCTTAACTTGGGCTCTGAAGAAGATCATGTGCCTGCCTGTTTCTTTCCAAGGCTCATGCCACATCCTGGCCCCACTGTCCTCCGACTTGCACAGCCTTCTGACTGATAAGATTTACTTTCTGCTGTATTTTCTTACCTATCACTCAACATGTTAGCAAGTAAGCCTTAAGATGAGAATCCAATCACATGGCAACCTGTGCACCTTGAGAGGCATCTCACCGCAGCTACACTAAAGTGGGTAGCATCCCACTGCAGCTAGAGTGAAGTAAGTGGCATCCCACTGCAGCTAAACTGCAGGACACCATTCTTCTTTCAAACTCTATTACAGGCCACTCTTCCCCAGCTCAGCATCTCACCTCTCTGGCTGATATACACATGTTCAGCCTTTCCTCCATAGCCCAGGGAACTCAGTCCCCTCCCTATTCTCTGATGAGCTACCCTGACTGGCCTTTCTTTTACCCTGTAAAGGTAAAGGTAAAGGTTTTTAGCCTTCAGAAAGGGCCCTGTCGGCTACTTTTTCTAAACTAGGTTCCCTGGGCATACTTTGCTCACCGAACTCACAACTATCTTGTTTTCCATTTCCTTGATTTTTAAAAATTTGTCTGATGCCCCCAAGAGACTCTGTATAACCTGCGCCATGTCCACTTGTTGTTGCTGATGGTGGAGTAGCCAGCAAAGTGTAGAGTTAAAGCAATATCAGTTGACTTATATGGTCACTGCAGTTGGCCCGTATATCTTAAGTACAAGAATCCCAAAATCTAAGGTCCAATACTTTCTAAATGAAAATGAACTTATGTAAATCAAAAGAAATTTAGAAATACTCCCTCCCAAAAGTTCAACTTAAAGACAATTAGAGTGGTCAGGGAGAAGAGTTCTTAGTGCAAACAAATGGAAACTTTTGAGAGAAGCATATATAAAAAATACAGGATCTGTGTTATCTACAACATCTATCAGTTCACGGGATATGCGGAACCATCTTGAAATGTAGAATGAATTTAAAAACTAACTTAATGCTGAACTTTAATCCCAGCACTTGGGAGGCAGAGGAAGGCAGATCTCTGTGAGTTCAAGGCCAGTGTGTGAATATAGTGAGTTCCAGAACAGCCACTGGTATAAAGAGAGACCTTGTATATAATAATAATAATAATAATTTAAAAAAACATTTAAAATTTTGGCCCAAAGAAGCATGGTATTAACTCTCTGTAATATAAAAAGAAGGTGGTAGTTAATTGTGTAAGAAACGTGTAACTGTGTCACCTAAACTACCACATTTTCTTTAGAAAAGCCTCCTGCTGACTTCATCCCAATGTTTCCAGATTTTCACAGAAAAGGGCCACTTATCATGACCTGAGGTTTATGCCTGTGACAGGCAGCAAAGACAGCACTGTTGACATGCTGAGTTCAATGATGACTTTGTTCACTGGGATTCTGCAGCTGGCAGACTCAGCAGTGGCAGGCCAGAAACAATTCCATGTGGCCTCATCTCTCAACCCAGTGCCCGCAGATACCCCGTACATGTGGAATGCTGAGCCCGATAGGATGCTGTTACTGCCTTCCCTCGATCCCTCACCGACTCCCATCATTCCATGCTCTTAAACTTCTGTTAACACACACACGGGATAATTAACAAGGTGTGTGTGTGTGTGTGTGTGTGTGTGTGTGTGTGTGTGTGTGTGTAAGAGGAATGGCACAGCAGCCAGGGGCTGCGCAGCTGCAAAGGCATCATTTCCCATCTCCTACAGGAGGACCTAACTGAGGACTACCTGAGAGACCAAGGATTTCTGACATAGACAATACTGTTAGGGAACTGCTGTTTTGAAAAAAAAATGCTTTCTTGGGACCAATGGTGCATGGTTGGAGGGTATTAAAGGAGCTTGCAGCAGTTCTAAGGTGAGCTTTCTGGGGGCGGGGGGGGGGTGTTCAGTGGCCCCTGGAGTCTGCGTCATTGATTCCATGCCACCTCACCTACAACCCCCAAGGGCAGGTAGGGTTAGGCAGCAATTAGTCCAGGGCACAGGCAGCATGTGTGTGTGTGTGTGTGTGTGTGTGTGTGTGTGTTTACCACCTGAGAAACTATAAGTTACACAGGGGAACAACCATCATAATAAACAAATAAGTGGAGCCCGGAATGGTAAAAAATGGAAAACTGACAGAAGAGTAGAAAGTCTGGGTGAACAGAAGTCTCAAAAGCGGGTACTTGATCTGAGGAAATAGAATGCTGGATAGAGCCCAGCTGCCCCAAGAGCAGTGTGGTGAGCTGAGGTAATGACAGCCAGACGATAGAGCCCATCAAGGTGTGGGAAGCAAGACAACGGAGCCCATCGTATTGTCTCCACTGTCAGAAGGCAGAGGAGGAGACAGGGAGGATTGTTAGCTGAGGAATCTCAAGGCCCATCCAGGGACCCTCTTCTCCCACCTCAGTGCCCACTCCTAGCATGACCCGAGCAGTAAGCGTGTGAACCTATGAGGACCACTTCACATTCAAACCAAACACATTCAAATAACATCTGCAGGTCCTCCCCACCCTTGGCCACCAGGTGTGCACACACAGTAGGCTGACTGGAAAAGGTTCCTTTACCCTTTGACTTTTGTTTGGGTTAAGTGTAGCTTTGAACATTGGATTAAGCTCTAGGTTGCAGAAATCAGAGTAGGAGAAGGAGCCACAAGGATCAGCCTGTTTTCTGCTACATTCAGGCTCCTTCCAAGTCGATGCTCTCCAGACACCTAAACTCTCCTTTCTTTTCCCCTCCAGACTGAGGGTAACCATGGCACTGCCATTACACTTACATCTTTAGTAGTCTTTTGAAACCCCTGCTCATGCTTTCCCAGAATTCCCCATCAAGCACCAGCCTGTCACTGCTCTTCCTGCCAGGATCTTGACATATAGCTGTTCTTCAGAAAACACTGCACCAAGCCAGTGACTGTATCCCTCCCAGCTGTTCAGGGTCACTGACTCTTAGCCTTGGTGAGCTGCTTGTTACAGGTTGGTTCCTGTAAGTGGCAGATAACTCCACAGAACAATGCCTTTGGAATTTTTAGAAGCTTCTGGGTCGATTAAATGTCACCCAACTCCGATAGTTCCCTTTCTTTGCACAAAGCTTTCTGGAGATCAGAGCTCTACTTAGGGAGATAGAAGGTATACCAGTGAAGTGAGACAGCACAGAATTTTGAACCCGAAAAGCAACATTCAGAGAAAGATCATGGGGTTTGGTAGTGTAAGTGTGTGGCTCTTGGCAAGCTGATGCCTCAGTCTTTCAGGCAGGTGTGAATGAAAACAAAAACAACAACAAAACAAACAAAAAATCATGCCATGCAGTGGTTGCTGTACTCACTAGCAGTTATGGTAGAAGAAGTCTAAAGGCCACTTGTGGTTTCATTTAAGCTCTTGGTTTTGAGGCTCACTGTAGCATTAACATGCTTGCTTCACTGATTCTGGGACTCAGCGAGAAGACTCTCAGACTCTTGTCACTGCCTAAAATTTCAATGCCCTCATGAGTATTACGGTGCAGAGACTGTTGGGTTAGCCAGCATAGGTTGTGGAAAGAAAACACCACCAACCAAAGTTGGAAAGTTCAGGGTGCCAGATTTACGGGGTTGGTCTGGCATGACGGAGTCAGTGCTGAGAACTGACTTCCTAGACTGCATATAGTTTTCTTGTTGGGTCCCCATGTGGCAGAAAGAAAAACAAGAAAGCATCCCCACAACCCCAACACACACACACACACACACACACACACACACACACACACACACACACCATCTCTAGGGTCTCACTATAAAGTTCAGGCTAGTCTCAAACTTGCTGTCTCCCAAGTACAGGGATTATAGGCGAGTGCCACTATAGTGGTCTAAAGGCCCTTTGTGATTTCATTTAGCACTTAGTGTCCTGCAAGCCTTTTCTCTAAAATAGTTACACCTTGGATTAAAGCTTCAACCTGTGAATTCGGCGGGGGCGTAGACATTCAGTGTACTCGATTATCTATATCAGCTGGTTAGAAGTCAATAACCAAACACCATTTCTCTCAGGAAGGAAATGGAAATAGCTGGAATTTCTAGAACACCAATCTTCTACAATATGTAAAAGCATATGCTGAAGTTTATGATTTAAAATGTTGAGACATGAGGCAGTAAGACTGCTCAGCACATAAAGGTCTTCAACCCTGCCTGGCTGAATTCAATCCCTGGGATCCACATGGTAGGAGGATCAAACTGGTTCTTTCCATTTGTCCTCTGACCTCCACATGCCTACCATAATGACAATACACACACACACACACACACATACACACACACATACACACACACACAGAGACAGACACACATGCATGAATAAAATGTAATAAAATATTTTTTAAAATTAAAAATAAAATATTAAGTTTAAAAATCAAAGTATCATTAGTTACCAGCTTTACTGAAATTTTAAACAAAATTCCTTATCAGCATGAGAACTACCGTTGTTTTCTTTTCTGATATACAGTGAGGAATTAGAAATATTACACATTAGCAAGAAATAAGTTTTAACTGTTAAAACCTGAGAATCTTGAGAATTTATTTGTATAATAGAATACTCAACGGTAATTTTCAAAGCAAGCAAATTTATATATTTCAAAATGGATACACCTCAAAAATAAATACAGAATGGAAAAAGAATTCCAAGAAGAAGTCATTATGTAAGATATTTTGCAATGGAACCATGTACTGATACGACCTGCTGTGTAATCTTTCTAAATTTTTGTGAAAAATTTTAAGTACTCAAAATTAAAAAGAAAGCCCAAGATGAAAGCAATACACATCACAACAATGATATTTATGATAGATAATGAGGCCCAAAATAGAAAGTTATGTTCAGAAGCACTGTTTGTCAACTGTGCAACTCAGAAAACTGGCCAATACCCAGTGTATTTAAGAAAGGAAGGTAAGCAGAGCTTTACGGTTTCCTCTTCAGGAGGATTTTGTTTTTCCAGAAAAATAATCCACAGAGCAGAAATTAGATCTGCAAAATGCAAATCTCTCTCTACCATTTAAAGCTCTTTAGGCAAGCTGTGTAGGGTAGCAAGTTTCAGTCTTTGGGATCCCCAAAATTCTTTGTCCTTCACATTATGAAAAACCAGTAAATCCACTAAAGAGACATTGCATGTGTGAATCCTACCTGCCAATATCTTACAGGAAGCCAAAACCAAAAGTTTCAAAATATCTTATTAAATTATTTAAAAATAGCAGCAAAATATCCATGGTATGTCCATTAATATTTTAAGTGAAAAAAAAAGACTATGGTTTTTTTTTCTAAGCAGTAAGGAAAACAGTGTATTTATGAAGTTTTACTAAATTTCTTTCCTGTCCAGTGTATAATGGAAAACAGCTGGATCCCCATGTCTGCTGCCATCTCCGTTGGCTGCAATTTGCTTTTGGGGCTGAAACATACGAAGTCAATCTGACCTCAATACACACACGTAGTTGGAAAAAAAGAAGTATTTTACTGAGGTTTTTTTTTTTTTTTAAACTCAATTGTGAACATTCTTCTTGAATATTACTCCAAAGCTGTCATTCCTTACAAGTCAACTGTAGTTAGCAATCATAGAGTCATAGGGGATATATATATATATATATATATATATATATATATATATATATACACACACACACATATATACATATATGTATGTATGTATTCACTCTGCTATGTAAAACTCCAGTTTGGGTCTAACTAGCTTGAACCTTGAGTAAATTTTGAACACACTCGTACAGTATTTTAAATTCATTTTGTGGCCTGGAGAGATGGCTCAGGAGTTAAGAGTCCATCCTGTTCTTGGAGAGGACTAGTGTTTGTTCCCAGAATCCACGTTGATTGACTCACAGATGCCTGTAACTACAGATCTCAGAGGACACGGTACCCTTTTCTATCCACGGGTGCCTGAATTCACATGCTCAAGGGTCATACGCAGACACATGCAAACACATAATAAAATAAAATGAATGCTATGAAAAATAAAAAAGATGCATTGGTCACTTGGAAATATCCAGGTCTTCCAAAGGTTAATATATTTCATGCCACATAGCGAACAAGCACTGTTGTTAATATCAGTGTTGACAACATCACAAGCACC